>QEWY01002240.1:2353-404048 GCA_006503575.1 Baylisascaris schroederi | reverse complement strand
ATATAGGCCAGATCAACCAGCCCTGGATTCCCTCGCTGGCTATTCGAGGAATTAGTACAATTCCTAGCCAAGTTAAAGTTTCTTTCCTTTTTTTGCAGAAATGGATTCCTGACAATTTGTCAATGTCAATCGATGAGGCGTAAATTGTGGTATAAATTAATTAGTTGGAAATTCAAAAATAAAGAGTAAGCCACAGCCCTCAGAAGTTGAAATTTGAAGGAATAATGCAACAATCGAACTAGTTTACTCCCATCCTGACAACTGATTTAACCTTTGGCGAAACTAAAGAACAATTTAGTCATTCATATTTCATGTTTTTTTTTTTTTTCAATATCAATAATCACTTCTATGACGCAATTATAGCTGCAAAATTGCGCAATATAAATATATAGAAACGTTGTGGAAATGAACTCTATGGAAAATACCACTTTATCAATTATTTCTTTGATGCATTCGTTAACACTTACTTGTACAATGAAGTCGACTTGTATGGTGGTCATTTGCGTTCTTATTCTCGGTCATTTAACAATCGGCACGTCATTCTCATTACTAAACAAGGGTGGGGTGGGGAGGTGTTGGGGAGGGGGGGGGGGGGGGGGGGGGGGAGGAGGAGGAAAGAGCGAATAAAAGAACACTGAATGAGGCTGTTGTATTATAGGAGCGAACCTCACCGTTGAATCAGTAGACCTAGCACAATGCAGTCATAATATATAATTGCCATTGCAGCAGATCATATCACCGCTTTCATTACTATGCAGTAAACCCCATCCAATATTTATACCACCACCTTTACTCTACTCAGTTATCTCCATACCGCTCATCGTCCTTTTTTATGTGCCCGTTGAGGCATTAACCGATGATTACACCTCTAAGCGGCAAACCACCATCACCAACCCGCGATGGTTTGAATCTAATGCCAGATGACCGATAAGTAACGGTGACCATTCAACACTGACCATAATCAGATTAATTCATGTGCGTAATTTTAATGTGTAGGTTTATTTGTGAGAGGGCATTGTTTAGCTGCAGAATTTAGTTGGCTCTCAAAACGATTTACGTTCAAGATGAATTTTGATCGGAAGAACGAATCCTAAATAATCACATGTGAAGATGCATTTCAACTCTACTTTTATTTTCAATATTGTTTTGTTCTTGTTTTTTTTTTATTTTTAATTTATGGTTTGTTTGTTATATTCGTTAGATGATATTATGTCTGTGGACGAGACGGCGATGACGCGTTTTGAGAAGATTCCCTAGGAGTGTCGTTTTTCCTTCTTTATTTGCCACTGTAAAGCGGTGTGGTTGTTAGATAACTTGCATCTCTATCCAGTTGTTTTTGCGATCGAGAAATATTTTATTTCCCATTGTGATAAGCATATCTATTGCTTTTCAGAAACTCTTTTAATGAGTAATGGAATGGTCTGTCATTTGTGATGTTCTTATTCCCTCGGGAAGTTGTTATCTGAGTTAGAGAACCCTTAGTATTGGCCGCGATCCGAGAAGAATATATAATGTCGTCATGGAGATTGATAAGACCGCCTTTAGCACGTCCCGATCCGTCGATGAATTCTATTCGGTTCAGGATTTTTGAGTTTTATATTTTTATTATGCGATTAATTGCTTTGTCTTTCTCGTTTTGTTAATTGCTTCGTATTTTCATAGTAAATAGATTTTCTCGCCTACGTATGCCTCATAAAATATGTTCACCTTTTTATTCCATCTAAAGCAACAATGTTTTCAGCCCTGGATATTGAGCACAGGAAAGCTAGAAAAAGGAAGTGATATCTAGTTTTTCGAGAAAGGTTCAACAAATCCTCAATCAATTATGGTAGGTTTTCGCCCTCTCTCATACTTATTTTATAGTTTTTCTCCGAAATACTCTGAATTTTTTCCATCTGATATGAATGATTTTTTGCATTAATTAAGTTTGAAACTAGCGCTATTGTTCTGATACTTTCTAGAAGCGTTGCCTTTTTTCGACATTAAAACATTCCCTCTTGGAAGAGTCATTCGCGGAAAGCAGTTTGCTGAAGATGTATGTATATCTGGATAAGGCAGTGATCTGCAAGTCACTTTAAATCTGCTGTACTATGCTTGTAACGATTGCGAACATATCATAGTTTATAAACTGCATAAGTTTAGGAGTCCGTCCTTCCAATAATAGCTGAGCATGAAAAATTGCACGTCTTCGGACAATACTATTAAAAAAAAAAAGAAAAAAAACGAGCGGCAATGCCGAAAGGAATGCACATGTATTTGTGACTTGGGGGTTATCCTGAGACGGTACTTTCAAAAGTATATCAGTACAATTTTTGTTACATTTACCACAAAGAAGTGAATATCAACTCGGAAAATTCTGGAGTCATGGGAATAGCACCATGAAAACAAAGCTAGCAATAAGGCGTTTCATTGCTTTATCGATACTTGATGTTGCTGTCATTTTGCTCTTTTCTACTTACCACATAATATTCGTGTTTTCATTGTGTTTACATATCAGTTTATTTGCGACAAATATGCTCATAAAAGCAGTATTATGTGTGTATGTGTGTGTGTGTTTATATGTGTGAATATCTGTGCGTTTATTTGTCTCTGCGATACCTTTACTTCTTTGGATAAGTTTTGAAATTTATCGAGTTTAAATTCCACTACAATGTGATCCCCTTCTTTTCGTCAGTATTTAAAATATCCGTAAAAATATAAAGGTATCATAAAATTATGTGTATTTCACAAATTTGCACAGTTTGTTAACCTATTATTGCACGTGACTAATCAGATCACCGCAATATAGAAGTACACATTCGATCAGTCTCCTAGAATAGTTGAATTCCCTGCATCTTTGATTTACCCATTTTGATTGCTAGCATTTAAATTTGTGTTAATTCTAATAAGGTGAGTAGTATTATTTGCTAACAAAACGGTTGTATTTGAGGCTGGCGTTCCGTACAAAACTGAAAAACCAGTGACAGTCGACGAGACTGAGCACCGTATCCGCATCACTCTCACGTCACAGAACGTGTCTTCGCTCGAGAAGGGTTTGTGACTTTTCTCTCTTTTATGAAGTAAAATACGTTGTTTCTTTGGTGAGCCAACTCGGTTGAACGTTTTGAGTTTTAGAAGTTGTTTAAACCTCTTAGGATATTTGAGGTTTTTAAATAAAGTTTTATATAGGCGAGGTTTTTTATAAGTTCAAATCGAAGTTTATATGGATGGAACTGTCAGAGAAGGGGAAATGATGAGATATGCTTTTTTTTTTCATTTTCAGCTCATTGTGTAAGTATGAAAAGGCGTATGCAAAGGGTCTCAGATTGAGTGACGGTATATACACTTTCTCAAATTCAGCACTCACATCTTGTCAAAATTTCAAACGCAGTAAAGAGGAAAAAGAAGCCATCAGTAGACATTCTCCTAAACAAAAGATCTTTGCAAATTTTCAAGCAAATTCATTTTTCCTTGACATCTGGTCGTCTCCAGGACATTTTTTTAATATGCGAATGTTGTGGCACTTGAGGGTGCTCAGCTTGCACTGTAGTTGGATGTTGAAGTGGAATGTTGGTGGTAATCGAAGATGCGGATAGCATCTGATAGAGTCTATCGGCATCATTCTTAAGATTAGCCGAGTAAAACTGTCCAACAGACAGACATGAACTCAGACCACACACATGCATCCGCACCCACATGGCACCATTTCCCGATAACTGCTGAGAGGCGCAAAGTAGAGCTCGTTTCGTAATGGGAGGGACATCTGTGCCTGAAATTAATGAACGTCTATTCACGAAGATAGAGACTGCCTGGGAGGGGAGACCCATGGAGGGTAATGAGCCTTGGGCTACTCACTCGGCATTTTGACACATTCTGTTCATGCTGTCAAAAGAACACGGAAACGAAGAGCTTTAATTTTAAATTTTATGTCATTTGAAGTTGCCGGAAAAGTGCTGCATAGTATTTATGTTTTCCGAGTCGGAGATGCGAGAATGTTCATTCGTAGGAAGGTGGGGATGGTCACTTGGGATGGCCTCAGATCGAAGACATGAGTGGACGTCTTTGACCTTGTGTCTCCTCTCCCTCAACTCCCCCAACTTCTCTTTCCACTGCCCATTTTAAAGCACTCTTGGATGGCAGTTTCAAGCGTTCGTATTTGAGTGTTGACTATCAGTGCCACGAATGACAAAAGCACGCCATCTCATATTCAATGAGGCATTTATAGATTAGGTGCCATTTATAGTGTAAAATTGGTATCCAACGAATGTATTGAATGGGCAAACCTACCTTCGCTGAGGCATATCAAACTTTCGTGTTTTGTCCTTTTGAAGAGAGTAGTGAAGCTCGTCTAATGAAACCGATAAATTTTAAAGGAAAGAAAATTGAGAATCAACTGAAGTGCCGACGAAAATTTCAATTAGATCCAGAGAATTAAAGGTCTTTATAAAATCGGCATGNCGTTCAGTAAATGAAGATTGTTTCGATTTCTTAAGAATTCATTAGTAATATACTTAAAACATTTGTTATTTAAGCATAAGGAAGTTATTGTTCGAGATGGGCTATTTGATTGTGATCGGAAACGTTCGTAGATGACAGGCGATCTGATTGTATAATCCTCAAAAAAAGGAAGCAGGTGAATGTATTTCGTTGAAGAAGGCATCATTGTGTGTTTACAGTATGCGAGCAATTGATTCAAGGAGCGAAGGATAAGAGTTTGGTGGTGAAGGGACCGATCCGTATGCCCACCAAGGTGTTGCGTATTACCACTCGCAAAACACCATGCGGTGAAGGCTCGAAAACTTGGGACCGTTATCAGGTTGTTACTCTTTCGTCTTCTTCATCTTCACCTTTACACTTTAGATAGCATCTAAAGTAAAGAATTCGGTGTGAACTGACTATGCAATATGCACTCATCAGAAGTTACCAAAACAACAGAGAATTGCACAGAGAATTTAACTGAAAAGAACTTAAGTTTTCAAGTTTTCAAGTAGAGGAGAATAGTGAGAGTTGTGAAGAGATCACACATCCCTACACGGGACATAAAATGCAAAAAGCATCGCACCCCATACGTGTAAATATAAATAGCACCTGCGTATTGCCTACTGTTATGATGGCCATGGGTTGGTTTTTACATAGGAATTATCACATTAGAGAGCTAAAATACTAGTTGCTCACTCACTTCTACGATGAGTAGTGGTACTCTACGAATGCCATCATATGAAATTACGAATGTCTTTATAACATCAACGATCGTTTTTGTTATAATTCCATCAGAGCACAGTTTAGAGATGGAATTGACAAAAAAGCTGCATTGCGTTATCTGAAAGGAACAGGCATCTCCGTTCCCTGCTATCTAGTAGTACTCTACGTCATTACAAAAGTGGCTATTATCATTACTTCCTCACAGTGATTTTAATACATACAATGCTTAATTAATGAGTATTTTAGAGCACTTTATACGCATGTGCTTCAAGCTGTTTTACAAGTGTTTTATCGGTAGAAGGGCATTGTTGCACCCAAACACTATCAACGTGTTCAGTTCACCTCAGACAAAATCGAAAGCACCAATATTATTAAAAATCATTAGCAGGTGGCAATGAAAGGGGAGGATGCCTCTCTTCCTCGTCAATCTGCATTAATGTCCTCTCCTCTGTCGATGTCCCCACTTCATCTGAAAGTAGGACATAGGTGTTATGCACGATTTTTTCTTATTTTACTGTTTCATAAGGTTATGAAGTTGTGCTGCTAAATGTTTATTTGGATTTAAATAAAATTATAAGCGGGGTCTCCGATGCTACTCATAATACATTTCTTTTGCACTAAAATATTAGCGTCTAAGATGAATTATTGAGGGGATTCTTGTTGTAAAGCATGCACACTGCTGTCGAATCAAATGATTCATACACAGGTGAACGCATGACAGTATTGACCGAACTTGAGATGCATTCAATTCAAGCAAGGAACATTTTCACATAGCTGAGGTGATAGAGGTAAGTGGAGTTTAATGAAGGGTAATTTAGATGCGTATCCACAAGCGTCTAATCAACATGCACAGTCCGAGCGATGTGCTCAAGCAGATCACGAGTATCTCAATCGAGCCGGGCGTGGATGTGGAGGTGACCATCAACGACTCATAAAGGTGGCAGCACCTGAGAGCAGTCCCGATACTGACCCATCCCCTTCGATTGTTTCGTTATGTTGTGTTGTGTCTCAGTGAACGGATGTGTGACGTATCGTGGAATTTACCTCTCATTTTTATTGTTGAGTGTTTTTAAGTTCGAAAGAATGCCGCATAAAGTTGTTGTAAAGTTTTGTGTTTCGATGCAATATTGCGTCATTTCGGGTTTTTCATTAAACTTACTCAAAATGTGTCTAAATGGTTTTTTGTTGATAAGCAGATGTTGTTATCACCTACAATGAGGATATTGCGGAATAACCTTATTTGGTTGTGCTTTTATTTGAGAGTAAGAGAGGTGAAACTCTATAAAATATCGAATTTATCTTTTACGGCGTTGAATGACCCGAGAATGCATATTCACTCAGGGGGGCATTAATTTCGTTAAACATCCGCATATGCGGTCTTTTCTCGAGAGTGAAGAGGGGAAGTTGATTGTTAGAATTGTGTCATTGCATTCTAAATGTTCCGATGAGAATTCCACTTTATTTTTATGAAACATTTACTGAGCAGAATGGGTGACGAGTGTAATATTTTGAAAGTGCTGTCTGAGTGAGCATGTTCAGGGTTATTGTCGGAGATTGCTCTGGAAGCTGATAATCTAGGCGTTCGGCTGAAAATAATCCGCTTTTCACGTGACGTGTTCGTTCATGTTTTTCGCATTTGTTTGCTAGTTATTGGTGATCTAGATGCCCAAGGGTCATTTGCTATCTACGGTAGAGTTGAAGCGTACTTTCGTTCACATTAATTACCGTGGACTTTCACTTAATATCACATAAGGAGCGCTTTGAGATGTGGGGATCGGATTGCGGTACGGAGTGAGCGTCTTCATTTGGTGGTTAGGGCCTTCCATTCCATGGGGAAGGGAAAGATTTTTTTGCAGATGTGAAGTCCAGCAGGTTGCGTGTGTGTGTGCAAATTCCTATCCACTGATTGACATCAACTTATGAGTTGTGCCGGTGTTGACTTAGTCTCTACTCATGGGGGGATGGCTTGTAAACAAGAGGGGACGGCAACCTATTTATTGGAAACTTTCGTCGGTATTCACCAGTTGTGTTGTTCATTTGTTTTTTATTTTAGATTCCACATTTTAGCACATCATTTCTAGAGAAACCTTGGTCCATATTAAGAGAAAAAAAAGATTGTGTGTTGGCTCGGCGCCGAACCGTATAAGTGCACTAACGCAGTTCGCATCTTGAGTCATCCATCCGAAAACTTGAGCTTAAGCTTGAATTTGAACTGTTTTTCCCAGTACGAAATGCAAGGACGAAAGCGGCATGTGCAGGTTGAGTTTGAGAAAATTGATTCGGCTATTATTTTCGAGAAAGCGTTGCATGCCTGAATAAGGGAATTTGCAGTCGGTGATTTCCTATTGGTTTGTAGGCGTTTTCTCTCACTTCTTTTGTATTGGAGATGAAAGTGGTGGTGTTTTTTTATTCGTTTACGTCAATTTGCATATTTTGACACATCTGAACAACGAGACTACTTTTCATCGCCTGTTTAGTGCATTTAAGGTGGTTGTGATGCCGTATGTTTGTTTATTAGATGTGCAAAACTCTTGCAATACTTTTTGATCCGTTGCGTTGTTACTATCAAAGTCCATAAAATAAACTTCTACGAGGTTTTATTGGCGATTTACGAATATTTTTATCAATTATAGCATCATAAATAAAATCGTTGGTGTTGTGAGTCGACGATTCCAGAGTGATATTATGGGATACCCGCATCGGACTTGAATTACATGGGATGAGGGATTCATTACCCATCCAGAGTGATTAGGGGACCTTCAAAATCAGAAGGTTCTCGAACGAAATTTCTACTGAGGCCAATAACAATATCAAATAAGAGTGAGTACGGAAGAGCTCCCAGAATTCGTTCGCCTATATAATTGTAGAGGCTGGACGTCAATATTTATCTTTGAGTTTCAGCTCATTGACAGATGTGGATGACCATTGTGGAAGTTGATGAATCCGATGAGCCCTCTTAAGCCATATTTATACTTCTCACTATTCATGAACGATACCGTAGTTAAAATAGCTAGAGCACCCCCCACCCCCCTCCCTCGCCCCTCCTTCGAGAAGAGCTTTTTGTGATACGCAGAAAAAGTGAACAAAAATAGTCTATCAAGTTGGCACTTTATGCGTTTTGCTTGCAATTAAGGCCTAATAATAGCGTAATTAGTCACAACCTTTACCATTTCCTGCCTTAACTCTGCGAATTTAAGGTTGGATTCCTAATATGTTGTGATTTTCGAGGGGATCTATGTAACTTAAAGGTTCCGAACCCTAGAATAACTGTTTGCTTTCTTTACCTCAGCACCAAACTCAAAAAATATTGAGAATTTGGGGGACAGTCGTTTAAAGTGCACAATTATCACCTCTCCAATTTGCTCCAAAGTGGCCAATTCTAATGAATACTGCGAGGGAATAATCCCATAGATGATTGAGAGGTTAATCATTCGTTTTTGTTATAAACCGTTGGCACTCAGGACGAAGAGATCATGGCGATGGAGCCGAAGCCATTGCAAGTGAAATCATCGAATGGGACCAGCAAAGATGAGGCGAATGGCTCAGAGGAGGATTGTTCGATTTGCTACCAGCCATATACATTTAAGACGACCCTTCCCGATTGCGGACATTCGTTCTGCTTTCTCTGTATCAAAGGTTATATAAACGCTTTCGTTGTTTACTATGAATAGATGGGAGGGCATTGTGGTTCCGCATCTGTTTCATCATCGCCACTTCCAGAGAGGGGATTCAGCGTGGATCTCAGCTTATATGGATCTCCAATCGGAAGATTTTCATTGCTGATTCAACACTGAAAATCAGTTCGTTTTCGTATTCGAAGATTTTGTTAATGCCAAAAATTTTGGCGACTGCGTTATTTTCGTTATTTTCCTGTCTATTAAATCGTTAAAATAGTGCAACAAATGATTTTTGTGCACTTATTTGAACTATAAAAAATTAATGCAAATCCTAAACGAAGGTATGCTGATAAAGAAGGATTTGATATTGGCTATTTGATTAACTTTTGGGTGGTCTTGAAGGGAGGAGGAAAGATGTGAAAATGTGCGCGTGGCACTGCTTTGCCGAAATCGAAAGTGAAGTTCTGTTATTCGAGTCCTTTGTGGTTTGTTGCACGACCCCGCCTTGAGTTGTGAAGGTTGATTTCACCGCTTTCCCACGTCCTGTCAAATGGAGAGCGACGGCTTTGTTTTGCGGGCAATGTCGTGTATTTCATCCTCCCTCTCCTTGGGCACTCTCTTGCCAGAATCCCTTCCTACCTTCCAACCTTATTTCTGATCTGTTCTACAGTAGCTGTAGAGAACAAAGATCTGATAAGAAGCAATTTTATGATGTTAATAAACTAAATCATTTATACAAGTTGCTACGCTTTTCGTTGAATTTGACTCCGTAGAAATATCTCTCTTTATAAATGTAGTGAGGATAGATTGTTGTATCTCTCCCACATATTCTCCAACAGTATCGTCAGCCGTCCTTTCCTAATAGCACGTGGCACATTCTCTATCCATCCCACTGAAAACCATTCCTTAGCTATAGCAGAAAGTCGGATGCGAGTTTGGTGATTAGTGTACGTGGATCAGTGGAAGTTTGTTTTCAGGAGTGGCACGGAGGCATGGGGTATGTCCGTTGTGTCGCAACCCAATTTTTGCTGGAATATTCCGTGATCCAATCCTTACAACCGAGGACAAGTCTGCTGCGGAGGTTCTTTTTTTTGTTCTTTGTTTATTGCATTTATGCCCACGCTTGAAGCAAAAAAAAAAAAAGTTTTTTTTTGAAAATGGTTATTGCGTTGTGAAATTTGCTAGCAATGAGGTGGGGACGAGGAATGATGATGTCTGAATGTCCTTTCTTCTTTCTTTGAGGCTTTAAAAGCGAATAGGATTTTAAATCGATCCGAGACCCCCTTATTTGGTCATCCATTAGAGTGGACAAAAAGAGGATGAAAAAATGTGTTCTTGAGACCATTGTAACCATTGTAGTTCTCCCTTTCGACATTGTGATTGCTCATCTATCTCACTACACGAGCATTATTTGAAGTCATTTGTTTCGATAATATCGTTTAGCTCCCACTGACTGTTACTCAAAAAGTGATCTCGCATATTGAAATATGCTTACTCCGGAATATATTCTTGCATGTTTGGGGAAGGCAGCCATTTTTTGGTATGTCCCCGACAAAACTTACGTGAAATCTGCTTGAGTTCTTCGCAATTTTTATAACTCTGAATAGAATGGAAACCCTATTCACGATGAAACCCCAAAATGTTGTTCAAACGTTCGAGTTGAATTAATATGCTATCGAGGCAATATAAGTTCTTAAAGTACTGCCTAAAAGAATATCGAATTGTTTGGAGTTCGATTTTGTTTCATTGGAGAAAGCTGCAATGCAGCACACGATATTTCGCAATCAGCTTTGTAGATTTTTTTGTCATTGCTGATCGATAATTGAGGTGATCCTATCGTAAGGCGAAACATTTGATCACTTAAAGAAGACATGCCGTATATCTATGGTCTCCACGTCACTAATATGCTGATCGTGATGACTCCATTTTGAATAAAAAGATAATTTGCTCCTTATACTTTGTAAGGTTTGAGCAGATTTTTCGTTTATAGTTCCATCTGGTAGTGCTGCCTCGAAGCGGAGAGAGTTTCTCGTTTTCCTTCTGGTAAAAGCTTTAAGGAGTAGACGTTGCCAATGCTTGAAAAGCTACCCTATGAAAAGTTATTATTGTTTTCCTCTACGTTTACTTGCCACCTTTTCCAAATTTCATCGTTTCCATCATTCCTGTTGTTACCTTGGGCGATTCACGATGAGATCCCATGTAGTAATCGTTGCAATTTATAGCCGTCATGCTCGCAGGCAGTGTTAGACAAGTCTTCCGTAAAGGATTGCAGCGTACAGGAAGAAGAGGAGTCCAAGGAGGAAGTTCCGCAATCTGATAAGAAGTCATCTGCTCGATGGTTCTATCAGGTTTGTTTTCAAGTTCTGTGGAGTGCAGTTAATGGTAGGGCTAGCTTTCTGTGAAAAACATTGCATACTGACTTGAACAGAAATTAATTTACTGTTAGAGAAGTCTCGGGAAGCGTGCCTTCTGAAGAATTTGTTTCTCTTTTAAAGCAGATGAAATATCAAAAAAGGTTTCATTTATATTTGCAAAATGTGGATGCGGCATTGATGTGGAACGCACTTGTAGCATTGATAGAACAGCAGATGCGTTCTCTTCTTGCATATGGTCGATTTGAAGGGAGGATAACGGCTATACTGAAATTAGAAAATCATTTATCATGGGAACGTAGCACCACACCACATCAACCACTGTTCCCTATATTCTTCGTTCGTGTGTCACAAATTGGGTATTCAGTAGGTCCTATTCTCAACGCTTGCACTGTTTTCGCTTTTTTGTTTGTTGAAGCCCGGAAGGTGGAGACCGAAACATCCCGAAAGCACCGGAAGTGTAATTAAAGGGCAAACGTCCTGATTGGGACCCAGTGAAAGCGTTGATATTTTTAAGGCTCGACATGGAGGATGGTGGCGCTACGAACAAAGACAGGAGCATGATATCGAGGAGGCATTCTTGAAGGGCGATAAGCAAATCGAGCTCCTTATCGCCGGATACACTTATTGCATCAACTTTTCCGATCAATGCCAATACAGAAAGGATCTCGGAAGGTCGCTTTTTTGTGTTACTGTCTGAGAAAGGCAAACAGATGAAGGAGCCATCAGGAGTGTGACCTGTGGGCAACGATGTTCTTCCACGATTCGTTGCCATCAGAGTGCAAATGGGAGAAAGCCTTAATTGTGTTATGAAATAACCGCTGCACTCAATAGCGTAGCACATGACTCCCACACGGGGTTATTTGGAAGTTGCTTCTCGTGAATTCATTTTCTAAAATCAGTGTTCAATCTCAGCGACGTGCATATGTTTGAGGCACTCCCATGTAATCCTTTAAAACGAGTTACGTAAGATGCATGGTGATGTTCGAGATAAGGCTCAGGCCGCCTGAGTTGAACCAATGCTTCAGGTGCAATGATGCTTTTATAAGACGTGCACGCCTGTAATTTTTATGCTACGTCAAATTAGTTTAGGCTACATGATTTTTAAGTTGTATAGAAATGTTGCACTTCAATAGCGTAGCACATGACTCCCACACGGGGTTATTTGGAAGTTGCTTCTCGTGAATTCATTTTCTAAAATCAGTGTTCAATCTCAGCGACGTGCATATGTTTGAGGCACTCCCATGTAATCCTTTAAAACGAGTTACGTAAGATGCATGGTGATGTTCGAGATAAGGCTCAGGCCGCCTGAGTTGAACCAATGCTTCAGGTGCAATGATGCTTTTATAAGACGTGCACGCCTGTAATTTTTATGCTACGTCAAATTAGTTTAGGCTACATGATTTTTAAGTTGTATAGAAATGTTGCACTTGGAAGACTCGCAAAGATTTCTTTTCTAAAACTTCAATGAATAATGCACACCCTCTGTTAATCTTACTTGAAGCTTAGACTCACGTAATCTTTGTTGCTATGCAAGAGACTCTACGTTATCATTGTACCGATTTTGTTTTTACTTTGCAATTTTTGAGCTTGTTCTCTCCCATGATACTGAACACCAATCTGGCGATAACTGGCTACGCCGATATTCTTTGACTCTCTTCACTTTTCTTATTTGTCCAAGTCTCTGCTACTATCTCCGGTTATCGATTAGTACTTGCTATTTTCAAGTGCATGATCGCTGAAGGCAGGACGAAGAGTTGTTCGTTGATGGTTCGGACTAACCGATTAAAGGCATCGATGGAATCGGCATCGGCAAAAGTCACTCGAAATTGAACCTTTCATCGTAGTGATTTCAGATCGCCGCATTGGGAACGTGCAGTGAAGCGTGTGATGGGTGATGAACTGGATGGTGAAATACGAGGAATTGCGGGTTTGCGTACGCCGTCGAATGATGTATCGACCCATCAAATTACAGCTTCTATTTCGAAGGTGGAATTGCATGACTGAATTCATAATCACTTGATTATGTTTATTGGGTACCCCTTCAATTTATGGATAGCGCATTATTAAGAAAGAAGGGAGTGGGTGTGTTTTGAGATGATTTGACCTTTGATTAAGCTGGATGCAAGAGGTAGTGTAGTATTCTTGGTGTTTACAAAGACATACTTTCTAAAAGTTTAAAACATTGAAAACATGGAGATAGTCGATTGGTTGTCTATCGTTCGAGCTTTATAAAGTGTGTATAAACCGCTTTCTATTTGCAATGCTGAAATAATTATGAAGTAGTTGCCGTATCTGCTTCCTTTCCATAGTTATTAAATAATTGAATTTCATATAGAGATCGTCAAGGACATAATAACCGCTTTGATCTAATATAATTCCCTTCATGGCATTTAATAATGTGACGTGCATTCGACTTGCTTGAATAAAAATATGCTTTCATAAACCGATGAGAGCAATTAAAGATTGAGTAATTATGATTTAGGACAGCATTTTGCATCCAATGATGCAGAACAATTCACTAGCAAATCCAAACGAGCACAATTGACCCTTGAGCAATGGGGTGGGTTAAGGCATCAGCATCCTCGTATCCTTCCTTTGCGGTATAATCGCAGATCTCCATATAACTTTAAATTCCCTAAAAACTTAACTAATAATGTTGTGCTGATGACCACAATTATTGCCAACAATCGATTAACACATACTTTATATTATTTATAGCATATTCTATTACTTATAATGAATTAAGCTAAAGAGAAGATGTTATCAAGAAATCGAATGTTGATAAAATATGCTTGCAACATTGCAATTTATTAATCGTCAACATAAGTTTACGTCCTCTATTTGCAAAAATTTAACGCTATATCTTTGCTTTTATTGATATTTCTTTTGATTACGAATGCTATCGAACAACGTTTATTTATATGTTCTCCGATAAATTATAACATATTATAATGCGCTTTTGTATATTCTATGTTAGAAAATGGAATTCGGTAGTATTTGCATATGTTCAATTCATTTATGCCATATCAAAACTTTGATATGTTCAGGTGACATGGTACTTTCCAACTTTTCGTCAATCATCTAAATGTTTTCCAATATATTTTTTGAAATTATATATTAGACTCGTGCAATCCAAACTTGCATTGTTCAAGGATCGGTTGTATTTTTTAGGATAAAAGAAAGAGACGATGAGCTGGGTAGAGAAAGGAGGAAGGGTGAGGGGAGGGGGGGAGGGGAGGAGCGGGAGAGCAAAACAAAAGACGTATTACGTCCACGCAACATTTCAATATATTCCTATCGATATAAATAAAAAGAGAGTGGCAGCATGCCAAAATATTAAGTGAAATACTGCATCGCTTTTATCGAATTTACCTTGGGCTTTACCATGGCCCGTTACGGAGTCTTTACCTTGGGATATGTGTCTTCCTATTTCATGCAAACATATCCCTAGTTCTTACGCGTTATAACATCTATCTCTTTCAGATGCAGATTTATAGTCGTGTGGTTTAAGTGTCTATTTATCGCCCATCTGGATTGAGCTGTATGTTTCTGCATTCTATTTGAGGGAGTGCTTGCCGTAATATATGCGCTAATGTAATGATAAATTTGCTTACTTTATAATGTTTTAATAAATGCACAAATTACATATTGAGAGAGTGATTTATTTCCGTTGAGAGTTGATTGAGCGATAATTGAAACACTAAAAATTTGCTGCCGATTTATGGTGAACCAACACGATCGCATATAATCGAATCTCTGGCGATAACTATTTAGTGAGCGTTGTGGTCATGGGCTAAAACAATTTACATGGCAGCAGAACAGTTGCTTTGAAGTGTCCTTTTTTCTTGATTTGTTCTGATACCTTTGTCGATCTCGGCTGACACTAACAGGATTCTGAGCAAGATGGATAGCTTTGTCCAAGTTCGAGAGGAAACCCAAAAAGTTGGATTTATAAGCTGTAACGTTTTCTGTTTTTACAAAGGTGCAGTTGCAAAGTGCTTTTACCTGTGCCATGATGACATATTTCAATGTGTTGCCCCACTGTCTGCCTGATAGCTTCAACTCTGAAACAATGTAAGTAAAGTTATCAAAATTAGTGGGTGTGATAGACATCGCAAGGTGATCACCTGTACCAATTTTTACCTTTGACTTTGGAGGGTCAGTTTCGGAAGCAGATCGAGAAAACTGCTTTTATACAAGGGAGATTGGCTCCGTTGAAATATGAAGTGAATATTATTGGTGTTTCATTATTACTTGTTGGCAACTTATAAAGCTTTATGAGCAGATAAGCGGAATGCGAAAGGGGCATATATGACAACTCATCATCTGCGCTCCCCCCAGTTGGTTTCTCTTGCTCTTTCATTTATGCAAGAATGTCGAATTTAGCGTCGACTTGTGTGGACAAGAGTTCATGCCGTACGGATGGTGTAGGTCGGAGGCGGGTACGCCGTGTTTGATAGCAAAAAGTGAAGCACCTTAAGTAGTAAAGGTGACTTTTCGAAGACATTAAGAGCAGCAGCAGCAGCCGTGATTTGCATTTCTGCTGTTGAAAATTTCGGCAAGTTTATGCAGATTTCAGATTTAGGGAATTTGGATAGTTAACCAGTTGAGCACCGCTGAGCAACAACTTTTACGAATCTACGAGTGAGGAACTATCGAAGTAGTAAATAAGCTTGAACAACATTTTATAAAGAGGACCAAATTAAGATACAGGAATACGCTGTATCACAATCCATCCCCTCCAACAATATTATTGGTCCTTCCAGGAGGGGATTTCGATGATTCGTCGTCGAGCGATTCTAACATCTTGCAGTAATTTACAAATATTTCGTATATGATGATCAATCGATTCTCGAAACGATTGTGTGCGTTGGCACGTTCCCATCAAATACCCTCGTAAAAAAGAGCATTTCTTTTCGAAACATTTTCTGCTGATGTGATTGTCAACTTTGCACGATCTCCTGTAATATAACATCTGTATTTTATTCATACCTCCCACATATAATGTTCTCTATGTTTATTGTTCATCTATAAATTCCACATAATGTTTTTATATGTTAATTCATTTCAATGTTATCTAGATTGTAGATTAAAATCACTAAACGATTTTCGGGGCATTATTAAATGCACTGATATCAACGGATTGTTGGGTTCGGTTTATGAAGCATCGACATTCACCGTCGTTATCTTCGATATGTTTTATATGCCCCATTTGAGTTGAAATTTTGCAAGTTGTCATGATTTTTCATTCTTAGGCAAGTGAATAAAAAAATTGCATGTTTCTGTCTATAAGTGAAGGTGTTTCGGTGAGCCATTTTACTTGAAATGGATTTATTTCCTAATGTACTGATTTTCCAACAAATAATGTTTGCGCAAATTTGATGATAGTTTCAAGTATCATTGGCAGAGGTGCATCGATTAGATTTGCTAAGATGTTCGATAAACCAATTGTTGTGGGAATTGTTTGCCCGAAATGCTCCTGCATGGCGCATATGTCGGGGTGTTTATCACTTGTTCACTTATTATTTAAGCAAAGATGCCTTATGCAAATCAACCTCGTGTGACGATTTCGATGTTGAATGATGAGATGGTGAAATTCGTTTTGGAGGATACCGACTTAAGTGTGGCGAATTCACTACGAAGAATATTCATTGCCGAAGTACCAACAATGGGTAAACGATTCGATTTACTGTATTTTATTTCGTTGGCCACTCGTAATTTTCATTTAATTCTCACTGCAGAGAGCAGCTCAAACTCATGAGAGGCTGTGGTGTAGATGCGATCATCGATGGTTTTGTTGCATGCTGGAACCCTTGTAGGATTGATTCCCTATAATGATATAACCACATAAAAGAATTGATCCCACATGCATGAGGTATGTTATGGTTTTCGTGTTACTGAGAAAGTAATCTTGTTCCTGACGATACTGTTTCGGTAATATTACGGGTATAAAAGAGTATTATTGACGTACTTCTTGTGCTATCATCACAACCCTCTTTTCATAGCAATGGGATAAATAAGCGAAACGTCGTGAATAACTTTTTTCTTTATGCATCGTTGCATGTTGGGTGTTTCCTCAACAATAGCGTCTGCATATCATTATTGACAGATGGCTGCATCACAGTGAGGTGTAAGTGATTGGCATGCTTCTTGATGGTTGGCTGTGTGAAAAAACACTAAATACACATAATTAATGACTTCTAACACGAGTGGAATTCGCAACCGAAAGAAATAGAAATGAAGTGATCATGAATTCAATTTCGCACACCTTTTTGCTGTTGATGATGCAAACAATTGCACCGATCCGATAAATAGTGCAAGAGTCGTTCTTTTTCTATTGGAATGTGCAATTTAATTGCCTCGAAGTTGCATGCGAATTGATAGATGGTGGTTTCGTTCGTAGAGCTGTTGTTGTTTGTAGTTGATAATAAACTGTACTTTCAATACTCAACGAGCATCCATAGTTTATTGAAAGTAAATTGAGTTTTACAAGAGAAAATAGTCTTCTCGCTTTTTATTTCTCAAATTATTCGTGCGTTGTAAAAGTAACCAACGTGATTGATTTTATATTGTAAAGTTGGAAGGCTCTCCCTTGTATATAAGGCAATTTTTACAGGTGGGGGATACAGAAGGGCAGTGGGATTGCTAAATTTATTCTTATTTAGTAACCAAAATTGTTATTAATGCATCCTTATTTCAAGCAAATTATTGTGTTGTTATGATATTACAGCGATTGATTGGGTTCAAATCGAGGCAAATACGAGTGTTCTCCACGATGAATTTATTGCACATCGAATGGGTCTTATTCCACTCACTTCAAACAATGTTGTCGACAAATTTCAATATTCTCGGGTATAATAATTGTCATATTATTGACTTTATTTATTGCTCTCATCTTATTTTGATTTGCACTCCATCTTATTAATTCAATCTCCTTCATTTCTTTACTCAAGAAGAATATCGCTGCAACACTTTGTTGCAGCTGATATCATTTTCTTATAAGTGCAATTTAGAGTTCAGTTTAAGAAGAGAGGCATTTCACAGCGTATATGACAAAAAATATAGCGTGCTTGGTTTTTATCACTAAAAAAATGTTCCAAGCTGGTTTCTGCCAACGATAATTGATAAGTACATCTCGCTGATACGGTAGAACGGTGACTGACTATGCGAGAGGAGGGGGGGGAGGGTGCACAAGCATATTAGAGACTAAGGAATAGGGAAGGGAGAGGGACTCAGCTGATGGTCAGGCAAGGCAAGAAGCGGTGCAACTTTGTAGACGGTGCCTATAGCGTGCTTGGTTTTTATCACTAAAAAAATGTTCCAAGCTGGTTTCTGCCAACGATAATTGATAAGTACATCTCGCTGATACGGTAGAACGGTGACTGACTATGCGAGAGGAGGGGGGGGAGGGTGCACAAGCATATTAGAGACTAAGGAATAGGGAAGGGAGAGGGACTCAGCTGATGGTCAGGCAAGGCAAGAAGCGGTGCAACTTTGTAGACGGTGCCCTTCATCACATTTTCTCCCACCTAATGCGCCGCCTCAGCACAGTTACTTGCATCGCGTCACAGGGATGACCCGCTCGCTGGTATAATTTAAGAATTCCGAAAGCTGCTTCCTTGAATCAGCGGGCTTCTCTAATTGTTAGCAGTTTGGCTAACTGAAGTTCCCTCCGTCCCGTTTCCCTCCCGCTCGATTCCACACCACTGCCCATTTTCATGCAGTCTTTCCGTCACCAATACATGATGGATATGGTTATAGGATT
This sequence comes from Baylisascaris schroederi, assembly GCA_006503575.1. NCBI lineage: Eukaryota > Metazoa > Nematoda > Chromadorea > Rhabditida > Ascarididae > Baylisascaris > Baylisascaris schroederi. Next base: position 385,110 of record QEWY01002240.1, on the reverse strand, counting down.
GCCAGTGTAATGATTTCTGCGCCGAATGTGCAGTAGAGATGCGCCTTAGCGTGCGTTGGGATGACGAAGGCACGCGATCGGTTACGACCGCCGATCTGGAGTCGAGTAATGCGGCCGTAGTTCCAGCTTGTGGACGACATCTGCAGGGCAGGAATGCCGAGGATGGCACATCTGAGGATATTCTCATCGTTAAACTGAGGAGGGGTCAAGAGATACGCATGAAATGCTATGCGAAGAAGGTTACGCTCGACTCTTTTTAGCGATAAAAGTTTATCGTTGTGACTGTTGACGGTGATATGTTGTGATAGGCTGCTTTTCTACGAGTTCTTATGAAACCTATACAGTACGTCCTCAAGCGTTATTCAACACATATTAAGCATCAAGTTCAAGATCTAAGTAATTGCAATGAAGAAGAATAGAATGGAATTTGATTTGTGGTTGGCAGAAAATTATCGTTCATGTGGTTCACGAGTAAAGACCGATATTCTTACCAGTTATGGTGATATTATATCAATATCTTTAATTATGTGATTGGAGGTGTAGGAATGCTACTATATAGTTAAGCTATTTCAAATATCAATCAGTGGCGGTACTCTGTCAAATAAGAGTGCAAATATTGTCGAGCAGGATGAGAATTGTTTATGCTGCGTGAATGGAAAGTCGTATCAAGTGAAAGTAGCCACAGTTTACATAGTTGGTAGATGAGAGAATGAAAATAGCGTTTGCCATTCTAATATTACTTTTTGCATATCGATGAAAAGCGCATTGTTCAGTTGGAGTATCGTTTTATTCATTGATATGTGTTATGGAATAATCGAATATCTCAATGACTCACAATGTTTTCTTATGAATTGCAATCGGAAGTAGCGGAAAGGGGACACAGGTAGAAGAATGAGGAATTGATATTATTTTCAGGGATTTGGAAAAGAGCACGCAAAATGGAATCCAACATGTGGTGTTGCATTCGAATATGATCCAGATAATGCATTGCGGCATACGGTATTAGCAAAGCCCGAGGAATGGCCGAAGAGTGAATACTCGCAATTAGAGGAGGATGAATATGAGGCACCTTACGATCCAATGGCTAAACCGAACAAATTCTGGTTTACAGTAGAATCTAGTGGTGCACTTAAGGTAGAGTTTTGTTTCGTTTTTCGATTGAAATATATACTAGGCAAATGCCTTTATCCTTTCGTTTCTTTCTTTAATTATGTTTTGTCTGAAGAACACCGATATTTGAGTAACTGAGTATGACATATAGCTGCTGCACTTAAAAGATATAAAATGGTGCAGTTGTGAAAATAGATTCAATACAGAAGTGAGGCAGTGAATTAGTTTCGTGCTTTATGTTAAAATTTTGATATCACATATGGGCGTTTCATCACACTTCATATCCCTCTCTCTGCCTATCTGTCCCTCCCCTCTATATTTTTTATTTGTGTTTATAGTGAGAGTTGTTTGAAGGTGGTTTAGCACTTAGCATGCTCACCCTTCTAGCAAGTAATTCATAATGCCTTCAGTGGTTTGTAACGAACTCTTTGCGTTAGTGGCGACCTTGCACATGAACTGCATGTGTATGTTTGAAGATGTTTTTGAGGGAAATGCTTGAGAAACTTATTGTCTATTTGCTAAATCATTAGGCTGTTAATATAAAAGTTCAGAATTTGCCCAGGGAAACCATTGGGCAAAAATATCTTTACGCATCTCACAATTACCACTAAATGTGCTTATTTTTCAGGCCGAAAATATTGTGCTAAGTGGAATTAATGTGCTGAAGAAGAAGCTGGGTGATTTGCAGAACCAACTTCAAAGGGAACTTCTGCNTCAATCTATAAAAACTGCAGAAGTAGTTTTTTGAGTGATTGAATTTCGCATCAAAAGTTGAGTGCCTTATTGCACGAAATTCCATTATTAGGGAGAATCTACAATGAAGATGACACTCTGTAGAAGTTTTACTAACTTGTTCGTATATTTAGCGGATCTGAAGAATTATTTATGTTGTTGTTAGGTACTATATGCTTTCTAGTTTAAAATATTTGTGTAGTGATTGTTTGTGGAGATGGACGGTTTTTTCTAAACATTGACGGAAGGAAGGGTGTTATTGTTGGATGAGGAGTTGCCTCATTGTGACGAGTGGTTATCGAAAATCGTGGTTCACACCTCAGGTATATGGATCCTTTGTCGATTTACAAGGCAACGCTCTTGTTTCTTAGAAATGAGTTGTTAGTTCTATGTTTGTACCATTTATATTATCACACGACAACTTTTGAGGAGATTTTGCGGTTTATAAAATTGCACATTTTTGTGTTCGCAAATAAAACGACATTTTCAAGAATTCCATATAGTCCTTTTCTGCCTTTTTATTGGAACTGATTTAGCGGAGCGGAGCTCAGCAAGCGTCGACAGAAAACGATCCGCGAATAAACGATTCCTAGTGGTCAAGTTTTATCGCAAGCATATCAGAGGGTCTGTGCAGTTCAAATTCACTGAAATGGTTGCTTTTGCTTTGTCAACTAGCCGTATTGGTTCTATGGACATGATATCTGCTTATGAGTTCTGCATCCAGGAACAATGCTTGGCTGTGGCTGTGGGATTTTGTGGGGATGGGAGTGGCAATTTTTGCGCATTTTTTTCACACAGATGCTTCATATGTAATCGGCGGTTCAAAGAAGAGAACAAACTGTTCGCTTCGTAGGGTTATTTTGAGGGCATCATAGAAGGTGCTTTAATTTTAAATTGGCCTAAATGGAACGCTGATTGGCTTTATTCATAACTTTTAGAGTCGGGTGTGGTTGTTATTAATGTAGTTTCACTAAGAGACTCGTTGCTGTTGGATTCATCCATTTCAGATTGTTTGTTAAATTACATCGAAATGGGGGAACCATCTGTTCCAAACGCAAATCACAAGCCTCAGTTTGGGAGTCTTGCGAATGAGGAAACTGTTCAAAAAATTGTAAGTGCTGTTTTCCAAAAAATTTCCTTAAAAACATCTATTTGTGGACAAATATCATCTTTTCATCTTTGAGAGCAAATCTCGATCACATCCTTAATTCCCTTGACGAACACATTCCAACACTTTAGCAGCATTTCTCATAAACCACTTGTTACCATTTTCAACTGATAATACAATCAGTGGCTGTCATTCCATATTTTCCAGCACTGTATTACTATAATCTCACCTTCCTCAAACAGTATTTGATATTCATCGGCGATCTCATCAGTTTTGCATCATTTACGGTTGCAGGTGCCAAAAAATTGAATAGCGATAAGCAAGGATCGTAGGAAATCATCGAAAGTTTGTATGAGCTTATTTGCGTTGATTGCATCCAATGAACTTTTATGTGCTAGTATTTGGAGAGGGGAAATGACTCGAAATTTGTTGTACTGCATTCAAAGTCCCACTTCCCTCTCCCCCTGCTCCTCCTCACAAACCTTCCCGATCCCTGCATGTTGTTCGGTTATCGAAAACTGATGTCTGTCGTTTAATAGCTGCATTTGTCAATAAAATGATAGAGATATTTTAAGCCCGGGATTCCGCTAGGAACCAAGTGGACTTTTAAATTTACTCCTTTGGTAGGTCATTTGATTTCCTTTCTGATCGTCGCTACCAAATTTACCTCTCCACGGTTTTGTTATGAAGGTTTCCGAACGTAATCGGCTTCTAGGAATGCTTGGATAAGCGCATTGTGAGTGTGAAACGAACGATGAAAGGGCTGCCATATTGAGGGCCATAGATACGTACGTATTGATGGTCAGTTTAAAAACGTTCTGTTACCGAATGAATGGGCACACTGGCCTTGCAAAGTGAGGTGAAGAGCTGTCGTTTATTCTGTCAAAATCATCGCAGTAATTCGTAAGCTGACTGAAAGTGGTGTGTGAGATCGAAGCCTCCCACTACTGGTCACCACCATAGGTTCACTGAAGTATATCTCCTTCCATTTGTTTCGTAGTTCGAAGGTCATTTGGTTGTCCATTCCCTACTCGTCATTCTCCTTCGAGGGGTCCTGGCAAACAGACAGACTCCGTTAACTAAAGCAGTCTATTTCCTGTGAGTAGATCCACCATTGTAACATTTATTTAGAAAGAAGGTGAAAAGCAAGAGCCAGATAAGAAAGAGGAGCACATGGACCTGGATTCGATCGATAACCCGATGGAGAGGGAGGTAATGGCCGAGTTCGAACGTCGCAGACGTGCCAGGACGCTCACACTGCCAACCGATGACTTCGTAAGGAACGTCTTCGAACGATTCTCTCAACAATGCCTGAGGATGAGGTGACCCGAATTTTGCATAGTCCGGATGAGGCGGAACAAGTACAGCAACGAGACACATCCACCTGGTATCACAAGGGTCCTGCTGCACTTAGGGACGCCCGTGTGGAGGTCGCAGATTTCTCATTGAAAAGAGCACAGCAAAGGCTTGCCAAGGTAATTATAATGTTATATGCCGATGAAGTGTTCTTCAAGGCGCTCTCAAGGAATAACGCACCTTTTTGCAAGTTAACACTCACGGATTCCTTTATCTGCTCTCCTCTATCCCAAAACGTTGCTTTATGAAAATCGTAAATATAACTGTGTCTTATCATTTAGTAGATGCGCTCTTTGAAACTCTGCAGGCAGATAGTTAAATACAGTACGATACTAAATTATACAGTGTAGAGAATTTCCTGTCGAATTGTCCCTAAGAGCTGTTTTAATTTTCCGTTATATTTTTAAGAGTTGAGATTTAAGGCAATTTTTACAGTACTTGCTCGATAGCGGTTGTCTATATTCGTTTGATTCCAGTGTGTTGCAATAGTAAGAGATTTTGCCCTTCCCTTTAGCCATTATCTCCTTTTGGGTAAAACATCTGAACAATGCAGAACTTTTTGACACTAGAGACAGCATGGCTTAATGGTTTTGACAGACGAATGATTATAGAGTGCTTTGAAGTCATGTTGCTATAAATGAGAAACAAACAAATGAAGCGACATCCAGAACGACTCATCTTAAATCTCATCTCTAATTTCATTAGGTTTTGTGCACCGCATAATCCAAATATTTTTTGTGAACATTTAATGATACGCATTAAACTGCTTATTTTTTTCTCTATCGGTCAACTTCTTGTTTCGTTCAGAATTTTGATCTCGAAAGATAAATCTTCTCTCCTTCTATCTTCAAAACTTCTTTCCAGTCGAGCTGCAATCCCACTCCCAAGATCACCACCCCCTTGTCCTCCCCTCTCCCATTCCCCCGATTCTTGCAATTGCGGAGCGATGATGTCGTCTGTCGCTGGGAAGTTCATATATGCTCAACTTACGCGTTTTCACTGCCAGTAGTGGGTCAAGACGAGGTTTTTATTCTCCCTTTTTTCTTATGATTCTTGCTTTAAAAAAATCTTTTTTCTTGTGATTTTTGCTAAAACTTTGTTCTGAGGCAATGCTTCCATCCAGTCATCATTATTTGGCTGCAATTACTCTGTCACTGCACTTGTGCACCTGTTGTCCTGTAGGCGACGCACACTGTTGAGACATCTGTAGCTTGTTTGCTCGATTAGTGTTGTTGCTTTCTAATTGCAAACATTCTCTCGGCCCATTTTAGGGTTCTCGAACCTGGCAAAACCAACTTGTACAGTGCTTACGACGTACACAATGTCATCACCTGAATGAAGTTGTTTTTATATAGGCTAGAAATGCGTATCTTTCAAAATGGCACACATAAGATTCCGCACTTAGCGCATTTCAGCTTTCTATTTATTTTGTTGAATTGCTTGCGATTGCCTCATCGAACTTACGTCCTAATTAATCAGAGAGCATTAAACTTTTTAATCAGAGTATAAAAGAAATTTTTAATCAGAGTATTGCCTCACCGAACTTAGAATTAGAGTATTAATCAGAATTAATCAGAGTATAAATTCTTCGACATATTGACGACTCGAAAACGAGTCTAATTCAACAGTCTTTTTCCTCATACCCTATCTTCTTTGAAATGTTCCGAGCTGTCAAATCACTGACACATAGATCCAAAATGTTAAGAATTATATGGGCGGCATTCCACCTAATCAGAAGACTTGCCGACATTATGGATAGGGAACGTTCAGTGCTGATTTGCCCAACATGGCTGATGCACGCATCAAATTCAGTTTTTCTTCTCATAAATAAGCTGAGCTAATGTTTATGCAAATATGGCAATTTTATTCCGTTCAGACAAATGACGCTTAAATTTGGTTGCATAATTCCTATAGTTAACATCAAATGAGAGCAAACATTTGCTTCGCCAGTTTAGTGCTCCAAAATTTATAAACACCACATCCGCTAGATAATAAAAGTGCTTCACATCACAGAACGAAATATCACAAATTCAGGTCCGGTGAGTGTAGCATTTGGTCAGTGCCAAGCTGCGAACGTGAACGCAAATATGTGGGTCATTCGAGCCAAGCTGGTTGTGCGCGTTTCCATCCTGGTGCTTATATTTCGCAGGAGCCACATGCGCTCAATGCTGCCAGTTGTGCGCATGACGGTACGGTGAAGTTGTGGAGCCTCGAGAGCAATGAGCCACTCTCAGAGCTTGAGCAGCACCCGCAACGAGTGGCCAGGATCGCGTTCCATCCGTCTGGAAGATTCCTTGCCACATGTTGGTATGTCTAATTTCGTCTTTCAAATATATGACTCTGTTATGTTGCAGGATATTAGGGAGTAGTGTTCTGAAGTAATTCCGTTATCCGGCGGGGCACCGTTGACTGTCTTGAAGGTTGGTTTTTCCTCCTTTATCACCCACTTTTCTATTAAAATTTTTTCTATTAAACTCCCTATCTATCACCCACTTTCTATTCTATTAAACTCCCTATCTTAGCCAAGTCGCTTCCTTTCAAAGAGCCCAGTTTCTGCAAGGAAAGGTTCCCAGCCTTTGGTAGAGCTGCTCGTCGGCAAACTCCGCTTCCTAAAGGCCGGATTGCTCCTCTTTCCCTCCTCCCCATCCCCTTCGGGGATGTTGCTCTCAGATATTCCCTTGGGGTATTCTTGTCATCGATGTCTTCCCACGTTAGAATCTCGGCTGTATGAATGAAGGTCGTCTTCCCACACCATGTTGTTAGAACTTAAGAGAGAAAAGTAATTTCTGTCATTTTTACTAAGTGTCTGGAAAAGTTCATCTTTCGGAACATGTTAATTGGGAAGTGAATGGAAAAATCGATTTCTTCCTCGCTATTGGCCCTGTCCATTTATACTGCTGTTGAAATACCTGACATTAAAATTCGATAAAAAAGGTAACATTTTTTTGTTGCTTTGTATTACACTGCAGCCATTAAAGGTTTTTGCTAAACTTTTTTATCCTTTTGCATTTTTGTCATCTTCCAACAGGGTTTACCGCTATTTTACAAGCACTTCCGACAATTTGGTCATGCCTGAATTTATGGAATTTCCTTTGCAAAAAGAATTTATTTGACGCCGTTAGGCATTGATCCAATGATGTAGCAGATAGCTTTTAGTGTGTAGAGTGCTTATTGATTTTTAATTTAACGCTGAATAGTAAACCAGTTATGTAATTAGAAGTTATATTTGTAAGGTATTGGGTGCCATCTGTGCTATCTTCATTTTTATTATCTCACTATGAGGCTTTTCTTAAATCAACTAGTTCGGTCGTAATTTCTTTTCCTTTCCAAATGAATAAGTGAGTATATTCGTTGCAGTTTCGACTGTTCGTGGAGGTTAGTGGATGTTGATTACGAGCAGGAAGTTCTCTTCCAAGAGGGTCATAGTAGACCTGTTTTCCACGCTGATTTTCAATGTGATGGCTCACTTATACTCACTCTGTAAGTGCGATTTCGTATCTTTTATTCAAGCAGATTCTTTCTTGTTGAAATATATCTTTATTTATGAATAACAGTACAAAGCAATCATTTGTTTATTTGGCGGTTGCGTGTTTGAATGCTGTATTAACTTAATTTCACACACAATTGCTTTGTTTGGAGAAGTTGATTTCCCATTATGATGTGGAATAAATGCTTCAAAAAGCTGTGAGGTTCCCGCCTTGAAAAAAAAAAAGAAGAAAAACTCGACAGTTTTGAATTCATCACAAATATTAGGATGGACAGAGTTGTTGAGGAGGGTTTCAATGTGAAGGAGAGGGGAGGGGTGAGGAACATTATTTGAAAACTTTGACATAGTAAAATTATCAGTTTGTACGTGTGAAGACTTACTATTTTTTAAATTTATATGGCAGAAGAGAGAGAATTTGGAGAGGAAATAGTTTTATGCTTCCAAAAATTTAGAAGGTTTATTGATATAGAATTAATTATCTCGCAGTTTTGTGCGGTTCCATTAAGTGTCATTGAAAATATTGTCAGTCAGACAATCGAATGCCTTCGAATTGTCTGTGTGAATATTTTTCCTTCAAAATAGATAGACATATGCTGTCTCAGAAGGAAGCTTCGAGTCTCAAATAGACCCGTTTTGCTTGAGGGCTTTTGATGCCTCTGTTACCATATAGGGAATTAGTAAGCTGTAAGTTTGTGTTCACTTTAATCGTTCTTTATTTCATTTGTGGATACTTGATCCATTCTACGTTCTAGGCTAACGTTTGTATTTTTTAAACTGAGGATAGAGTTTCGCGACTCGAAATTATCCATAGACATCAAAAGCGAGTAATGAGTAAATTATCTTATTGCTCTGCTATTCCATTTGCATTTTGAATGATTTATTTGTGTTTAGAGAGTTGGTGTGAGTTTTTCCTTCCTTCTTCGATCTCTAAATAAGACTTAATTATTTTCATTTTGCTATTCTGTGAGGTATACGAGAAGGTAAACTATTTGAATACAGCAAAGCAATGCGCTTTATTTTTCATCTGGCTGTTTATTTCTTTTCAATGAATTGGTGTTTGAGTTCATGGTTGTCATACATTACATCGAAAGGGGAACGAACTACTGCATCTCTCAGACACTATTGATGATTCATTAATATTCATGTTTTTATTCAATTGGTATATAATAGGCAAAAACAAACGCATTATGGAATGAGTGCTTCCAATTATTAGAAATTTTTATCATCATGCCATCGCTCATATGTACTGCATGGCGAGTTCAATGCTAGAAACTAAACAATGCTGTGCTTGGCACTTACATTGATCTTACGAGTAATGTTGACTGTTTTAGGGGCATGGATTGTTACGGTCGAGTGTGGGACCTGCGAACGGGTCGTTGTATTATGTTCCTTGAAGGACATTCAAAGGAAATTCATTGTGGGCAGTGGCTTCCTAACGGGTATTTTTCTTTCTCGATATTTCTTCTGCCCATACACTTTGTCATGCGCACGTCCGGTGCGCTTAGAAAAGGAGGGGAATTAAGCCGCGGTACAATCCTTCCAAAATATTGCGAAGAAATTCGCAGGAACGAAAAATCCCTCGAGTTGCGTGGAGAATATCGGGGAGATTGCTGCGGAATTGAAGGAATTGAAACGAAGTGTGTCTGTATCGGTAGATCTTGCAGTTCTGTCACTGGAGCTTTTCTGGGTCCTAGTTAGATGATTCAAGTTCTGTATGTCATTGACACCTCGCCTTCCTCTGAATAACAGCTTAGCTACGTTTTTCATTAAAAGTAGAAGCACTGACAAAGTATGTGCTTTATAGACATGCTTGCGAGACTGACCACTTCCACGAGTTGCAATTGAATAGAAAATGCTCAGTAATGCAGTGATGTCGTGGAACTGTTAAATCGAAATTTACTATTCCATAAGCCAATTAAAATATCCAGTTAAGTCGTAGTTTATAAACTAAATAAACCAACGGTAATTCAGCGTATCGTTGAGAGCGTTTAGGCCTCTCAACGGAAATCCACTGATTCTTTCGTGTCTTTTCGATCCTGGAAATTTGTTATATCGTTTAACATCTTTGAACATTTTGTAGAGAATTCATCATATCGTTTCGATTTCTCAATAGAAAATACCGATAGATGGTATTATTGCATTAATTGTGCTTGTAAAGATCTTGAGCAGAAAGTTTGTTTTTATGCATTAATGCAAATTTCCGTTCATTAAGCTCGTTATGATGGCGTCGCTTTGCACTCATGTATGTATGCATATGTGGATCACTGAAGACTACTGAAGCAGCACAATTTTTTTATTAGTAGAGTTTCCATTTCAAACTAATCGAGTTTTCGCCTCACATCGGTTGGTTCATAAGGAAACAAAGTGTTCTTCAGGTAATTTCGATAGGAAGTCCCAGCATTTGAGGTTGTTTGCATATATCTTATGTAATTATTCGCTCAAAAAGTAGAATGTGTCATGCCAGCTGCTCTGGTACACCTTCTGACTAATCTCTTACCTGACGAAATGGTGACCTGACTGGTCGCGAAGTGCATGCGCCGCTCACTTTCTTATCATTCACCATGCCATTATTTTAGACGAGTGGATTTATGTTCTGTTCGAAAAAGCGCTTTTCAAAATTTTCCTGTCGCGAAATCTTTAAAAAAAAAGATAGCATTTCAGTTATCAGATGGTGACAGGTTCAGCGGATAATAGCTGTATGGTGTGGGATCTTCGCATCCGACGTGCAATAAAGCCGATCGCTGCGCACACCTCGTTGGTGTCCGGACTGAAAGTTGATACCAAAGGGCTATATATGATCACGTCGTCATTCGACAACTCGTTAAAGGCACGTAATCGTATTTTTACGATAGGATTGTGGTCGCAGAGTGAAAATTTCTAACACATGGCGTTGTTATAGGAGTACTGCAGTCACTGGAAGGAGTTATGAGGGATTTAAAATCGTAAATAAGGGCATGTTTTTATTTTTTGTTTTTGCGAAATCAGAAATTAGACTTGAAAATTTTCGCATATTCTTATGAGAATGGTAGGTGTAATTGGTGAGACGTTTTTTTTATCACTCGCAGTGATATCTTTCAAAAATTTTTATTAAATGCTTCCCTCACCTAGTCACTCGATTGTGATTATCTTTTCATATATCACTCATTGAAATAGCTATAACCCATAATTGCTTAATAAAACACTTTTGAATATCGTTTTCGGAGCTTAGCAGCTTACTAAAGCCTGAAAGTTTGTATGTTGATAAAGTGCCAATAATTTTTTGTATCTTGAGACGCTTTTTTTTATTTGGAGATTAGAGATATGTATAAGGAGTTATTGTTGTTTCTGTTGGTGTCGTTGGCATCCACTCTCATTAATGAAAGCCATAAATTGGTAGTAACACCTGTGCAGGGAGTTGGCAATCTAACATCGAGGTACGAGCTCAAATGGGGCGATAGAAGAACTTTGCCACTCTCATAATTTGCATTTAGTTGCTCGATCGATAGTAAACATTGCAATCGTTGTGAGCACGCCAAACCTAATATTAGCCGATGCGATCGGAATTTCATCCCTTCTGTAATCCCATTCTGAGGGGGTCTAAACGTTATGGGTAGTTCCAAGGGCTGTTTTTCTACACTCCCTCAACTTAGTTGTAAACTACTTACGCTTGTACTTCTGCACCTTCTTGTGTTCTTCTCTCCTGTCTTCCTGTGTGGAACGAGGAATAAATAAATAAATAAACGAATAAATAAATACAATCCTCATCCCGCTTCCAAACTGTTTTTGTATCCGCTGTCTTTAAACGAATGCTTTCTAAGTTGTTTAGGCAAGAAGAACCAAAATTCGTTCTAGCTCACATTGTTTGCTACTAAGTTATTGATAGTAGTAGTATAGTTCTCTTAAGAGTCTGCTGTATGAAATGACTCGTGCTATATGCTTCCAGCACTTGATGCGTAAACAGGAGCCAGAAACTGCTCTTAAGTTTATGATTATCGGCCAACTTAATGCCATTAGTCAATTTAGTGAGTTTGATCGCCGAAATTGCTGAAAATGTGCCGTATTTTTTGGATCCCCGGGATCGGCACTATTAGCGGTTCCAGTGGGACTGTTCATCTGTGCCTTTGTTGCCTTGAGTTCTTGCTGTGTTGAACGTCATTAATTTTGAGATTAAAAGTAAATTTTTCTACAGGTTACTCCGACATCTATGGGTCGTAAAAAAGAAAAAAATTCCAATGGAGTTTATTTCTTCCACTATGTAATTGGATTGTTGTGAAAGTGAATGAAAAGATTCAGTTTTCGGGTGATTGAATCTGCTTTCTCATGTTGGCTCTTGGAGATGTCTCTTTGAACGATCCGGCAATTTGTTTTATTTTCGTTCTCTATCATCATATCTTTGTGACGTAATTCGATCTTTATTGAAAGTAGCTAATTTCTGAATTTTTAGTTGTTTCCTATTCAACGAGAGAACCATGACATCTTACGTTGGAATTCCTCAATGAGAACAGTTCGAACTTGACCTTTGATTCCCTTTTTTTATTGAATTCTCGATACATCTGATGGTTCACCGAGTCGACTTACTTCTTTTTTGTGCATTTCTTCTATTGTTGAATTCATTTTTACTATAACTATTATGAATTTCTGCACTTATGAACCGCTTTCATAAAGGATCAAAAAGATGGCGAAAATTATATCGATTCGAATGCTGCCCTATAGCGTATAACGGATGTTGCGCTTATAGGATGCTAGTTGGAATGAGTGGGTGGGTGGAAGTGGAGAGGGAGGGGTACTTCCCTTTTCTGTCCCTTCTCTACTAATAGCTCACTGTTTACATGATGAAGAGGGAAGCTGCTGTGAAACGAAGCATTTTTGAGTGAGACATCAGAATAGTTGTGACGCTCAAAAAACCTGAGAAACTTTCTGGGTACACTCGTGTAGAAGGTAGCAATAAAATTAAATTTCTCTACTAATAGCTCACTGTTTACATGATGAAGAGGGAAGCTGCTGTGAAACGAAGCATTTTTGAGTGAGACATCAGAATAGTTGTGACGCTCAAAAAACCTGAGAAACTTTCTGGGTACACTCGTGTAGAAGGTAGCAATAAAATTAAAAAGTTTTCTGAGCGAAGGACAATTCCATTATAAATACTCAAATTTCTGATCGTTTTATCTGTAAATTATAGATCTCATTTAAGTGAACTGCTGTCCATCTGATTTTAGGAGTATTTTAACTCAAAACCCGCCGATGTTAGTCACCGGTGGGTTTGGGTCGCATACAGCTGATGTAGGCTTGGTGAATTGCCTTCTTTTTGGTTGATGTTGTGGTGCTTTTGATATTTTGAGAGAGGGAAACGATAGAACAATAGTAAGATGATGAGACAACAAAAGTCCTGTGAAGCTCAAGAAGAAAAGCGGTGTCATGAATTTTGAAACAGCCAGGCAGGAAGTCCACAATAGTTCCGACTAGCTCTACCCTGTTGCATCAGCCAGAGTTCACTTCGCTACCTACTGTGAAACCGAGATGCGGCGTCTCAACATTTCGGGTTATCAATAGAATAAGTTGGTTGTTCAAGGGGTTGCTGTGGGTGTTCGAATGACCGAACTTTGAGGGTGCTTCGGTCGGCTGAGATGTGCAAGCGAGCGTCTCAACGCATCAACTTTTTTGTATATTTCTAAGTAACAGGACGCGGTAGGGGTTATGCGTAAATCCTGGGATCGACGGTCTCTTCCTGAACGATCGCCGAAGGTTCTGTGTGTTGAGTACAGGTACTTGTGTCCAGGTAGCTAAAATCCAGTGGATAGCAGTTGCAATAAAAGTCAGCAAGTCGGTGGCCGGACAGTGATTCCTAAAGAAATCACTTCAAGGTAGGAACTCTAAATTAAATCAAGCAAAAACGAATGTCCATTTGGATACCCCTTCGCATAACCTCCCAACCGAGCATTGCACTCGCAAGGTTCGGTCTTCCAAACATGCACAGCGATTGTGCGAGCAGTGTGCACGCTATGAAGATTGCACAAAAAGCACCCTCCCGTAATCTGATTGGTTGGTGTTTCGTTCGCGAAGGAATTTATTAAAATCGTGCGGGGGGTGGGGGGGGGGGGGGGGGGGGGGGGGGGGAGGAGGATTAAAACGGTGATGTCTAATCAGATTTGGGTTTGATCGGCTGCTTGGTAAGGGTATTTTATTTGTTGGTCAAATTCCCAGTGTTGCTTCCCATGGCCCTCAGGTATCTATTTGAATTGTTCATGGTAGTGAGAAAAGCGAAACTTTTATCATTATCGTGCACACAAACGCCCTATAACAAATCGTTGTCAAATAATGTAACATTCATTGTCCACTGAAGTGCCCTAAACGACTTTCGTTTCCTTTTTTTGCCATTTGCGCGTCAAAACCACTGTCACGATGGCCATACGTGCAGACCCCGTCTGCAATATATCTGCACCGTATTATTTTAGGCTGCCTAAATTAAGCGTTAAGTAAAGAGATTTGGTTGGATAGGAAGGAAGAAAGAAGAGTTGAAATGTGTTCGCATGTGCACAATAACTAGCGCTTTGTTTACGAGATTTGCAAATCAGCGGTCAGTTCTTCAAACAACACCCACAATTGCTCGCTGGTGATCACACACATACCATATGATACTACACTTGACAGGTGACAATCTGCAAGATGGGACCTTTATGAAGGTCGCGATTCACACCACTATTGCCAGTTGATGCGCAGTTTTGTATGTGATATGTGGCCACAATCTGTCAGACCAATTGCAGACGCATCCTTTGTTGTATAGATATGGCATAATGCAATCAGCGTTTATGAAGATATGGTCAAAACAATAAGGAACTGTTGCTTTCTTGATGAAAGCATTTCGCTGTTTACAAAGAGGGGCTAATTCCCATATCTCGAATCAAGGTTGAAACTGATACTGCAAAGAGCAGGTAACCTTCCTCACCATAACTCTTTCATTCAATGTTTGTAACACGTCCTACTTGGAGGCTCAAAATATACTTCTAATCAAATAATTGAAATATTTATTGCGTCTCAAATTAAAGATCAATTTTTTGAGACTGCAAAAAAATATTAGATGTTAAGGTTGATTGATGGTAATAAGAATAATGGGGTTGAAATAAAGAAGGAATGTGGGAAATGATTGCAATGAATCGCTGTTGAATGATTGAAGTTGTAGGCGCATTGTAAGTTCGGTTCGTTCCCTCTAGTTGAGGATTCACTTCAAATAAGGAATGCATCTATGTGTTCGATTGATATCGGAAGTAAATCGTTGGTTGTTAGTTTTCTTCGTCGTTTATCAGTACGATTTCACCGACGCAAATAAACATCATCATCTGCGCTATTTGTAAGACTTAGAACTCTGAAGTGATACCATCTTCGTCCTCTACCTGTATGCCCACTATGCTCCTTCGATAGATCACTTCTACTAGAAGCAACTATTCCCAACACAGAAATTTATGCTAATATTTTTCCACTCATTGTTTTCACTTACTGGGAAGAGAAGATATATGATGTTAAACGCGGTGAACCAGGTTTCTACTCTTTCCCAATATTACTTCATATCATTTCTCATTACAGCAAAAAAGAGTGCTGGGGAAGTTTACTTTGAAGTGCACATTGATTCTGTTGAAATTCTTATTGACTGTCAACATCGAGGGGGGAGAAAATCTTTCGTTGTCTCAGTGAAACGCGATACCACGCTTGTTGCCAGCCGCAAAGAACTTAGAAGAGATCTATGGAACGCTTATGCGATGTTGATCGTCACTGCAATAATGTAGTGGAAGTGGTAGACGTCATCTTTAATACTCCCTAGAGTTTGAATGTTTTCGATACAATGGGGCGGAAAAATATCCATGGACTTTGGACGGTCGAAAGAGATAAAAGTGAAGAGGTAAAGTTCACTTCACAAGCACATTAATAGATTTTCTTGTAGTGCAAAATGTGCAAAACGAATAAGAATCTAAAGGTACAACCTAAAAGAAAGCTATCAACGTCGACAGCCATTCACATAAGTGCAATAACAGGGAAGTTTTAGCGAAGATTGTACCTGAATTCCAACAATGATAATTTTTTATTTTACCTATTTTACCTTTATTTTACCTTTCAGTCGGTTATAAAATAAAGAACAAAATCAACGGGTTCGTCGATTCACCCAACTTTCGATTATTTGAGAATGAAAGTGGGGAATATTTTTTGAAATTCACAAAAAAATTTGGAAAATTAAAAAATGTCGAACGATGCATCATTTATGTGCATATCGTTGAATGATGTTTTGTGGCGTAACACGTTCGCTTTCATCGCAAATACGCACTCACGGCGAGACGATCACCGCGTCGCGATGACCCCGTTTGAGGAACATTCGACGAGGCGCCGATACATTCATTTAATTCGTTTAATTGCAGATGTTGTTTCCTCGACCTGTGCAGCCATTAACTTGGCCGCCAAAAGAAGCACAATGATAATCGCCGAAAGTTTTTTGTTTCAGTTTCTTCTTGCTTATTCAGTCTTTTGTTTTTCAACCGCACCATCATCCTCTACTTGCCTTATTCTGAATGTTTCCTTGTTTATTCTAAAGAGGGTGGGGAGACATAGCAACGAACGTCGTGAGGTCCTCCTCAACGTCAATCCCAATGACCTTACGAAGTGTTCTCGATTCGATCTATGAGTTTTCGTTATAGATAATGAGGGGGCAGTTTATCCGTGGAGAGGGCTTCTTCCGGTTAGGAAAAGGGACATCGCTGCAACCATTTGTTAATGCTTTTGCAGTTACTGCAATATTCATATCTTGCAACAGTTCCACAACTTGTTCCTTAGGTTTCTTGCACTTTTACAAGTCTTTGCTATAACATTCTTGCGAAGTTATGCCCGTGAATGTGTATACGTGCTTTTATTGTTCTACGTCAGTTCAATATTTGTTGCTGTAATAAATCCGTTAACTGTTCCACTCAGAGGAAGTTATAATGAGCGAATTGCGAATTCATTTTACCTTTGATGTTATAAATGGTGGAATATTTGTCGTGCAACTTGTCGATTGCATATGTCAACATTCATCCACAGTTTCGCTATTTCTAAATAAATTATGTATTTCGTCGTTTTTATTCTGCACACATCTATGCATAGGAATCGTGTGCTGAAGTGAATAACAAAAATAATGGAACGCCCACGCGTACTGAAGTGATCCTTCATGGCGCATTTTCCTACTTGTTCTAAAGCTAGTGCAATTTGTTAGTATGATGAGTGGAATTGCAGAAGAAACAAGCAGTGCTAGTCTCTCAGACATCACATCTTTTGTTTAGATAAGCTGAGCGACAAGAGTGCAGATAATGTAAGCAGCAAACATGCTGCGCATAGCGTCATCTCGATATCAACTATATAAGTAAACGTTGTAGAAGTCGAATGTGCAGCAATTTGTTGTGCTGATATTCTATCTCAGCATAGATACTTGACAAGTGCTGGGTGCTGTATCAATTGGTCTTGTAAGAGAGGGACTTTGGCATACTTGTTGTGCCAGATGGGTGGATATTGCGAAGGGCGCCACAGAATTGGGCCACACTCTCAATCGCCCTTATCGGCAAACAAATTTTGTTGATTCGATCGGCTATATGCGCTGTGTCGCGTTCTATGAAGTGTGTTCGATTGTATGGCAAACATCACAACTAAGATGGTTTTTCTCGTTGACCGCAATATTTGCGTATCCGATGATCATTTAGCGATAAGTGCATAAAAAATAATTCTACCTATGCAACCATTTAGGGAACGGACAGTCAACGTTCAGAATTTAAATGGGTGGGAAATGAGGAGATTTTTAATATTTTTAATATTCACCGAGTTGTTCTGAAATTGACCAAATGCCTTCCCACAATGATCAAATGCCTTTTGACCACAGCGAACGCTGCTGCCACATTGCGCAAGATTGCTTTCATAGTGACAAAGGCATTTTCAAAATTGGCAATTCGTCAGAAATGTTGTTTTTCCCGTGCGGTACTTGTGAGGTGAAACCTTCACTATGTAATCATACTGCAAATGCAATATATCTGCTTCGCGTTATACCTTCAGGCCATTCATCTATTCCAACGATCACCGAATGACCAACAAGGAAGTGCCAAGGATTTCTTTTATTAGGAGGAGGTAGGAGGAGCAGTGGAGGAGGGAAGTTAGCGATATCTTATTGGGCATCCTGTGAAAAGTGACCGTTACGATTGTTGCATGCGTTTCCCACTCACCGATTGATTGAGCCTATGTACACTCTATGAAATATATTCCAAAATTGCACCGTTGAATTATTGACGAAATTCTATGCCTAAGCCAAGTATGGATCGACTGAAGTGTTTGATAATATTCTACAGATATGTTCTACAGATTCTACAGATAATATAATAATGTTTGATAATTATTTTATTTTAATAGAACCATTTCCATCGTTCGACTGAATCGATGGATGGGTGTGCATAGTTTCATCGAGTAAAGATTACTATAGAGTATCACAACATCGTCGTAAAATATGTTTTTGCAGACGTTGACTTCCGTTGAGCATTTCTGACAACAACAAGTAAGTAGTGTTCACTTTGCAAGCGTTTTTTGCACCACTAATTTCTTTCATTTTGACTCATATTCAACTTACCTATAAAACTGAAGGCTGATATTTACAAGCTTGACGGTGATATCCATCATTTAGATAACTTATCAATGACACATTATTGCTTTCTTTTCCAAGTGAAGTAAATACTACTGCAAAAGACCGCAATGGGGAATAAGCAAATTCCTTTTTTTTTTCTCTTAGTGATTGTATTGCTTTTCTTCCATTGAAAGACTTACGCAGCCGTCGAGTAATGAGATCAACAATTACTTAAGTAAACATTTGTTCAAGAACGAGATTGTAAATTTCGATTGAAGAATTACGTAAGCACTGCAGCATGGGCCAGCCAGGGTTGAGGAAAGGAAAATAGAAATGCTGATGGAGGGGAACGAGTGGGAAGGGAAGAAGGAGGTGTGGGATGATAACGATGCTGGAGTAAATGCGCTTCGTAAATCCAATATTAAAGTGAAAATATGGCGCTCCAAGCCTATACTTCAATTTCGATTGCACATATCAAATATTTTTCGCAGCTGTGATAATTTGCCAGGGAGGCTAACATGACATACCTTTTTTTTACAACGATGTACATTCAGCCAACTGGTGAAATGAAAATTCAAAAGAGTAGTGATCGGTTTTCATTGCCTATTCTTCGGAGAAAATTTCTTTTTAGAACCGTAGTGAACTAATTGTAGAGGAAATAGATTTGCAGATTTTATGACAAGTTTGATTGACACTAACTTGCAGAGAGGAATAAGATTATACACAGCAATATTAGTTATTACCACTAAATTTAATCGCCATAGATTTTATGGCTCATTTGTGTTTATAGGATAAATGCATAGAAAAAGAGTTTGCCAATTGTTATTGGTATTATCAACAAAATATTTTGCTCGTTAAGGCATCTATTGACAACTCTAAAAAAAGATTGCTATGATTTATAATAAATGTCAATAAAATTGGGATTAATTGTTATTACTCTTCTTTTCTCTCTCAAGTATTTATATTTCAAAACAACTGAATTCATTTCAGCTTATGAATTGTTTCATGAATCACTGAATTATTGTTCATTCTACTTCGTATTTCTTAAAAATATCAACCAAAATTTTTTTTCCGAGAGCCAATAGATTAAATTTCAATATTTCGGTGTTTGGAATCATTCTGTGCATGATTTACGATCTTATAATTCCTTATATTCGCTAATTTATTAAAAGTGAGATCGGTCGAATCTAAAATGATGATACCGAATAAAATGAACTACTTCATGCGCTGAATTGACCTACGATTTCTTCCTAAATAAGCAGCTGGAAAGCAAACGCCACTCTGTCAAGCCAAAAACTATCTAGTCGGATCTATGATGATATTGAACTGACAATCTATACAAGTTGAAGCAAAATGTTTTATTGTCGACTTGTGTTGGTAATGATAACATCACTGCAAAGGTAAAGAAAGCATCAGAATAAAGCATGAAGGGTGATATTCACAAATGAAGCGATCGAAGAGGGAATTCACAAGGGCATAGTGCATCGTTGATTGCTAAAAGCGATTCTTTCTTCAAAATTTTACATTCCAATGCGCTATAGGTGAACGCAATAAAGTACTGTCAAGGTTATTCGCTATGAAATCGAAATCGCTTCTTCACAGTTGTCGATGTGTCTCTCACGATTCACCACCTCTTAAAAGAATACTTTCTTCTCAATCGCCACCACCCGCAAACTCAGTGAATTCACTCGAACGAGTGAACCAATTGTACTGTTGATGCGCTTCTTGAATTGTCTTCTATCATTTACCTATACTTGACTTGATAATATCCACTTTAATCACATTGCTAATTGTGATAGTAATATAAAAGTTTTCCTTGTGATTTTATGTTGTTTAGTTATTCAATCTTTGAAAGAGCAGATTGAACTATCGGAATAGAATCTTTGGCTCTTCTAATTTTAAAGCTGTTTCAGGAGAGAGCTTTCATGTAAAATAGGGGATTCCACTCAATGAGAAGCTTGATGGCTTATGTTTTTGACGACTTTATTGTGTTTATTTTAGTGTTGTTTAGATGAGTATTTGAAACTGTTTCACATTTGATAGAGTGTTACATTTTTTAATATTTATGTAAAAATGTGTACATATGCATGCGTATCTCTCTAAATGTGTCATTGTATTATAAATATGAATTTTAAGTGCACAACGATGTTGAATGTGTTTATATAAAATGAATTCAACATAACGGAGGTTAATTGAGGGGCAGCGAGCGAACGAAATTAGAGGTGGGCATGAGCCGAGCGGTAGTGGTCAGCGGAGGGCATCAGGCACGGAAGGGAAGGACGGTGAATGACCGTCGCGGTGGTGGTCAGCAATATGAACGTGGCAGACGCATAATGAGTGCCCGTCGTCGTA
This sequence comes from Baylisascaris schroederi, assembly GCA_006503575.1. Taxonomy (NCBI): domain Eukaryota; kingdom Metazoa; phylum Nematoda; class Chromadorea; order Rhabditida; family Ascarididae; genus Baylisascaris; species Baylisascaris schroederi. Next base: position 364,371 of record QEWY01002240.1, on the reverse strand, counting down.
GTGAGTCGGCCTCTCGAGTCGAGATTCAAAGTCGTATTGTCGCTAGAATTGGCGCATCACTCCGTATTCCCTCTACGCATCGCTCAAAGGTTAGTTATTACTGATTCATGGCTCCTTGGTGATTATTTATGTTAAGTAATCTAGGACTCGGAGTCAAAAGTTAACTCCAAATGAAAAGAAGCGCTAACGGCTAGTAGTTGAGCGGTGGTGCACGCGACTGAGGATTTCAAAAGCAAGGTCTTAAGCGTGAATGAAAGACCTCCCAAGTATTGTCTTGTTTTTGTCACGATTTAAAATTACCTTCGAAAATGCTGCAAAAGAAGAATCTTTTTTTTTGTGTTTCCGATGCTTACGCTCATAAAAAATCACTGTGCGCTCCAAACGGAACTAATGGGTGATAACGAATGATCTGACTAATGATAAACGGGTGGAATTGTCAGCCTTAAATGACAATTTGGTGTTAACTGATTGGTTGCGACTTTTTTGGCCTGCCAAGATTTCTCGTTTTAAATAGCAGTTGGAAAATTGCCTTAAAAACATCTTTTTATTTTCAGACTCAGTAATTTCTTTGATGCAATTTAGATATGGTGACCTTTACAATACTGTAATATAGGAATAAAGGAATGTAAATACTTATTAACCTAATAAGGAATGAAGAAGTGATTAGTGAGTTTGTTGAAGGATTTTGCTTCCAAACTTCTCTAATCGTAATCTATGCTGTTGTTGTGATCGAATCGGTGCTGCAATCCTACGTTCCCTCTCCACCATCCCCTCCCCCCTTCTCCAAAGAGCTGCCTTCCCAACTTGCCAGCAAGCCTTATTAGCAAATACTGGATGAGTAATCGGGTGTCCTCAAGCTGATTAAAGTGCAATTCTTAATCTGGAAAACGATAATTTCAAAAGACGCTCATTCACGTCAATGTGCACTCTGCAAATGGCACCTCATCGAACGAGTAACGCTTCCTGCTCAACCGGTTCGACATGTTCGCCCTCTAAATTCAAGTTTGCCACAACGAATTTCATCTTGTGCACTAGACTGGCCCAAATTTCAACAAGTTTGTAATATGACTTGCAATTTTAGAAAATGACCGCTCGTTTCAAGGCTGGAATTGAAAAGTGAAAAACTTTAGGCCGTTTTATCCAGCTTCCATCCAAATGTAGAGGTCGATTAAAGATCGTTTTTGTTCATCATTTATTTCCTTATCATGAGATATTTTTCTGATTAATTATTTCCCAGTTATGGTTGTCACTCATTGTCTCTATAGGAATCGGAAAGTGTGTTGAATCATAAGGCCTCTAAGAGGATGTCTAAAACAGTGGATCTTTCAGACGTAGCAGTTGCGTAGTTATTGTTGCCAATTTGCCAAGTGCAATAGAGATGTTTGGCTGCCAAATGCACTTAATAGAGTTCTGTTGCACATAAACATCTTGTCTGGTTATGTTGTGGTGTCCGCTGTTAAGTCGCTAAGGAAGTTGTTTGACTGTACTGAACCAGTCGGCTGTGCACCCTCGATCGGTTGGTCAATAACAGTTATTATCGGAACGATGCCACCTATATTGATGAGAATTGAACGCGAATGCTGAAACACTCGCTATGTATGTATCATAAAATATTGATACCGGCAGCAGTAGTGGAAGAAGTAATGCCATCAAAAACTTTATGCTTCCAATAATATTGGAAATGATGATACTATCTTAAATGTGAAATATATATGTATATAGCAAACGGAATGGGAGCGATTGCAATTATAGATACAACCAAAATTCATATTTTCAATGTTGAAATTCAATGTTGAAACTCATTGAAATTCAATGTCCCTTCACTTCAGTACTACATGAATAAATAACGGCGATGGTATAATGCGCCAGTTGTAACATGTGGTGTAATTAGTGAAGCCGAAATAGCAGACGAGTTGTGACATTAATTGAAGGTGGGAGTAGGTAGCCTTGACTGGTGAATGCTAAATCTGTCTCTTACAGTTGTATACATAGAAAATAATCACTGCTGTTCCACCAGTTGAACGTATTCGATGTTCGGCTTTTGAATTTACCGCCTTGAGCAAAACGGTCCAAAGTTTTCGATTTCTCGACTTCAACCTGCAAACGTGAAGCCATGTATTGAAGTTACCCATTGGTAAGCAAACCCGCAAAGTTTAGAGCGGTCTTTCAATTGCGCCAAGTTCAAATGCAAAGGTCGAACATCGACCTGTTGAACCGTGAGCGTTGACCTCTACAAACAATGATCGAAAAAACTGAAATTCTATAATTGCGGGTAACAAAATTCGGAATGATCGAATGCTCTTTATTGTTCGATGATCGAACGATCGAACAATAAACATCAGCAACCGACTTCACTTTCCAAAATTTAGCTATGTATTCATTTTGGCACAGGCGCTGTTGTTTCATTGACATAACGAAGCGACAAGTACGATAAACGCACAAATGCGAAATTTCCGTTTATGTGGCGTGAATATATATATATATATATATATATATATATTATATATATATATATATATATATATATATATATCTGGTCGATTTGTTGCTGAAAGCACTCTGCTCGAGATCTCCTCGTTGCACTTATGTTGTTTCAGTGATCGATGTACTAGTAGAATGGAATATAAAATTTAGTATTGAATCAATTCTCGGCTTATGCTTTGCTTCTTAGTTTCATGTCTTACTACTTTAATAAACAAAGTAGGTTGCGTTTTTTTCAAGTGCAGAATCATGTGCGGAAATGGCAAAACACGACAGGGCAACTAGCTGACGCAATATGCACCTTAGTAGTCGTACCTGCCAATCCAGATTACCAACAACTAACTAAATATGCATAATGACACATGTTTATTTTAACAGGTCTCTATATATGTATGTGTGTGCGTTTGTCTGTCTGCCTGCCTGGCAGTTTCAACTGGGAGGACACTGCAGCTAGGATTATTGTGTTTAGTGGTTTGTACTGTACTCTGTCAACTATGCTTGTCACGCAATATTTGTACTGATCTCACACCATACTCCAAGCCGTTCCTCAAAAGAGACAGTGCTGCTGTTTAAATGTGCGGAAAAATTTGCGTTCATTTAGCATCGATGAGATTTTTATTTGACACATATCGGTTCATTAAGAAGTATATCCCTTGTGGAAGATTCGCATAAGGATTGGGATTACTTGCAATTTGGGGTTTCTCTTTCGCATATTTATTTTTTATTGATAACTTATAAGACTGGCTAGTCAATTGAGTCGAATCCATAAGCGCATGTAATGCCAGCTCCACTGGTCCGCCTTTGCATTGATTTTTTACCGCCTGGTTCCAAACGAAACATGAAGTGAAAAGTGCTCTGGCCAAATCGAAACTCTATGGCTGCTCGCGACTTCAACAGGGTCTTGTGAGGACGCACGCAAAGAAACTTGTGGTCATGTGCATGGCCAGTGTTGAAATGTGGTGTGGCCTCACGGAGATCGTATTTCACAGATGTAGGCGAAACGATTTAATTTCGCTGATCGAGGTTCAAGAGGCTGAAATGTGCAATCACTTTCCAATATTCCCTGTCACTATAGGCACCCAGTAGAATGGTCAAACAGTAGAGTTTGCAGTTTCCACTTGGCATCATATATCCTTGTTTCGTTGAATTAAGTTGAATTTTTATGTGTGTTCCTTACTAATAAGCTGTTGAATCGGTATGCATTCTTTCTTCCGAAAAAGCACTTCGTAACAAAATAACCAAGTAACTGGGATTTGAGATTTATGGAAGAAATAATTCCTGATTGTTTCCGTCTGGGAATGTTCTAAGCATTCGTCGACTCAGTGCTTACAGTCTCGATAGAGTTATCTTTTGAAGAAACTCTTATAGATAATGTAGTATATGGGCGTTTGAATTCCTCCTTTTTGCCTATCGTATTGCATGGTTACTAGGCAGTTCTGAAAGAGTGGAACCTTGTTTCATAATTTTTACTTTTTTTTTGCTTTAGTGTTTTGAAATATGCGCAAATTTCATCATTTTCTTGAGAAGTTCCATAGTTAACAATAGTATTGTAGGTGTAAACAATGTAGGATTATATGGTTAACATTCAAAGAATAGATGCTTCCTTCTTTTGTTAATAGATGCTTCCTTCTTTTGTTAAAGTTTAAATTGGCCCTGGGTCATACAAATGTTGGGTCTAGCACGAGAACATTTTATGCAACACAGTGTTTTGATATGTAGCCACGGTGTTGTAATCACACTTGTTATGGGACTGAGCACGTCGAATTCAGAGACGAAACTGACTGCCCCTAGGAATATTATCGCATTTAAATTTTAAAGCCGACGATGTGAAATCAGGTTTTCGATATTACAATGTTCAATTAAAGGATCATTGATGAGCACCTCTCATTAAACTAAACCGTAACAAAAATGAGTAATACGAAAGTGCTTCCAAACAATCATAGGTTTAGCCGGGTTTTTAAAGATTAAGTATAATTTAAAAGAGAAGCATCGGCAGAGAGGGAGCATCAATAACGAGAGAGTGCCTAAGAGAAGGGGCGTGCTTGTGCAGAAGGGATACAATTGAAGGGTGACGTGACAAAAAATACAGTGAATGTGTTGACTAAATTGGGGTACATTCATGAATCGCCACGAAGCAAGTGTGAAAATGTCATTTAGAAAAAATGAATACGATAATATGAATCACTTCTCAACGGCACACTAAAACTTCCTCTCATTCAAAGTTTGCTGCAATTTTTGTGTCTTCACAAAAATGCGCAACAAGTGCGGAGGTAAATATGCCTTTGTACATCGTATTTCACTTTCTTTTTCCGTTTGACAGTTGCTAAGCAACACTAGAATTGAATGATACGGCAAAGAGTGACAAAGTTTTGAGCGACAGACGACTCTTCGCTTTTTGGATGGGAAAAGCTGAGAAGGGTGAGGGGGGGGGGGAGAGAGGAGGAGGAGAGAGGAGGAGGAATTAGGCTACAGCGAGGGGTTTCGTCGCTGCTTTGCCAACATCGTTTTGTTGCGTTCCAGCATTTCAATATTATTTCGGAGAGATATTTGATGACAAAGTTCTCTCTGAACACAGAAAATTGCGCTGATGTCTCCATTTGTCTCGTCTTTCAGTGTCGCCAACAAAATATATGGCAGTTAAATATAACTTAGCAATGGTTTAGAAAGAACAAATCTGCTCACATCTATCAGCTTTGGATTCATTTTTGTTTGCTTGAGTGGGTCGTTCCTATGCGCTTTCGCAAAATTGTGTTTGCAAAGTGTATTGCGATGACTCTGTTCCTATGCACATTTATGTCTGCATATCTCTCCATCCGGTAACTTTCGGCGAAGCCAGCTAAAGTTGCGTAACTTTCAGAAGCGTAGTCTACTCTACAGGTCATCCGCCTGTATCAACTTTCTTCTACAATGGTTGAGTTGCATTTTACGACTATAACATCTAGTAGAAGTTATCTACAAGTGACCGGATCCACTAAAACTTTATCGATGTTTTATTATTCATCGACAATTTATTGAATTGATTGGTTCGATCGTCATGATTCCAAAAAGCGCATGTCGTGCCAGCTCACCTGGCGCGTTTTCGAGCTGCTTTATTTCTCGATGAATTTGCGGATCGATCGATGAGTGAGGAATTTTTTGAAAAACATATATTATGGGAGGCAACTCGTTCGGCGTTCTCCACTTTCTCCTTAAATGAAACTCTTTTGCGTCTAGTGACGCATTTCGCATTAATCATTGCAGTTTTCAGTGAACAATGAAGCAGAAATCAAACCTTTTGAATGTTTCGTCACTATTGTCATATATCATAAAGCGCTTATAAGATAATGCAATATATGCTTTTTAGAGGATTTATAGATTAGACTTGAGCCAACCGCTCACGAATAATTACCGTCGCGGACACTTGTGCCTCGAGGGTTTATATTTCTTTGCTTTCTGGGTTGTGAAGCTGAACAATTTTTGAGGAGACAATAACCTCATAGATTATTGCTAATCGCAAATGAATGTGTTATCCACCCTAGGCAAATGAGAACGCAAATGTCCTCAATCGCAACAATAACAGTGCGAAGCAAGCATTCGTCACATACAGTCCATTCGCACTATGAATTAAAACAAGGTTGTGAGCAGTGCTCGCAACATGCATTGGTGTAACTATATGAAGAAATTAGTCAGCATACGTAAGCATATTTTCTGCCTCAGACAGTCTAACATTGTTCAAAGGACATTTGAACACATATGTGAGTGTAGTTGTTTATCACATAGAGACTCCAAGTTAACATAACACAGAAGTTAATGAAATGAGCAAAAGCCAATGATAAATGCAAACTGTAAAGTTAGATGCGCAATGATGAAATTCTTCTCAACGAATTGCCATAAGCAATGCCCAAATCATTGCGGGATTCATTATTTAGAATCTAGCTAAAGTCCTCCAAAAAAAAGTGGAAGAAAATTGGAATGGAACAAGCTATATCGATAAAGCTTCTACTGTTTAGCACTAAGTAAAGAATTCACATAGTGGAGTCCATAATGATAAATTAAAAGATAGAGAGCGGCACTGCATTGTGATGTAATAGGCTATTTCCGGGGAGCTGATTTGATTTGATTTTTTTTTTTTTGCAATTTTCTATGTGCATTTTTCTTGCAAACTTTTGCATTTCATTCGTTTTGCATCATTTGAATCAGTTCACTTATATAAGTAAATGAATATCCACATTTTTCATTTTTCTCAGCAGTTTAAAGGAAGGAAATTCACGAAGTTTAACGTTTCGAATAAGATGAAAATGTTTTTTTTTTTTTTGACAATTTTAGAATTCGTTTCTACTCTTCTATAAGTCTCCAACCTTGCTACAATGCATTTCAGAGGAAATGCTTCTCAGCTGCAAATTATTGATGCTTCGTTGCATTTTTGTTAATTATATATTACAATGGGTGAAAGCCTATGGCATACTTACTTAGTGAAAATTTATTTAGGTAAAGTTGGAAGCGTCCAGCTGATGTTGAGTGGTAATTCAAAACAGAATTGGCTCCCTGCAAGCTACATAAGACGCTCTTCATAAGTCATATAGAAGGTGGTACATTTCAGCCCTGCCATCTGAGCGTATTTTTGGAACCTCATGATTTACGCATTCGAGACTGTATAGTGCTGTTTGAGATATATATAAAGGGATTTGTATTGCGGATCTAGTTGATGGCTAAATTCGTCGCACTGCAATTATGCTATGTGCAAAAGGCATTATTGATCATATAACATGTTTCACAGTGAAAACGCAATAAATGACTAATGCTGGATGCTAGCATGTGTCACGCTGAAGTTCTTGAAGTGCAGCAAGGGATGAGGGCGTGTTTCATGGCGGTCGAGGGAGGCTTATGTTATGCAGGATGCGGTACATGCTGGACAGCTGTAATGTGTGAGGACAACATTCTAGCATGAGCTAATGACGTCAGTTAACAACCGCAGCCACCGACCAACAACAGCAATGACAACACCATCATCCTCATGCGTTGCTGATGGCTGGTACGATGCGCAATAGATACGAATGAGTGTCTTTAAAACGATGGAAAGTTCTCAGAGATGATGTGAAATTACGAGAGTGCCAAAGAAGGAAGTGGAAGGTAAAATAGATGATAGAATCTATGAATAAAAAGTGGGACGGAGAAATGGTGGAAAAATGCGAGGGAGTGTAGTAATGATACAGTGCGCGAATGCATGGTTGCACGAGCTGGTTCTCCGCGCAGCATGTATCAAATCGGCGGCGAACCGAATTCACACGGCAAAACACACAAGTCGGCTAGCGTTCACGTCACCGAATCGTCTTCTTATCAACTTTATCGCTATCAGCTACTTGTCATATCAGTTTAACGCGTTATCACTTCATCAATGCATTTACAGGAACCCTATAACCGAACATAGTACGGAGTTTTTGCGATCATTCAGCCGCCATGTGAATGTCTCTGCATCGATCGAGTTTCAAAACTTTCTCTGAGCTGTGCTGAGACTACTTCCTGTTTCTCGCAACTAAATTCATCGAACTCTAAAAAGTCATGCAGCCGAAATGTGATCGTCGCTTATTTTTTGCAAATTGAACTCACAGAAAAAAAAACAACAATAGCACTTAGGAAATGTTTATGAGAGAAGGAAGCTCGAAGCCGGACTGCATCTGAAAATCTTCGGTTTAGAACGGTGTAATTCTGTGTTTAGACCGAATTCGAAACATTTCAAACCTGATACGATTATCGAAATTCGTTTGCAAATTGTTTCTGTTCGCCGATTCAGCAGGTTTTCTTCGAAAAAAAGTTGATTAAGATTGCCTCTGGCCAATTCTTGTTGTTCAAAATTTAAAACAACTCCTATCACCTTTGTGTCATCTAGCTGATTTGCCGCGATCGTAATGCGGAAGGATATCGCTTGCATAACCTTCGAGAAAGTTTTGATCGATTTGTAACTTATAGATTCCAAAATTTGCAAAACTTTGCTTTTATTTATAGTGGATAAAATTTGCTCTCTCTTAAAGTTCTTGGGATTTATAAAATTAATTTGCTTGTAGCTTTTGGATGAACCGTCATTCCCACATATGAAATATTCATTCATCCAGAATCTGATTTCCTTTTTTCATTACATAATGCGTCATATCAAAATGGCACGAATGCGACTATTTAATCAAGGGCTTGACGCATTAGAGAATATATTTCAATAAATAAATCACATGCTTACATTTTCACCTTTTACACTGTGACCCTCTCTTTCCTCTGAAGAAAGTTGTAAAAATAATTTTTCAGAATATTTTTTTATTGGCCATCCCTGGTGAGATTTACTAATTTTTGCGTTGATTGCATTTCTGAAAGGTTTTTTCTCCGATATTTATAATACAATTCGGCGATTCCGAACTCGAAAAACGAAAGCCCATCGAAACATTTCATAGCAAATGGAAATTGACTTCCAAATTCTGACTCTTAGTGACTTTTAAATGTATGGAAATACAAAAGATTCCATAAGCATCAGAGGATTTATTCTTTTGATATTTTTCTCGAAATCCTCGAGAGCATTAAATCTGTGTCAAAATTCAAAAAATTTTCTTGAATTGTCGATATTTGCTTGTAATTTGATTGTGAGACGGTAGGATGAGGTTGTCTGTATTCAGTGGACACTCGGACAGGGTGGCAATAACATTCACGGCTCTGATAACTGAGTGCCGTCTAAAGAAATCGTTGATGACTGTCTAAACCACGGCGTTTCGATGTTTTTACCTGCAATTCTAATATTTGAGCATTTGAGTCTCATATTTGAGAGTACTTCATTGAGCAATAATCGAAGATGGCGTTGACATAGATAATTCTTAGTGTTGTTCTTTGTCTATTTCCGATGTTGATGTGATTTACACTCCGTGGGCGCATACCTGTCGACTCATATGCACATTCAACTCGTTTTCCTTCTTATACTGTCTAACATAAGTAACGTGAAATGTATATATGCTTCACTGTAGTAGTTTCTGCGTGAGTGATACGAGTGTCCTACAAATTGAAAGGGATCTGTTTGGCCTTTAATTTCGACTTGTAACTCATTTTATGCAAATTTCGACTGATTTGAGGCAAATAACTTTCATTTTATTTCATTTTTAAATACATTCAAAGTGATTTTTGATACGGACTTGTTGGTGTCAAGGACTAATGTCTCTTCTGGAGTCTTTTTTTAATTAAATGAAGGGGGGAAGTAGGGGAGGGTAGGAGTGAGCGTTGTGAATCATTTTCTAGAATTCAGTGCGACGGATGCACTACGCCACAATGAGTATCTCATAGATAGTGCAACTTGTCCTGTCCAGACAAACGTTTTTGTTTATTGTCTTCGGACGCTGATACGATCATGCAGTTATATTTTTTGTGTCGTTACACGAGAGTATTTTTGATCATCAAGAATTGCAGTTTGTTAAGTGATTGGCGCAAGCAAATACTTCCCAGCACTTCAGAGCAGGTAATCTCCTTCTAGCAATGTTGAATTCACAGATAATTTCGGTTAAGTTGAACGGTCAAGTTTTTGAGGCATCAAGCTGAAATATTTACTCAAATTGCAGGCAGATGATCGTCGACGAACTGATATGAGGCGTTCCTATCTTAAAGAGGGTGCCGTACAGTTAACCGCCCTCGATTCATTGCTTACACATTCGAGATATTTATTCCTCTTCAGCGATCTTCTTCTTGTCGCGAAACAAAAGTTCGTTCCTTCGCAGCATTACCTTATTCAGGATTCAATGTTGTTTATTATCGTATCGCTGGAATTGCAAAAATTTACGAGTTCAGTCTAATATAGCTAAACTCTACAACGTTGCTCATCAACGTTTCCAAATTTTGAAATGTTATTCGACAGCTGAAACTGAATATGATTCTTCAGTTTGCTTCAGTTTCATTTCCAATTTTATTAGCTGTGCTCTTTCATTCTCAAGTTCTCCAAATGATTGACGCCGAACTTTAATTTAATTCATCTCTGAAACACTTTCGGCACTAATTCAAATCATGTTCGATTCATTCATCAGATCCTTATGCTTCATTTAGAAAAGTAAAATATAATTTCTTTTATAATTCGGTTAAACGAAACATTTCTAGAATGCCAATGATTTTCTTCTTATGTGCGAGTTTGTGCCTTCAAAGTTTTATTGAGTACGTAGTTGAAGACGTTTTATACAGCTCCAGATTCTTGCAGATATTGAAATTGTTTTACTGCAAAGATTTATGAAAAGTTTTCTTTGAAGTCAGTTCGAATTTCATCTCATTGTATCGTGTTATGCATTCCGAACTATCCGATTTCTTATTGCCACCTGATGGCAACTCAATTCGAAACGCATTTCAATTCATCAACATCTTACAATCAAAGGAGATGAAAACACATGAACATCGAATGCAATGATGGTGAATAGGGGCAAACAATTCAGAAAAAAATATTCGCACACAAATCATTTCGTATTTGACGAATTTTATCGATTCATCGCCAATCTTGTTTTGTGATCATCATCGATGATCATTCTTCAGCATTAAATCAATTGACAATCGATCGTCAATCTTGAAATTCAAATATTTTGTTCACAAAATGGTTAATGCGGAAATAAACAAGTGCTCAACATTGTTTACGGTTTGCAAATAATTCATTATATAGAGCTAATTCATTATGCAGAGCTAAAAAAAAGTTTATTTACAAGCAGCTAATCATTAATGTTTTCATTCGAAAGTCACCGGAAAAAAGCTGACATTTCCACTATTGTAGCTTCCTCTTTTATTGCGAATTCTTCAATAAGTTTTAAAATTTGCAGCATTATTTTTTGGTGATATAAGGAAAAGAAAGACTGGGTAGATTGAAACAAATAGGTTCTTTGTCTTCGAACTGCAGAAATACGTGGAAAGGGAACGTGTAGGAAAACTGTACACATTTCTGCAGTACAAAATTAGAAAGATTGTTGAGGAAATGAAAGATCTCGAGGGGAAAATCTCATTTGAACTGGGAGCGAGAAATTAACACTAGGACAATGTAAAACGTTTTATTTCCTGGTAATATATGCGATGTATGCAGCTGAAGCTATACAGCTAAACGACACAATGAGTGGAACTGCGACGTATTTTTCAGAAAGAGGTAGCGTCGCGTGGTTAAAAACAACGTAGGATTTAACGGTGCAAATTGGAATAGGAGTAGCAACAGGAAATTTAGATTTATGTAAAAAAGAATGTGCACTTCAGCGGTCAAAACAACGGAAATTCCTTTCCTCATTCTGGCACACATTTACTCTTTATTCTTTAATCGGAGTGCATCTCCGTTGCTTTTTGAAATATTTGAATGGTTCACCGATTGATGTCAAGCGAATTCGATCGATGTTATACGTCATTGTATGGCGGTGCATTCAAGTTGATCTCAACATCAATTGATTCCTACTACGCAATTTTAGTTGAGTGCTCAATAAGGAACACTCTTAGTGTTTTATGTTCGGCCTCTTAGTTTTTGTTTAGCACATTAGGTTAGTGACTTACTGGAAGTCTCTATTTTTTTCATCACCTATGGCTGAATGATACAAAATATTATATATATATATATATATATATATATTATGTATATAACGTCCCTCTCATGTCCTACTTCTGTTAGAAAATACAGCGCTGTAACAACTGATGGTTTCTTCCAGGGCGGCGAACAGCTACAAGCTGAAGGAGAAGGTGCGACTGGATCGTATTTGGATTGCGTCCAACAATTGTCCTCATTCGTTTCTCATCGGATGGCCTATCAGCAATTTCATTGCACATTTCTCGTGAGTGTCAGTTTGCATTCCAATCGTTTCTTCTAAAGGCTAAAGAAAAAGTTATTGAAACGCATCATGCAATCTGTGACAGAATACATTTTCTATGTGCTTTTTTATTGCTGATCATTGATAAATTGCTAAATTTAATTGATATCTATGTACATCATTGACAAAAAATCTGAGACGCTTTCATAAGTAATTGAAAAACATGACAAACTCGCATTATTATTAGCTGGAATTCCTGATGAATTGATGCCTGAATACAGCAAAAATTCGTGAATCATACGTATGGGAATCACTGCTTTTCATCCTACATGAATTCCTCTAACGCCTCTGCTTGTTGTCTTTCGTTTAACTTAATAGATTTCGGTGCCTTCTGTATTAGCTAATCATCTACAGACCGTCTGCAGCTAAAACATATAGAGTGTGTCTATCTATTTGCTAGTTAAAATTTTGCAAGAAGCTGGAGTTGCAGAGATGGCTTACACAACGCGCACTAAATGATGGCCTCTTAAACCATATTCCACACTGATATTTCACCATCAGCAGTAGGAGTAAACAGTAAAAGCAGCTGTAGACATTCAAATGTTTCAAAAAATGCGTATGAATTTTGCATCGGTGAGATCTTTTGTAGAAGATCTATGCGAGTTGCTAGATCGGTTAAAATATAAAAGCCTTTCCTGCGAGTCCTACTTTTTGCTGGTAATTTGTGAAAGTGGTTGGTCAAACGAGCAGTATGCAAAGAGTCTCTCGTATCATCCATTCTGGCATGCTTCTTCATTTTTTTCTTCTTCAGTTATTCGCGATGACTTCCTTCTCTTCTTTTCCGCCCTCATTGACTACTTTATACTGTCTTAGTTGATCAAAGGTTCTTTATTTGTGAATAATTTAAAATTTTGAGAAATCCCAAGCTCTTAAACAATAGATTTATTGGTGCTTAAACTATAGATCAGTCGAACCCGACAACGAGTAACATAAAAGATTCAAAAATTTACTATCATTCGCTTATAAAGCCAGTGGTTGTTTGATCATATAGATTACTCCGAACCACATCCATTTGATTTACATTAGGCTACTCCTTCGATTCAGTAGTTCAACCCGAAATTCTTGTTGGAGGTCCATTCCCTAATTTTGTTCACGACATTCTATGATCTCATTTCTCTTATGCCACGAATGTAGCCCACCTTATGGGAGCTCTAGCAGCAAAAATTTTTATAAAAAAGTTAGAATTTCCGTTGCAATCACAGTTCGGTCAATTGCTTAATGATCTCTCTCTACCATTTGCGCTGACAGCGATCGTCCAGCACGTCTTCAACGAGCATTTGCATGTTTTTCCGGGCATTCATTTCTATTCCACGCCCCACTGCGTACTCAATTCAGCATGACTGACTTGAGGAATGTTACTTTCTTCACGATCACTGCATAATTTTGTGCAAGCAGCATGTATATAAAATCCTTCGGATTGTAACGTAGATAAGGATGATAGAAACCCAACATGTCTGCTCAAATACCATATAAGCGTTTGAATAATGTCGCGTGAGACTCTAGCAATGTCTCATGCGATTGCAGCAGTAGCACTCGAGAGTTTTCAGATTGCGATTACTCGCTTTTTTTGTTCGGGCTATCCTAAATTTAAGTACATCACCGTCGTAGCGAACTGTTGATAAAATCATTGGAACGATCGTTTAAGGTAATATTGCGACCTTTACAGCCCCAGTTGATGATGGCATCGTAGTGTCGCCAATGAAGTTTCATCTGCAGGTTCCCTAGTCGGCAGTACCACCTCCAGCGATTGCCCACACAAATTAAGAGTCAAATTCCTTCCCATGTTTGGCCTGCATTGCATGTTTTCAGTTTGTAACCGCAGTCAGCACCTCCGATTGTGATTTGAGAAGCGATTTCTCAATTAAATTCATCCACAATTTCAATTCTGCAGTTGATCCACTTCCAAGTACATTAAATTAGGATTCTATAGAAAGCCTGATTACTGTTTCATCCTAAATGGCTCACGACGCACTCTTTTTTATAATGAGCTGTTGATATATTAATAAGATTGTGCGAAGTGCGGGCATACCTCCTGCGTCTTTGAAATCGAATTCGCATAAAATTTGCATAAAGTCGCTGGTGTTCGTTATTACAAAATGTGGAGGTGAAATATAATGGGAGCGCTCCTGTGAAAAGTCGATATTGTTTTGTTGAAGGACTGAAGAGGAGAAGACGAAATGGCAGACGGTATTGAACGAAGGAATCGAACGAGGCCGCGCCAAAATGCAGCCCAAATTCACTACGTTGCCCGTGCTCGTTCGAATCGACGGGAGAAATCAGGCGAGTTGACTTTGCAGCAAATTGCCCTCAAAAGATTATCTCTTGCATTTGCGATTCGTTATCTACTGTCCCTTTGTTCGCCGCATTTATGACATTCTGCGTTGCTAGACTTGCCGACCGTCAATTTATAGAGGTCAGATGATACATCTACAGGTGGAAAACTTGCGTTAGCTGTCTATTCACAGTTGGCATTGAGGCGATTGCCCGTTGTAGAAATTGAAGACTTTGGCCGTTTTGTGTAATTCTTCAAGTTCGAACTACCATGGACCGAACTAGGCAACAAGTAGAGCAGTGCAGGATGCCGAATTCCTCTTAAGCAGAATCTGAAAACATCTTGGTTGGCTTGAGAAATGTCCTGTTTTTATGCTGTCTGCGTCCTATGGTTTCAGTATGCTTTCGCATGAGGAAATGTTTGTCTCAGAAACGGCGTAATCGATATTCTTGTAATAATCAGGTCACAGATTAGCAATAATTGAATCGAAGTTTCTATGCAATGAATTAGTGGCACTTGGTCTTTAAAGATCAAGGCGGACTTCTAAACTGTGATTTAGCCGTTTATTTGCTCAATTTCAACAGTATTTTTAAATAAACCAAATGTATTTTGACTTCTGCTCGTGATTAACCATCCAATAACAAATCTTTCACTAAAGTATAGTCGTCTTTAGAAGTAACTTTTCAGATAGTCTAGTTCTGGCAGCTTGATGGCTTAATAGAATTTAGAACTGCGAGACCCAAAAAAGGTCCGCTATTGCTGAACGTCGTCTGGAATCGTGTGGCTGTGCCTACTTCCTCAAATTCTTTACGACAGTATAAAAGCAGTTCTTACGTGTCGCAGTGCACAAATATTGAGATGAATCCCACTGAAGATATATTGCAGCCTTTTTTTGCAAAGTTTCACATCAATGTTCTGTTCGGTCGATGTTCAAGGGCAATTAGCTAGACATCTTATGGATGAAGAGATTTTGAGAAGAAAACCCTGCGGATATTTCAGTGCTTCTATTCACTCAGTCAGGTAACTAACTTGTTATAGGTAATAAAGAAGAAGATCGGTATTAAACAGAGGAGTAGTGAGATCCTTGTCGAATTGATAAACGAGTTGGCTATCCCACAGAGCGAGGAGCTTGAATTGGTGTTTGACGCTGGAGGTGGAGATGCTGAAGTGGTGCTACAGGGTCCCGAAAATGTGTTCTGCGTCGTAATGGAGCACGTTAAAGGAAGCGGCTGTCGTCTTTCAGAAGTTCAGTTCGAGCGACTAGACACGTTTCCATTAGTGCAATGCCGCCTAATCGTTTCCACAGTGGCGGCTTCACGCTCAAATCCAGCACATTCCTTTGTTACGCAGTTCAAGTAAGTATAATATTTGTTTTGTAAAGTGACTGTTAGCCGGATTGGTGCGTCGTTGTGATGACAGTCCAGAGTACTGAGTTCGATGCCTGCTAGCAGTGAAACTTCTTGTTTATTATTTCACTCTTTTTGATTTCCTAATAATGAATAATTCGTTCAATAAGACATACCCAGCTATTGTTAGATCTTTTCGTTCATAAAATGTTCAAAAGAAGAAAACGCTAAAGTCTCTTATTTATGACAGAATTGGTTCGATGTCGTTATAGGTATTACGGCGAATGTTTATTAAAGGTTTTTCGCAGACAGTAATGAGCATAATATAGTTTAGAAGGTAAATATTATTTGCAACGCAATACAACATCTGCAGTATTTGCAACATTGACAACATTATTGACAAAGTTGATAGTTCTATGTTTCGACGACTATGTGGCGGTGGTATCCAAAATGATAGTTCTATGCATAGTTGCAAAATTTTCTTCATATATTTTGAAAACTTATGACAACAGAAATATTGTTTTTCACTATGAAACGGGTATCCTTCAAATATTGGATAGTTGATTGATCAGCCTGTCGCTTGGTCCCTTATAAAACGTGATAATTTGTTTGCTTGCCAAGCGTGAGCGATTAAATGAGCAATTGTTGAATGCAGCCTTAACAACAATGCAACTCTTACGAGAAACATAGTAAGGCAGGTAAGAACAACTCAATTGAGTAATTGCTGTTTTAGTAAATAAATGCTCGAAAAAGTGGACGTATGCAAGATGATGCTTATGCACGCATGTGAACAGCTGTTATTATATAAATAATCAGTAGTTTTTGTGTATACTACCGGTGAGATGTAATATTGCTGATACACTCTTCGAAGAAGAATCTCTTTATCGGTTTGAAAAAAAAAAATCTTGAGCATATAGGAATCAATTTTATGGTCAGTGCTTTAATAAACGGGAATTTTAGTGGAATATCTGCAACCTTATTATTGTTGTTGAAATTGGGTTATTTTACGGAATGAAAAATTCAGAAAGATGGGAAGTAAAGCGAAGTGAAGCTATAAATCGGTGCTTACTATACGTAGACGACCTGAGGTGAAGGAGCGCAAAATTTGTCATATGCGAAGAGGGGAGATGTAGTCACGAGTAAATCGAGGGAAATTACCGTCCATTGCCCAATTTTAACTCCTCTGCTTAATTTATACGACGCATTTACATGGCAATGTCATCCTTGCCGTTACGCAATTCCACAGATCGAAGAAACACACAGTTTCATATACGGACATTTATGATGGGGGCATTATCTTCTCACTTACATGTTTTGCTTCCTTCGCACAATATATTTAGCGTCTTTCCATTTTGGGATATATCCGTTCTGCGCAGCTGAATTCCAATCCACACAGTAGTCGATCCAAATTCTCTTGGACTTTAATTTATCCATTATTGCATTCTTTAACTATGCACAATATAGTGAGACCTATGGTACTTCGTGGATGTGAGCGTCTGGAAAACTTTACTGCTAAGGTTTCGATTCATAAAGTAATTTTCAACGTGGCACTTACAAAGAATCAAATCTAGGTGAAAATATGAAAATGAGAAGAATAGGAAATATCTGCGAAATTCAGTAGAGAAAAGGAGTAGAAGAAGATGGGTCTGAGAAAGAATAAGCGGCATGAAAGAAAAAGATCTTCAAAAAAGGCTGAGGGAAGATAGAAAATGTATTATCTGATTTTGAAGTGTTGGCACGATAAAGAACTACAATTCTTCGGGCGCATCTACAACTTCATTTGTAAGCGCGGTGGAACTCAAACTGGAAATTCCTTTATTATTTTCATTAACGCTAATGACGCCAATTTGTTAAAAAGTAACGAGAGAACATATGAGATATTTGTAAAATGCAGCAAAGAATTTGGATTCCGTGCCGCTGACGTGGATTTTCTTAGTATTTCATAGCAAAAATTTACTCCTTTGTTTCTTTTTCGGTGTTCATATGATTTTGAACGTCCCTGTAAGCATGAAATTAGCTTATAAGTTTGCATATGTCGAAGGCATTCAATAAAATAGGCTTTCCGGAGCTTGCCGAGGCTCATAATATGTCATATATTTCTCTGCAAAACCATATCCGATGCTTTCAGCGAACTTTTCAAGTGCTTTTCAAAATTAGTGAAATATGAGCCAGAAACGGTGAATGAGTAGAATGTCAGAAAACGCGAAAAACAGTTGAAACTTCGAAATTGAATCTGCATGGTGAGAGTAGGGATCGGTAGCCTACAAGATAACACTCCTCATTTATGTAACGAAAATAACGGATCCAAGTTCGTGTCATTCGGTTTTCTCAAGTCATAAACTAGATCACT
Organism: Baylisascaris schroederi; assembly: GCA_006503575.1. Taxonomy (NCBI): domain Eukaryota; kingdom Metazoa; phylum Nematoda; class Chromadorea; order Rhabditida; family Ascarididae; genus Baylisascaris; species Baylisascaris schroederi. Next base: position 346,110 of record QEWY01002240.1, on the reverse strand, counting down.
TAAACTCTTAACAAAGATTTTTGATCGGTTTCAGGCGGGTATTAAGTCGATCAGAATCTAAACGTTTCTTTGGGCGCAATCTGGAGGGTTCAGCTCCTCCACAGCCAGTGTTAACGATGATCGACCATTTGATACTGCATGGTGTTGACGTTGAAGGTATTTTTCGTAAATCACCAAAGCAAAGCACCGTCCGGATGCTGAAGGCACAGCTTGATCGTGGCTCGGTGCCTGATTTCGGCCAGTTCAGCGCTCATGTAACCGCTGCTCTACTCAAGGTTTCTTTATTTATCGAACCAACCTCTCATTCAAATTTTGTGAACACCTGACATTAAGAAAATATTCGAAACTAATTCATTTGCAAGTGAGTGGAATATTCCATTAAGAAATGTTCTCACTTCAGAATGATATTTGTGAAAAGTGTTCGAAAGATAAACTATAAAAGAAATTTTTCTTTGGAAAACTGTTTTTAGTAAGAGCACATAATGATTAAGTGACTACTTCTTACGTCATAAACTATGAGTATTTTTAAATTTATATACATTTAAAGTTATATGTATAACTGACATGAAAAACTTGTTGAACTAGGATTATTTAAGTTAAATTTGTAGGTGAAGCATGAACACATTAGGTGAATATCGTTTAAGATAACAAAATTGCAAGGAGTCCATTGCAAGCAGAACATGCTTAGTCATTACTGAGACAACGAAGATGGTTGTAATTCACTTAAAAATAGGTTCCAATTGAAAAGTCCACTTGAAAGGTTTCTTCTAAATATCAATTCAATGGTTTCATTGATTGCCTATTTCCCTAATTCAAATAGCAGTAGTTGTATATGTTTAGGACATCAAACATTTCTTCTATCTCATTTGCATTTCCATCTGATGACCTAAGACTAGGTAAAGCTAATCTAGTGATTTTACGTATAGAAAAATTTATTTAGGAGTATTTGCGTGCAATTCCTGGCAAATTATTGCTATCGGGTAATTATGAATTGTGGGCATCAGCAATGGAGCAACGCGATGAAAGAGAACGACGCGCAATAATTCGTCGACTTCTGCAGATGTTGCCTTCTTCTCATACCGTCCTTCTCAGTTCCTTCTTACGACTCATGCGAGCGATTTCCAACTCGGCTCATTCAAAAATGAACGCTCAATCGTTGGCTGTCTGCATTGCCCCAAGCCTAATTGACAGCCCAAGTACGTCGATTTCAGGTTCTCTTTTGAAAAGTTCTTTGGAAAACATTCATTCTTTCAATATGTCGCCACCAGTTAAAAGACTAGCTTACACTGCTCCAGCTTCTTCTATTTTAAGCTATGGAGCTGATCTTCTTTCAGGCATTTCTTATCTGCAATTTTTGCAAATCGACCTTCTTCTCTCCCCTGTTGCATATGTAGGAGTGCCGATAGCCTTGTTGTTATATATTCTACATAACTGAAGTTTCTTGTTGGTGTTGGAGAGGAGAAAGTGGTGAAATATTTAGGCCAAGTTTATTGCTTTTTTTGCGTTATATCACTGGGATTTCCCTTCGACATGAATTCCATTCTCACTTCTCCTGTTACTGTTGCTTTCACCTTCCACTTTTGCTATCTAAAGAGATTTGCGCTATTTTCGGAATGTATGGCTGATTGTCTCTTGCTAGTGACTTGCATAATCAAAAGTTCACGAAGATACTTTTAAGAAATGCTTAAAAATGGAAGTTACAGCACTAATTCCACTCCTCCCTTTCCCTCAACAATTAAAAAAATTTCTTCTTCACTATGAAAATTGTTAAATTTTTTGTTTCTTTACTCCCAATGACATCATTGAAGAATGCTTCCGAGCATCCGCTAATAGCAATGTTTTCTCACAAAACAACGACAATCACAGCAGTAGGAATTGTCAGCATTTTGCGGACAATGTCTGTGCAGCCGATCAAAACAGAGAGCGAGGGAGAGGAGAAGGAGAACAGGAGTCCCAACTTAAAGAGACGAATTGATCATATCATAAATCGGCCAGCCTTGAACTCAGCGATGCCGTTATCGTGCAAGCGCAAAACAGTTATCATAGACTCGTATCTGCTTGCTGTACAATTCCCTCACATCTACAATATATATTAATTCTCTTTGATATGCGCACCTCCGTCTACAAAAACTGCTGCCATTGCAATGAAGGATAACCTCATTCAACTACTCTCCCTCCTTGGAAATGACAAGCGAAAATAGGTGACAGGATGGTGGCGGGAGGGGAGTGGTGAGGAAGGGCAAGTGAGGGAAGGCAAATTTGTCTTGTTCTTCAGGTGTCATTGATCAAGTATTTTTATTTATTAAATTTTTCTTGAAAAATTGCTCATCTATTGGCCATTTTGTGATATTATTCGATATGAAATTAAATCATATGGGCGAAACGTAAAAGATATAAGCAGTTAAAAAATTCGTCTAAAAATGTTTGCAGAGATGGAATGTTCAGCCCTCGTTTTGCCGTTGCTTGTTGAATATTTGATTATAAATGCACCCCTCCTGCTGGACCCATTCCACGATGCCCAACTTGCTATATCGTCATCCATCTCGAATGATTCAGGTCATTTTTCGGACTTGAATTCAAATATTTACATTAATAGCTAATTTTCCTCACTGATTAACACTTAGTGTATATTGTACATTCATTTATGATGTTCATTCGATTCATGATTTAAGACACATTTTCGAACTCAACAAACCTAACCATAATCCACTTTGTATATGTGGTGCATATGCAACGTCTATGTATGGCTGTTTTCTTTGAAATCGCGTTGCTACGAAACATCTCACATTTGCTGCGTTTAACCCACTTCACCCCCTTGTCAGAGAGCAATATTATGAACCGATAATTCAGATGAGATGATTCCGACAAACACTGCCCGCATAACTTAATACTATTTTAATACTAGAAATAAATTATTTATGATACTCCAGTAGACTGTGTGTTCCTATCAGGTAAGCTGAATCCGGGATGTCTTCAATCTCGCGTCCTACCGGCTGCTTCCATTTTAGTTGTGTGATTGCCTTTGGCATTCGACACTTATGTATCTTTTAATCGATCGTAAATTTCAGGACTATCGGATGTCGATGGAGGGCTGGAGCCATCAGTGAGTCCTGATTCCTCGGTGCTAGCATCACCCACCTCTGGGTGCTCGTTCACCACTTCACCAGGCAAAGCTTCACAATTATCGAGCTCCGCATATGTACACTGTAATCATTACTCATTACGGACACCTTCATCAGCTTATTACGTTAGCAGCATTTCGACTGATGAAGATGAGGATGTCAATACGGAAATTGAGAAGGAAGACAATGATCGTACTCCAGTGCTGTCGAGAGAAAACTCGAATGTGCAGCATCGTCCTTCGCAAATTGCCGGTTGGAAAAGCCTCAGCAAGGAATGCTACATCATTAAAAACAATGGTCAAGGGGAAACACGTCGGCATGAGACGTCAGCAAGCACTCTGAAGCGTCGCGAAACAGTAGGCAGTTGTCGCGCGACAACGACCGGACCTCAAATCGCACCTCAAATTCGACCTAGCGTTCGTCACGAGACGAACGTTTCGATGAGTGGTAGTGGCTGCAAGGATCGCCGGCCGCTTGGCATTGCATCTTCGATGAGAAATGGTAGTCCAATCACTACACGAAAGGAGGTCATATCTAGTTGTGCTACTGCAAATACTGGGGAAAGTATTGGCAGCGGTCTGGCGAACGTCCGCAGCGGAATAGCCAGAAGTAGTCCTGCGCTTCTGCGCCGCGATGAGCTTCCTCAACCGATCTATCAGGATATACCAAGTCCGATCACATTGCGGAAGGAAACGATGTCGATGACTGAAGGAAGTCCTTTAATTGTTCGAAAAGCGTCAACAATGAGTACTACACCATCGATGCATTCCGATACAAGTTTTGCATCTCCAACACCATGCAGAAAGGATTCTGGAGGCATGATTGGAGGCGATGGCAGATCTTCTGGAAGCAACCAAAGATATAAGAACGCTAATGGCATTAATGATGGTGCTTCCCGATCAAACGTGTTGAGGTTGAGGCATACAAGCGAAGATAATGATGAGACACTGAGGAAAGGAACCGAAAACCGGGTGCAAATGCCTCTGATCTCGAGTGCACCAACACCATACAGCAGTTATCGTCAAGAGGCAGCAACGAACCTTCATCGGTGGGGAATCAAAAAGCACTTATCTGGAAGTGGTTTTGATTCAGCATCCGCCGGTGGACGTACGGAGCGTGATATCCTTGGGGATAGTTCAGAATACAGCTTTAAAGCACCTTGTAGCAAGATCACCAGCTTACAAGAAAAAGAGAAAGGCATCGTTGTTCAACCAGGCAGGGAGAGCAACATTGCCGTGCAAAGCAGATCAGCTGACGTTAAAGGAGATTCCAGACCAACTTATAGTTGCTTCCAGGGCGGTAATGAAGAAACAAGGGCAACCGGCATTCTGTCTCAACGGTCCGTTGCGTCTCCATGCTTCGAAAGACGCATAATGGAGGTACAGCCGCATCAGAAGCTGCAGTCGAGTGAAGGCGTCCTCAGTGAAAGGGAAATAACCCGCGATGGTGCACGATTCGTTGAAGTGAAACCGATCCTTCGAGATATTGTTCGACAACAAGTGCATGCGTCGTTATCGAGCGCCGATATAGGCTTCACTAGACCATTAAGCAAGAGTGGTGTGAACTTGATGTGTGAACAGCAACGGCACTATGATAGTAATATCGCACGTCGAGAGCGTAAGAAGAATCGTAGCATTCTCATGGAACCACTTGAAGTAAACTGGTCGGTTGACGAGCTAAGATCTATCTTCCAAACCGAATCTGGACCACCCGCTCTGGACACCGACTACCGTTCTTCGAATATCGCATTTCATTAGTCGACTGCAATATGCAGCGCATGACTCACTTTCAATCTGTGATTTGCTTTGTTGCTACTCCTTTCATTTTTCTGTACAAAGTTTTTTGGATGCGTTGAGCATTTCGCCTGTTAAAAATTATCGATTATATACGCTTTGAAATTGCGCAATAGGAAAACGATACGAAATAAATTTTCAGCATAATTCATAGGTTCCTTTCGCAGTGGCAGGTTAACACAAGGGAAAAAGGAAAGGGTGGGGAGACAGGTGAATTGAGGCTATGGACGCGGAGCTACAAGTATGTCACCAATTATATAAGTAATCATTAATTTGAGCTTTACCTTTGCTCAAACTTCCGAATTAGTGCTCAAACGTCAGCGGTCGCTTTCATATTCAGGCGAGGATCTTCATGAGCCATCTGGCCGCCAAACCACATTGCTAACTTACTGAACTCAAACTCTAGAATTCTGCCTTATTTTCCTCCTCATCGCAATTCCCTCGTTCGATGAAGGGATTGCACAATTTTTTCTTCACTTAGTGTACCACAGCATACGTTCAATTTGAACTTTTGCATATTCGGAGTGTTATGAAATGGACCTTTAGTACATTAGTGTAGTTGTTTGTAAAGCATCGGCGGCCATACGAACTCTCATATCATTGCAAAGGGGGTTTAAGACTATCCATTATTGTCGATGTCATTAAAGCTAGGCTATCACGCGTTGAAAATACACCAGTAGGATGTCTTCAACGATGCCAGTATAGGTTCAACAATTGAGAACGCAGTATTCGTATAGCACAATAAGATCACTGTGCTTTTCATCTCAGATCTTTATAAGCATAAATAAGAAACGCAACAACTGAAAATACGCAACAATTTCTACACTTCATTCTGAGACGAACAACATCTCAACTCATGCCATTCTTTAATGTTACAGCTTCCAATTATCTGCCCGGTACTTTTACTCAGTTATTCAATTATCTAACACCACCGACGTTACTAATGAAACTGATAGTTTCATAGATAGATAGAGCATTAATTTGTTTAAGTTACAATGCATCTTCGTATGTGAAATATATTAAACGACGAGCAACGTATACATGCGCGGCACCATGCTTATGCCGCATGTATACAGTTCGTAATCCCAGAAAGGCGTCAACTTCGTCAGTAAGCATCTAGATTGTAATTTCAACAGTGGTCACTCAGATTATATGCTAGGGAAACGCAATGATTTCGCATTCCCCCTCCCGCCTCGATTCTCTCGCACGCCCTTCACTACAAAAGGAGGAGGTAGTAATTTAGAAAATTCCCTCACGCGCTTAGGCTTGGAGGAATTCTGGAATTTCGCTCATAAAACTTTGCAATAAATTTTACATAAAGCCTTTCAAGTTAGGAGTGTTACATTTAGAGGTAGGTACAAAGTGGACCTTGGTTTCCTGAGACGCGTCGAACACTGTTTAAATTTCAGAGGAACCTACCTGTAATCGGTTCCACAGGCAGTCCCGGTACTGTTCAGATCAGCGGTTGCTGTGCTCAAAAGAAGTATATCCTTCTATGAATGCAAGATATGCAAGGCTCCACAGAAGTTTCTTTGACAACCATCGAAGTAAGGACACTCGCGAAATGCAGTGATTTTGTCCTTCAAATGGGCTAAACAACTAGTCGAAGCTGCGAGGTGATTCGCTGAACTCAATTTGTGATAGGCGCTGGAAGCCAATCATAATAGAAGTCCTAATTGACACACGAATTTCTCCACTTCGAGCATTCAAGTTCTCAACAAGAAACAGAAATGTTTGTTCTCAGATGTCTACGAAACGAAAACGTGATCGGCCGATAAGTTTTATTACGAATATGCTATGCTCCATCATTGTTTGCAAAAACGCCACGATTGCGGATGAATTTCTTCAGAACTCTGCAGCAATTTATTTAAATGTCGAAACGGCTACATTGGCGTTGCGTTGAAGACTAAGAGAAACAAAAACCGAAGTCAAAGAATGCAGTGAAATAATCGAACTTTTCAAAATTATCTCCACTCATGAAAAGTGAGCGACACTTATTCAACCTGGAAATATTGTTTGTAGAAAAGTTTCTTGGCATTTTTGGGACAAACAAAGTTAGCATTCACGTATATGATCATCAATCGTGCTAGCTGCAGGTAGAGGCATAAAAGAAAAACGGATGCCTCTCAAATCTGTGACAACTCGTTAAAAAAAAACCAAATTTTGGAAACTCGCCAACTCAGTTTTTCCGTCATTTTTCAAACGTCTCTGAGATTGTCTGTGCAGTTGCGTAAACGCACTGAGATGACCTATAGCAATGCCATCTAAACATGCAAATGTGCAAAAACCCCATAGCACCAGCATAAATATTTTGATAGAAAATGATAGCGTGAAATATTTGCAACCTTCGCCTCTGTGGAGAAATGTTCAGTTTATCTTCTTAACGCGATCTTCAATATCTCTTCGGAAGTATGAAATAGTTCGCCTAATGACGAACACAATCAGCATCACAAGAGTGAAAAGTGCTATTAAAACAGCGATAAGTACGTCGATGCCGAAATACTTAATGAAACTAAAGTTGGCGCCTTCAACCTGAAGTTCAGGAAGTGAGCCATATTCCGCAACGAATGCCGTCCATTTTATGAGTTGCTCTTCTGGTTTATTTGGCTTATTACGAATCAAAGCCGATAAGCGACGTGCCGCCTTAGAATACCTGCAAGTGGAAAAAAAGCTATCATTTCGAATAGTTGGGAGGCCTAGGACCAATGGTCACATCCTTAACAGGGCGATAAATAAATAAAGTGCTGAAGAATCGTCACCTGGGAAAGTATCGGTTGAAGAAACTTCCGAATCGCTCTTATGTGGAAAGTGCTTTCCCCAGCAAAACAACTTTTTATTGCAACGCATTTCTTCGAGATTTGCCATAAACTTGGCACCTAGCCGAAAAATATGCTGCAATAACGCATTTCCCGTTTGTTTTAGTCCCAATAGGGGGTAACACCTTCTCTCTCAATATTCTAAGTCACAGAGAAGCAAAGTCGAATGGAACCTGTAAGCATACTTCCCAGTGCAAATGATTGCTTCTGAGTCTTCTCCTTCGAATGACCAGTCTGCTGTAACCCGCAAACCGACGTTTGTAGGAAAAGGAATTACGTTGTATCTTTATGCAAAGATGCACCGAATAAAAGGTGAATGCAAAGAAAGTTTTACCAGGCAGCTGTACTTTGCATGCTTTCCTTTCTTCATTTCCTTCCCACTTTGCTGAATATGAGGATTTTCTCCTTTCATGCCGTTTGGTGAAAGTCACAAACAAGTGGTTTTCGATCAAAACTTGCGAGTTGAAATATTGCAGTTTTGATCGAAACATCTGCATGTTCCAACAGTAGCATAACAAAATCAACGGTAGCATACGCCCAACAAATAGATCTTCGCAAGAGTTCCTTTAAAGGGCATGCTTGAAATACCGTTATATTTGAGAAGTGTTATTGTCTCACACAACTTTTATAAGCCCATCGTAAATAAAATTTCTAGTGAACAATTCAACCATTCAAGACTACCCGTTGCTTTTTAGAATTTCCCAGAAATTGATAAACGGAGCTGGATTAATTGAAAGTATTAAGAACTGTTATCTTAACCGCTTTTATGGCTATAAAAAGTCTACGACAGCGTATATCCCAGCTGCTGAGGCCTCGCACCCATTACTTTCTGGATTCACACCAACTCAATAGGGTTCTTCCATTCCCGACCATAAACTCTTTAGGATCGCGTCGCATCTGTGAGACATCAAAAGTGTCAACGAATTTGCATCTTCGGCGGTTTCACTTGTTACTAACTCGGTAAACGAAATGTTTTGAGAGCATAAAGGAATGAAGCAATCACCACGAATTCATTACGATGAAGTAAAGAAGCCATCGCAACGAATTTCGAGATCACCGAAGGCTATAAGCAAGAGACTCCGCGAACTGATGCATTTATGTTCCCGGCATCATCAGCAACAAAATGCGCTATTTCATGCCTTTTTTTAGGCGAGTCATACGAGTACTGCTTTCAGCACTGATCTTTCGATTGAAATCCTTATGCTCAGTAATACTGATCTATAATTCAGAATCATCTACCAAAGAAGATGAAACGAGTCTGAAAGGAAAATTTGTTTACTTGTCATTTCCGAGTAATTCGGTGATTGCCTCTCTTAAATGCTTGTAATTAAGCTCATATTTTTGCAAGCTGAGACCGATACCACGCTTTTCTGCTGTTATAGCATTGTGGAACTGATCGCCGAAAAATGGGATTACAAGCACTGGAACACCACGAATCGCTGCCTCCAACATTCCATTTAAGCCACCGTGCATGATGAACAACCTCAGTCGAGCATGACCTGCAAATAATTCAAAACTTGAGGTCTTAAAATATACTTATGGGCTAAGACTATTCCACCTGAGGCTGTAACGACCATCAGGCCTAATGAAGAAAAAGCTGTTGCAATACGATACTACTAGGTGAGGTATGTCGCTGCAAATAAAAGTCGCATTCTTAAGCTGTAAATTAAGCAGACATTTTGCACATTTTGAAATCTCTTTTACAAATGCGCATTGTATCGACGTCCTGTCTGGCCGTTCTTTATCTGTCTGAGCAGAAGTTTCATTCCGGCAACCACTGAAGCTGAAGTTATGAAGTTGGGTAGTTATAATGTGAATATTGTGCTTCATTTAGCACATTCTACGTTGGTTCATCAACATCGAAAGAGAATTTGGAGGTTCAAGGGGATTAAAAATTTGCACTCGTTTTATATTAACTGATTTCTCATTTCGCCTTAGTCTGGTCATAGAGAGATAAATCTCTATAGAAGATGTGTTTAAAGCACGCTCATTTCAGAAATGAAGGCACACTCAACATATCGCAATTTTTATTTGTAAATTGTAGAAGTGATTGTACAGGTGATCGTGATGGGGGCCCATCGTGCTCGCTTCTCCACTTCTTTCCGTCATATTTTGAGTCACACGACAAATTCATAAGGTGGTATTTGCAAATTTGTTACTCCTCTTGAAGAAAAACATTTAAACATATTTTATGTTATAACAAATCATGCAATCGTCATATATGTATTCCACGTTATTTCGCTTAGTAGCGAAAAACGCTGAATGCTATTTGGCGCAATTTTTACTCGATCGATGGCTCTCGTTTCATGCGCTATAGGAAGTTTTAGACTATTGTGAATGTATATTAGATGAATATCTTCCCACCAAAATATTAAAAAAAAAACCATACTTTATGAAGGTGACGAATGACAACAACCCATGCAGGCAGACTACAATTTCCACTGTTCTACTTGGGTGGCAATTCTTGCCAGCCAGCTGTAACTGATAATGATAATCCGATTAAACTATCAAAGGGCTGCGAAATGCTGAAAATCACACCGAGTATATCCGATTGCGGCATCCATCCTACTAGCTCAACGTTATGCAAATTCATATCTTCCAATAGTTGACGGGTGTCGTTGTCTCCTTCATTGACCCTCATGAGGAAATGGTACTCCGTGAATTCGCCAAACACTAAAAAATATCATGAAAACGGAAAATTTTCGGTACAGTCCGTTCATGAGATTTTCGTGCACGTTCTTGCAATAAGACAGTTTTTGAATGCTGCTTGCTCACCTAAGGCCTTTAGCGTTATTATTGATTTGTTGACATTTCTTGCGCGTGCGCCGTAGGTTTACAGTTTGCGGTTTCTTGAGTATGAAATAATGTACCATATAGATTCTGTCATAGAAAGTTCGGGAGGAATTGGAGGCGAGAGCAAGAGCAATTTAGATCTTGTCATAGAGGACGGAACCTGTAACAATGGATTGCACTGTGAGAGTTACGAGACGGAAAAGACTGAGCTTTTTTTTGAGTGCGATGTTTTCGTTTTGAGCTTTATCGGTCTAAATTTTCCCTTGTACCCTTCTCCCGCTCCCTTATCCTCTACATCGCCGAATCAGATCCTCGTCATTCCTTAACCACCAGAATGATATTTAACCGAAACTACGTTCTTTAGGGGAACGCGTAGCCTCGCCACACGGCCCTGTTGCTCTGAGCCACACACTGAGAATAATCCAATGCCGTTTAAGTTAGCTACTGCTCTGTTTTATTTCTATCTTTTACTTTTGTTTGAGCAACAACTTCTTCTCTTGTGCGCGAGTGAAGCGCGAGTGTTCCACTCCTAATTGAGTGAGAATTTGATACTGTATCGAGCGGATATTGCGCCTTCACTGTTTCGGCCACTTGTGACCAAAAGTTGATATTTTTTCGCGTGACCAAGTGCGCCGTGACTATGTCTGTTTATGTGGGAGAATTTCATCGATATTTCCTCCTGCAGAGTGAATTTTTCAGCCCTTTTCATTCTGTTTTGATATTTGTGCATCGTCCTTACATGCCGTTATTATTGTCGGCATCGAACTTGCGGTCCTAATCAAATTTGCAGTGTTACAAATTCGACGAAAGCAATGCCATATCGCTGATTCCGTCCAGGTTTTTCGAGAACGATTCTTTTCCATGAAGGTGTCACTATCTGCAGTTGAAACAACTTCACACAGGAAGTCTCCAGAAAGTGATGTGACCAAATTCATTCCTTTGCACCTTGTTTCGATTTCCAGCTATGCCGAAGACTCATACATACATCAATTGCCGCCTCAGTCTCGCTCGTTCTCTTTTTATGATTCCTCTTTGCCGAAAATGTGATCCGCAAAATCAGCAACGAAGCTATATCGTCCTCCCGTTTCTTTTTGGAGGATAGAGAGAAGAACAATTTCAGTTCATAGACCTAGAGAACGAAACCGTGAGCTGCCTAATGGAACTTAAGAAATTCCTAAGCAGCTAGAACAGCAAAATTTATGAGGGAGCAAAGAGGAAAAGAACAGTGAACTGAAGTGCGATAGCATCTCTCGTCCGCACGATGAAAACGAAAAAGCAGACTGGAGGAAGAGCAAGGAGGCAGAGATCCATTTTTTGACCGAGACCGATGAAAAAAGTTATATGCAATGGGTCACGAGCAGGAATGAGCGACGATGAGCGAAGGAGGGACGAACAGTAATACAAATCCGTTAAAATGCGCTCTCTGCGGTTATGTTTAACGTGTTCACCAAATCAGCCGACCGTATAAGTGGTTTCAAAAAATTCAGGTTCCCTAGGTCATCCTAAAGCTTTATTTCCTAGACCCATGAACTGGGGTCGTTCTGTCTTCGTGCGTTCGAAGAGGAAATGAAAGACCTATATTACTTCGTTGGTAATTTGCGGATCACATTCTAGCCAGAGAGAAATTATGAAAAAAAAATGCACGAGATTGAAGCAGAAAAGGGTGCATATATGAATCTTCTTATACATGGAAAACAAAACAACACCCGAATGAATAAAATCGATCACAATAAAATAAAATCGATCACTTTCCGGAGAGTTCCTTTTTGTTGGTCTTTGACTGTGGGAGTGATAACTTCTACGAAAGAGAATCAGACTTCGATTTGTCATCTTCGAAAACCTGGACGAAATCAGCGAAATGGCATTGCTTCCATCGAATTTGCCACCAAGTGATATTAAACGCGACCGCAAGTTCGATGTCGACAATAGCAATCGAATTTGAGGGAGGGTCAAAAAAGGATGGAAAGAATTAAAATTTCGTTCTACAGGAAGAAATATCGGTGGATTCCTGGCAAAGGAAAATGAATAGTCATAGCTCACTCGGCCACACGGTAACGTATAAAATTTCCGATTGATCAAAAACAAAACACTAGCGACGCACTCGTCCACACAAAAAACTTGAATTTTTGCTCACACGCAGCTGAAATATTTAGAACACATTTTTTGTTCGCCTATAAGTTATCAAGTTTTTGTTTAATCAGGAGAGGAACATTTGCGGTACACCCATCCACACAGAACAGTTCAAGTTAGTGCTCCACACAGAGGTAGAAAAGAGGACAAAGCAGAGAAGTAACTATGTACACAGGGCTGCGTATTCTCCTTTTGTGTGACGATGGCAACAAATTCCTCTGTTGCATGGCAAGCCGCTCGTGGCCCAGTCACGAACTTCCGCATGCGGGCGAGAATAAAGGAATTCAAGCCTTCTTGCGTGGACTAGGACCAGGGAACGAATGGCCAGGCTCGGGTTCCCCTCATCCCTAATTTTCTTTTGCTTTCACACTTTCACACTTCGCACTCTTCACCTCTGTTAATATAATGGTGGTCGTTCGTGCAGGAAATGAGTGATAATGAAACTTGCCCTTAAGGATATCAATGCGTATTTCCAAAGGAATACTCGACGAAGGAACAAGAGTGCCTAGAGACATCAGAACGACACCTTTTTCACCTTTGAGCATCAGCGATTCGAATGACTGCAAAATGCACCAGATTCGAGGTTGTGTTCGGCAGTAAGAAACAACTTCATAAATGTATGCCCCCTCTTCTCTAGTATATAAACAATTCAAGCAACGCGATCATGAATCCAAAATTTGTAAGTACATCAACATTCGTGAAATGTCATTTTTCTTCGAAGTTGAATTTTACTCATTTGTAAAGAAAATCTTCCGCGTTGTATTGATCAGCAACTACGGATTTTTCGCCCTTATAAGGTCCATGTAAATAGTCAAGAGAAAAGCAAAGAAATAAAATGAAAGAATAACAATGACAACCTCAGGTAGAGGGGAAGATCCTAACGGAATCCCCAATCCGCCGACATAAATAACTTTATGCAATATTGGTCGAGCCAGATCAAAAAATTCATCGCTGTTCACAAAACATAGTGCTGATTTAGCAGAGATTTCACGAACATTCGGAAAATCACGTGCAACTATCTTCCGAAATTTCTCGGTTTGCAAATCTGTTGCATATTTGTGCACATAGACAGCCTGCGCCCATCTGTAATCTTTCTAAAAATTAGTAAAATTTTTAGTCGTCGTTCAGGCTGAACCAAAATTCCAAGAGAAGTTCTTTTCAGCGGTTTCCAGTGATAATGAGGCGAGCCTCACTTTAACGTAGGATTCTAATACAGTCTCCCGTGCAATCTTGCGCAGTTATCTGAAAAATTTCGCATATTTTGTTTCAACAAAACTTGCAAAAATTCCTCGCAGCATTTTATTAAGTATTTTATTAATGATGGATGCCATTGTTCCTCTGAAAACTAACGTAATTGGGCAAAAATATAAGCGAATAAAATGGTAAAAAGTTGAGACATACAAAAAGAAGTTATGAGCTCTCTCCCAAAACGTCATATCGCTGCTCAAACCAGATTCTTCGACAACGGGCACATATGACAGTGGAGTGGGTATACCTGCAATGAAACAAATGATCTCTAAGGGCGACATCGATCCCGCATATACTACAAAGACTTTCTATAATATTAATTTAATATTAATTCCTATTTGCATGCTATGCCATTCGCATCGATGGATTCATGGATCGTTACCAAATGCTTCATTATTGTTTCAAAGAGAAATGTGATCTACTCTTTCACTGTGAATCTGCCCAAATTGCTGACAAAATTATTAGCTGCTCGTTTTTACAAAAAGAATGCATTGTAAATATCGTTGATGAGTAAAGCATTTCAGCTGCTCCCACACAAATCATATTAGAGGAGGCTCTCTGAGATTTCATCCGGAAATTTAGTGTCAATTGGATTAAAGAAAATATCAGCGAGTATTATTTGAAATCTGCGCCTGTGATCAGAGGTGAAGGATTCAAAACATGAGTTACCCTTATCACTAGAGGAAATCGATTACGTTTATCTTTCTAAGATGCGCCCTTCAAAGCATAATTCCTGTTTTTTTGTATATTCTGGCATTCTAGCTGCTAACGATTGTGCAGAATCCCTACGAAATGTTTGTGTTCGATTTTTGTCAGAAAAATTTCACATCTAAATCTTTGACATTGCCCATCGCAATATACAGTAAGAAAAGCAAACGCACGTGCGAAGCAACCAGGGGTATGCCTAATTATAGCAATGCGCATAGCTCGCCCTTATTGGGGACCATTGTTTGCCCATTGCAGAGAAGAATATTTTTGAACCCCCGTTTGTGGCCGACTCAAAATGTTGCCCTGGCATCCCCAGCTCGGCTCAAGAAGTACGCTTTTCATATATTTGCATCGAATGCAGGTTCCAAGTTATAAATTTTCATACAGCTATCGTTAGCACTCCTACAACCGTGCATGATTTCTGAGATTGGCACGACCTTTGAATTCGCTCAGGAATGAGCAAAAATCAAGCAGTGGCGGAATAAAATGAATGGGTAACTCGTTTTTATGCGGTTCGATGCGAAAGAGATTTAAAAAAAAAAAACGGAATTCGGTCACCAGACGCGCAGGGCTCTCTCGTCGCCCTATTACTTTGCTGCCCACACAGAAGCGTTCCGATATATTTTTAGTGTTCTCAAGTGCGATAACGAGACAGTGTTATAGTTGACACGGACTTGAGAGTGCGAATTGGATGTCTAGCGGGAAGTAAATCTCTTTCTTCTGTCAATACGGAAAAGGACCTCATTTTGTGTTATAGTCTACACGATTCAGCTGTAATCTCATATTGCTATCCTCATCGCCTTCTTGGTCACTTCAATCCTCTTATTTCCTGCAGCCATCTTATCTCCCAAGTATGTAGCCGGTTAGTATCAGCAGAGGAAAGCGTACGTCAACGACTGTCCAATGCTTTCAAGGTATCGAAGATTTTTAACTGCGCTTCTCTGATGGGTATGCCCCAGGTAACTGTTATCAGATACCAAACGGAAAGAGATGTCGCCTCCGCTGAACTGAAAAACGCACCGAGATCATATGCGACTGATATCATAATCGAACACGACGACACCCAAATATGATTCTTTATGTCCAAGTAGTGAATAATACCGAGACCACAAAACTCTAGCTGCTCAGAGAATGCGAGATCGAAATTGTATGAGCGAAGATGGTCCAGTTCCTCTTTGCGACGCAGAATCACTTAAACGCTTTATCTTGTCACAAATCATGCCAAACGGAAAATACAGTCCGGAAAAATTGACAACTGCACAATGTTATGGAATTTTCTGAGCTGACAGCAAATTTCCAATTCTTCTCCTCTTTCATCTTCCTATTCCAGTGGTCGCCTTTAGTACGGAGTTATTTTCCCCTACAAGTTAGCAAACTAAAACTGTTGAAATAAACAAAAAAAACTACTAAACAGTGGTCAAATTGGACGTTATAAAACTTCCCCCATTCGCAGCAAAGTTATTCCCGAAAAGGATATATAGAAGTTTGGTAGCGAAATGCTTCACATACCTTCGCAAACATCGGCCGAAACCTTTGCCCATTTCAAGTGGTCAGCAGTGGACATCTTATGCTTCGTAAAAAAATTGGCCGTAAATTCATTCATGAGAAGACCGTGATGCTTGAAAACATTCGCCATTTTGATAACTTTCGCATATTTTGTGCCGTTGAAGTTTGTTTTCTCGTATTCAGGGATGAACATCACCTGAAGTTCACTTTTCGCTTATCGAATAGGTCAACAGCACTGGGTTGCAGGAGTAATGAATTCATTCAATAATTTTTAACAGGTGAACTTGGAGCTGGCGCTAATTCTAAAATAATCCACAATGAAGTAAAGTTTTGCTGCTCCCGAAGGGAATGAAACATCAAATTTTGTCAGCTATTACGAATACTATTAGACGTTTCCACAGGATTTTGCAAAATTAAGGTGCAATATGTTTATTACCAAAAATTTTAGTGTTCCCCATCGTTTCTCTGCGACGCGCCTTTTTGGCACATTGAGGCAACCACCCCTCACTTCTTGCTCCGCCGAAGAGGCAATCTCTCCATTATTTGTCACCTCCCGATGCCGATTTTCATGCACAGTCTCAAGCAATCTTCCATTTCATTCCCTTCTTTTTCTCTTCCATGCCCTTCCCTGCTTTATCACTATTCGGTTGCGTCCACTGACTACTGAATCTGTTATTGATAATTCTCGTTCACATTACTGCGGCTTTTCCTTCTAATGCAAATCCCCTTTTATTTCTATTCAGCTTTGGCATTTCTTTAACACGCTGGTCTATTCTGTATGCAAGTATACCGAAACCGAAAATGTAAGTGCATAACGGATGAACCAATCAACGGCATCGAATGCAGTTGGCCTCTCGGCCCCCGATCTATGTATACATCGGTCATAACAGAACGGTGGAGGCTCTTTTAGAATTTCGAAGCTGAGTTAATGAATTATGATTTCCCGATCTCTACCTGTAAAATACCCCTTTCAACGGAGTGGCGCAAAATCATAGTCACAATATGAAGGGTAACCTGGCATGAGTGGGTGTATTCTATTCCTCTATAATCAGCCTAATTTTCAAATTCTGTTCATTGCGCTAGATGAATTTTCAGTTGTTGCTCTAATGTGAGCATTCATGGTCACTTTACGTGAGGACTGGAATAAGTTTGCTGTTGTGGCAAATGGGATATAACTCGCTTTATGCAAATCGCAGCAATTTTGAGGATCTATGATGCGTAACGTTGCTGGCATACAAAAACGGTTACAATGGTCAAAGGTTTCTGTCCTGTACAGCGATGGAGAACGCAATAAGAAAAGAAACAACGCTGCTTCTCAAGCATTGCTTACAACGTTGTGTCCCGCCTTTGAAAGAGTATCAGCAATGCGTCCATTCGATATGAGATGACTTTTGCTATATGATGGGCTGTAAACGAGGATATTGGCTGCTTCAGCAACTGTGATAATCCATAACAGTAAACTGCGATTCGTGCAGCTCATTGTGCATACGCTGTAATTGATCTGAAAACATTTGGTGGCCGTCATCTGCTAGGCTTAAAGTTTTTGCATACAAAAAAAAAACAACGAAATTAAATAAAAGAAGCAGTGATACGAAATATTGTCATAAACAAAAAAAAAAACTGGAGAATATGCTCCATTTCACGTGCTTCGCTTCCACCTGTTTAAGGAATTCGAATCATGCACAAACAATGAAGCTTATACTTATATATTTTGTACGCTGCAATATCTAAATGTGTACCTCGTGAGCGCATTTACCTAACTTGAATCTGCGCTCACTATCCTACTTCTACCTGATGGGATGACTCCAATATGCGTGTGAGTGATGGGTATCAAATACGTTATAGCTGAAAGGGAATATCGAATAAAACATTCATTGTCTGCTTCACTGTTCTCTTCCTTCTCTTCAATGTTTTCTTCGTCACATGAGATAAGGACAAGCCATGGACGACTTTTGGTCCCTCCGATCCAGCAAAAAATCATCATATCGATGCACTATGCGTTCGCACCTTGTAGGTGCATTATCTAAATAGATGCTTTTGCTCGTATAACTCTTTCACCTTCCACTTTAAAGAAATACTATGAACAGTTCTGGTGTAGCGTAGTTCTTGGATTCAGAGACCCCCTTGAATAATTGGTCCTTTCTTGTAACCTGCGAACGACAGAAAATACACATCTTCTATTCACGGGAACGCAATAAGTGAACTATTGGAATACAGCATGATAACAGGATGCACTATTGAAAAAAATGCGATTATTGTGCATTAAGTGATTGAACAGTGGATGTGTAACAACTTCAAGGCACTATGAGAAAATACAGCAATTTGCAAGCATTATTGACGACGCTAAACTCAGAGAAATTTCGGTAAATGAATCTATTCACAATAAAGAAGGCATTTAAGGTGCTTAATATTCAAATCATTTATGAGAATGAGAGCATTTGAACACACTATTCGCATATTTTTCAGCCATTACAGATGTGTTAGTTTGAGAAGATTCTATTTATTGGTAATGGTTCGAGAAAAAATTTATCCTCACGGTGGCGTTTCGAATAACAAATGGTGGTTCGTGCTATGACATATGCTATTATGAGATGTGCTCGTCGCATAGTTCGTTTTCATACTTCCCTAGCAAATAATAAAACATGCAAAATAATCGATTAATATTTCATCGAAATAATCTTTCCCAAAAGTCCAATATGATGGATTCGTTTCATTAGCACATCTTATGTTAAGTGAAATGCAACCAAGCCCAAAATGCCTGAAAATTCTCAGGCAAACTGAAGTGACCGTAATTCTCTTGAGAGTGGGAGAGTGAGTTGAGGGTCCACACAATTAGATACTCTGGGATGAGATAGCACTCACAAATTCCATAACTGGCTTTAGTAGTTCGTGATCTGGATATACAATACAGATAGGCAGAGGTATACAGGCATACGCAAAAATATACTGATCCCGCTATGGATCGTGTAAGAGCGAAAAAAAAACTGCCGAGGAACTGGCTCTGATATCAAAATTTCGCGGATTAACAAAAGTAGGCAGCTGCGGCAACGAGCAGCGAATGCCAGCCTTTAATTCTAAAAGTTACGTGTCGCATACCTGAAGCGGTGCCGGAAGTACATAAGGTCTATCCACGAGATGGCTAACAATATTGAGTGAATAATGAACATATAAAAGAAATTTTGTTTCGACAGCCATTATGGTGGGCCGAATGCCGAAATTTCCTTGTAAGCACCTCCCAAATAACTGCACTTATCTCACCATTACAACGCACAATTTATGGACATATAAAAAGAGACAACCAACTTCACAGGAAACGAGAAAGCAACAGAAGCTGCTCGATGAGTACGCTAGTCGATCTTCTTCGCTGGCGTTATCGAACTTTTGAGGTTTACTGATAAGCGCCATACCCATAGAACAATGAGCATTTTTAATGAAAGAGCGAAAAATAGAAACAACGCTGATGCAATCATGACGTCAAAAACAAAATATTTAAGAGAACGGTAGTTTCCTCCAAAAGGTCGAAGCTCAGGTAACGATCCGAACTCTGCCACGATTCCTGTCCATTTGATAAGCTGATCATGAGGCTTGTTGGGTTTGTTGCGCATAAGCGCTGAGAAACGAGTGACAGTCTCTGAGAACCTGCGATAAAAATATGATGCAGATATCCTCATCCATGTTCTTCTAGACAATGCAGAAGCATACCTGTTTATTTGTTCTTCTCTATAAGCTCACATCGTTTCTTCTTCGCTCTGTTACAGTTCGTTTAGTAATTAGTTTCACCATCACCTGGTAACTCAAAAAGGTGATCTTTGCTGATCATCTAAAAGGCAACTTGTTGCGTTCAAGCGCAGTCAACTGAGTTGGTAAAAATACGCAACTGAGTGCAAAATACCTATAAAGCGCGAAAAGCTTTCTATATACATATTATTCATTAACTGGGTCTCTGAGCAATATTTGAAAGTTAACCTTGAGAGGTGTTTGATGTATACAGAAGAGAATATATCCTTGCTTTTTACGACGAACCACTTAAAACCTTACAAGACTTATAAACCCGGCAGCTTATTTGAGATCATACGGTTTGGATCTTTAACACCGAAAACTTGGTGCTGTAGAACATTCGGACTTAAGCTGAAGAAGAATGTAGAACGGACGAGTTTATCAGTTATGACTAGTGGCGGTGATTTCTTTGGAAATTTCCGATGTAATGAAAGAGCATCGTCATTAGCATCGACGAAGTGATTGGAAAGCAATAACCCTTCGAAAAGGTTCATGAAGATCCCTTTAAGCAATAACTTATAACGAAATTTATCGTTAACAGTAAGCAAAAATGTCTGCATATTCATGAAATTCCGTCCGTTCTAAATGCCCACTTAGCTTCACTGATTTAGTAACACGAATGCTCCCACTGACTCTGCAGTACGCACAAATCAGAGAAGCAATCTGGTCATCTATAAATTAATCTGCTGAAATTTTCTCACGAGCAGAATTATATGTCTAAAAAGGCAGCGTCCTTTAAAATAAACATTTTTTTTGATAAGCTAAGCAATTCATTCGCTTGCGTTACTCATCGAAACAACTGATAAGTTATTCAAAGGCGATAGTGATAGCGTTTTTTTCGTTCTTTGAGTACAACAGAGATTCAATCTCGTATGAAAATTATTCAATGGCCCCAATTCAGTCATCTATTTATGGATTGATTTAGCCACTGGAAACAAATGCATGAAGAATGCTTTTTGTGCTTTTGAGAGAACACCTATTAGATGTTATGATATAGCGATGGAACCTTTGTCACATCCGGAAGCCATGCTGATTAAGTTTTCACTCAACTTTCATCTTCGTTGCTGAGTTTCGAAAAGGGCAATCACAGTTATAAGCACAATGTGTCGAAGAAATGTCCTTTGTTTTATGCACATAACACCTACCAAGTTTGTGTACTCAACGTGAAGCACCTAAGAACTACTTTGTACGGTAAACGCTTAGCGATGAAGTCATCTGCATTCAGCGATAAATTTTGATATGTGGTTATGCACTTCTCTGAGAGTAAAAAGCTTATGCAATGGATGAGAAATATGATACGGTAATTTGAATCGTCATATGCACATACAGTTTTCACCTGCTCTTGTGAAACACAACTGTCTGAAATAATGAGTGAATTTGTTCTTCGGTGAATGTTGAATAAACCTCTTTAGATAAACGAACCTTTGATTTTCGAGTAGCTCAGTTAGCGCCCATCTGAGACGCTCATAGCTAAGTTCACGCTTACGAACGACCAATCCTATGCCACGAGCTTCGACCATTCTCGCGTTGCGGAATTCATCCCGTAGAAGTGGTATAGCGAGGATGGGTACCGCATGCAACGTTGCCTTAAGCAAATCGTTCATTCCTCCGTCCGTGATGAAAAGTCTAAGTCGAGTATGACCTGCAAAGCAGTTTGTGAGAGATGAGTTGACTGAAGTTGCTGAGGCAAATAGACTGAACTACAGACAGAGGCTAAGCATGTGACATGATAGCACAAAAACGTTTAACAGCTAAGCGTAAGGTTGAAAAAAGGTTTTGGTGGGAATGGTATTATCGAAGGCGAAAAAAAGTACGCGTTGAGCAGTGCTGAAAGTTGCAGCCTTCTACTATTGCTGAAAAGTCGTCACAAATAACAATCTGTCTTCCATGAGTTTTGCAGCATAGATCTGTTGAACGTTATGGAGGAGCCTTCATTAGTAACTACTGGCCCAACTTGTAATACTCTACTCTCCTAACGGCACCATCTGTTTTGGTCTAAAATTGCTTCACTCATATTGCTTTTCGCACAATCCGCGGTGTCTATATCAGCCAAATTGCTATATGGTTAAGAAGTGGAGTTACTGGACTATCATAGACTTATGTTTGACCTGGCTGTCTGCCACATAGTTTTGCACGACTTTTACCGCATTGTGCTCTAAGAAATATTCCGTTTTCCACTCCTTGTGTTCGACGTGGACAGCAATTTCAACTCGCCAAAAATTATTGCAACACAGACAGCCTTGTGCACAGCCTCCACTTCCATAACTTAGTAGTATAGAATCTGTTTCCGATATCATGAATGCAACCCCTTCATTTTTCAAACTGCGGCTGAGTAGTATCAATGTTCACGCTAGTGCTGCTCCAACGCATCGAATGTTTGTTTGCACGGACTGTTGCTTTGCGGGTGGTTGGCCCTTTTTTTTTCTGCTCACATATTTTCTGCGCATTTTTCCTTTCGAAACGCAAACAAAACATACATATATAAATTCAAACAGACTGCAAAAGAACTTAGTCTTTGCTGTTAAACTGAATGCGGTAAGCCAATTTCAACTTTTCCGCGAAAAGGCTGAAATGTTAGAATCGACTCTTATCGACACAAGTAATTGTCTGAAAAACTTGCAACATTTTTCTTAACATATAGTGTCGTACTCTGACAGCAGTTTAGATGAAAAAGATAAGATACTATCATTGAACACTTTATGCAGCTTTAAATTCTACTCTTTTACCTCCCTGCTTCCGCCCTCTTCCCTTACGATTCAACAGCGAACGCTGCAAAGGGCCAGAAAGTGCGCCTAACAACGAGGATGGTAATAAGCCAAACGTGACGTTTGAAGAAGAAATATGGAGATCTCCAAGCGTGCAAATGCGTGAAGCGAATGAACATACCTAACATGTCTGATCGTGGCATCCAATCAACCAGTTCAATATTTGGAATTTGCTCAACCATTTTTTTGTTCGATTCGACGAGTTCGTCCATTTTAACTATGAACTGATAGTCAGGAAATTCCATAAAAACTGCAAAATTCAAACATTTTACCCCGGATATAAAGTCAAAGGAAATTTTCATTGCGTATGTGTTATTGAGATTCATTTTTAACTATTCCTACTGAGAGAAAACTTGCTCATTATGGATAAATTTCAAAATTTGAAAGATGCAGATACTTCTTATAATGAAAAGAGTTTATTTATGAATTCCTATAAGAGCCATTCATTTGTGCATTGCACAAAATAGCAATTCGAAATGAACTGAATGGAGGAATACATGAGAAACCTGTACATACTTATTGCAAAAACAATGCAAAGATATACTTAGATACGTTACAGCAGGCATGAACGTCTACGAAGAATCTCTTAAAGAAAAAGCCCAAGAACGATAGGAAGGAAACTGCGTATCTCAGAGGGATAAAACAGTTGAAAGATAGAAATGATAATGAAACTTTCGGTTAAATTTATCAGTTCAGTGAGAGGGAACCTACGTAAGCAGATTTAAGAGTACGAGAATGTCATAGATATCGTTTGACGGGCGAATTTCAAAGCGCGCCCTCATCACGCCTCATACTGCATACATCTCAAATCTATTTCGACACCACTTGCAGATGGTAGTGTAGGAAGAATTTTGTCGATGGCGCATAGAAAAGTTAAAATACAGCTTGGGTTGGCATAGTGATCCAGACAGTAAGAGATGATCGTAACGGAAATTCCGAGTTGAATCCCACAAAACCCTTCAAGCGGAGCTAACCTTTGAACAACTCGATGCGCTTGCTGTGCGGTATACCACGTGATGGCACAAAAGTCCCTAGCGATACCATTACAACACCCTTTTTACCTTTTTTCATTAGGGATGAGAAATGCTGAAAAAAAAAATGATTCGCAAATCACTGAGGCAATAAGTCAGCACAACTATTACTAACCATTACACAATATGAGCAAATATTTCCGATGGTAGCGGTTGCGAAGTGCGTGGATTATAAGAAGGCGGCTGATTCAATGCTACCCAGTTTACCAATATCCTTACCACTGCATTGTCTCCATCACATTTGAGCATAAAAATTTAGAGTGTCTCAAATTTGAAATGGATTTTCCAATTTGTGCAACAGAGACGTCTTTCAGCTCATTAGGAGAAATCATTTTCGCAAACCACAAGGCAAAACAGGTAGAAAAAAAAGAAATAGCAAGGGGGAGTGGGACAAACTCCAAGTGCTTCAATTTTTCCATGTTCGACGTTTCAAGGTCGCTACAAAATTTGTTACTATTTTTCTTGCTTGCGAACGAAATTCTTCACTTTTCGCTCAATTCAAGAAAAAACTTAGAGAAACTTACCATCATTAATGACGACACAGAACATTCAACAAACACTTGCAAAACTAGACAACAGAGACTAAAGAGCTCACTTCAGCACTCCAAGCACCTTGCTTGTAAATTTTTTGCATCCTCATCTTTGATCGTCTTTTAACCTGTCCGAGAGTGCCGCTTTGTTATGAAATGACGTCTGTTACTTGCCGCGAACCAAATAAACTGTAGTCCTATGATAGCGATAACGGTAGCAACAGTTGCACCTTTCCTTGTCTTGTAAAAGAGGGACGGTGAAATAGATTTCTTTATAAACAATCACAGATTCAAAGCTCCTACAAGAATTCTCTTCGATTCTCGCCGACTCCTTCACAGGGTCAGATATTTGCAGTTCTAATTTTTAATCCCTTTGGTAAGTACCAATATCTCACTTATATTAATATTCGCATTGCACTACTCTACTAGTAGTACTCATATCGAATCTTTAGGATTATACTTTTTCGCAGTACACGATCAGTAAAGACAGTTTATGTGCTGTATGCAATATATATATATATATAATTAAAGCGCTATAATAAACGGCTTTACCTTCCCGTCATAAAGCACCAACCTCAGGTAGCGGACTTGTGTTGTTATCGATGCCGATACCCCCGATGTAGATCGTCTTGTGCAAAATTGGACGAGCAAAATCAACAAACTCATCACTATTAACGAAGCATAGTGCTGATTCAATAGCAATATCACGAACATTTGGAAAGTTTGCGTAACCGTATTTTCGGAATAGTGAAGTCACCAAGTAGGCACCGTAAACATGAATGAAATAAGATGACTCCCACCTGAAGAGAAAAAAACAACTAGCGAATGCTATCATATGCAATTTCTTAAACAAAAAAATTCAAACGCAAAAAAAAAAATCATCCACAAAGATTGAAGGCTACAACATAATGCTACAATGTCGTATTCTAAGTGCTCAATTCTAGACAATTGAAATGCTTATTGACGCGAAAAGTTTATAAGAGTTTTTGCAACTTGCCAAAGAAATTCCCTGGAATTTTTCAAACCACATCCTACTATAACCGCATTTAAAGGCTCTGTGTAAGAGTAATCCATCTTATAGTTTCCACAAATAAGGACTCGAAAGGCGATAGGTAGTGACTGAATTTCAAGGACTGAAAATATACAGCACAAAGACTTTAATTTATTCGTTGAAGCACATTCCTTAGTGCGCTTATTTCAAATGAAGATTTGTCTTCTGTTTGTTTATTCACTTATCAAATAATATTTGTGTTCCATCTCTTGCAGTGTTTGACACGTGTCAAAGATTTACATAACGATATTAGTAATACTTACATATAAGTATTATGCACGCGTTCCATGAATGTCATATCTGTACCAATATCGTTCTCATCTACAACTGGTACGTATGAAACTGGTTCCGGTACCCCTGCAAAGGTAATGAAGAATTCGATAAGAAATGTTCACATGCGTTGACTCTCAAAATATTCTATTTCCTTCACCTCCTAGTCGCTGCAGAGAAAAGCTGTGCAAAGATGGATGAGGAAAACGCCAAAATTCACTCATCAAAATAGCAAAAATGCGTTTTGGTGATTCGAAAAAGGCGGAACTAAATTCGAATTTTTGAGACGTCCACCACTGCCTTCTCCATCATCAATCGTTTTATATTCGAATGATTTTCCAACAAAATTTTAACTATCAGGCGAAATATGTTTCCTAACGCTCACTCTTGAACTTGATCAATATTGTCTTGCACAAGCTGCAATTCATTATACCCAATTGCTATCGAAATGCAAAACTTAAGCATAAACCAAGAAGAAAGGCGACGTCATCACTGAGTGCAGTATCCGATACCCAAATGTGGTTCGGAATGCCCAAATAGCGCATAAGGCCCACTCCACAGTAGTCGAGCGTTCCGCTTATTCCTATTTGGAAGTGATGCGATCGCAAACTTTCCAGTTCTTCTTGATGCTTTATTACACCTGTTGAAACAGCGACATTCATTTAGTGCAGAAATCTGATTGTGAATATTATGCAAAGTGATCAAGGCCAACTACTCGAAGGCATATATAATGTAATTTAGTGAACGAGAAACCAAAAACATTCAATAAGTTGTATATGTGCTAATAGTTGGTTTCCCGATGAATCGAATTTCGGTAAGTCATGCATGCTTCAACCTTCATTAGGCTTTACCGTGCTCAATATTATAAATATCGTACGCAGCGAGTTTTTTTGAAAAGGAAGTATAAAGCAATATCAACCCATTAAAGGCGCAACATGTGCTATGATAAAACAACCTTAGATGAAAGCAGAAGGGCACAAATTTCACCATAAGAGAAATCGCTCTAGACGTAGAATGAGCGACGCATGTCAATGCAATAACGCTTGATACAGATGCTCGGAAGTGCAGCAATATGACCTACTGAGTAATTAACGAAATTGCTACACAAGGACTAAGGTTTGTAGTGGTAAGCCGCACAGGAGAAGGAGGATGACGGTCATTGCACGTTTTATATGGATTGTAGTTATTAAATGTGGAACGCCTCAACCTCTTAGATTGTCGAATTGGCTTATTAAATCTGAATTTGGCACTGACCGCATCCGAATGATGGCTGTTCTTGCACTTCAGCAAGCATTTCACTCCTTAGTGCTGCTACACTTGACGAAAATAAGCGATGATGTACTTATTCGAGACCGCTATGTGCTAATCATTTTTTTGTATACGTGGAAAGGCGCCAGCAGAACTAAATTTCACATACACGGAATTTTTCGGTTGTAAAGAATATTGAAGGACAGCAAAAATAATAAAAATGCTCGCCAAGAAAAATTTGCTATTGTGGCTAAACCAAAATCAAACTTATCCTGCAAAAATATGGCATTGAATTTGAAGCATTGGTTTCTTCAGAGGAAGTTCATATAAAGCAATAAGCGAAAGAAATAACCTATTTAATGGAAGTGTTCGGTCAATCGATATAGTGATTTAAAAAATGAGCTCTTGAAAGGAAAACATTTCATTATCCTGAGAGAATTTCGTGCCAGCTATTGGCGCATTCTCAATTTGCACTCTCTTTTGAGAAGTTTTTCATTCTACTGAAGGCAATTTCTGAGAAAAAAAGAAAAACATTTGGCTTGCAGCATTAAAACGAGAACCTATTCGAAACAACTTCCGGGACGTTTTTTGTGGCCATGCAATTTTGCAACTGCAAGATGTTACTGTGTTATATTAAAATATGCAGTAGGAAATCGAATAAAGGCTAGTTGATGACATAAGCGGAGGTGAAAATAAAGCTCACAGAGCTTTAAGGTTGACAAAACATTTTAGCTAATGAGATTTTATTAGCAGCGCTTATTTACTTGCCTCTAGCCAACATTGTGCTGCTATCCCCCATACCTCTTTTATTCGTGAGAGTTTTCATGCGGCATTTCTGGCTCCTATATAGTACAAACTTAAAGATTTCGTTTGCAGCGTTAAAGCTGTGGAGACTTCGCTGTTATAACGCTTCGATGCAACTGACGATAGTCTCATAAAGCAAGAAATGGGACATGCCGAGAGTTATTGTTTCAGACTCCATCGTTATGTTGCTTTGGCCATACACGGACACTGTTGTTGCATAATACGTTTTCTACACTCCTGCAGCCTTCCTACCTGATTTTATTAATACTTTCGTACATTATTAGTCCGTAATCTCGTAAAATACGGTGGATACGTATTTAGGATATAATTTCGATTTCGCTCACTCAGGATTTAAAAGTATCCAAGGTCAACCACGCCTCTGTTTAAGCTCAAGCCCGGACTGTGTTTTCGCGTAGGAAGTGAGTGACTCGACTGCATTTACCCATTCACCGTCATCATTTCCTCATGCATTCATACAATGCTGAAGGATTCCGGTGATTCCTCTATAAGTTGCCTTCTAATTTACTAATATTATACCTGGAGTTTCAAGTTGGGGAGCGAGATGCAAACTAGAGGAGCAAACAAACTTTTTGAATCAGAAACTATAAGCGAGAGAACATGTTATTGCAGTTCTTCCTCTAAACTCAAATAATTCTTAAAACGTCGGCAGCAAAGACTATGCACATAAGAGTGTGAAATTCGAAAAACTACTTTCACACAATGATGCCATTGTACGTTGCCAGCGGACTCTTCCAACGATACCAAGCGTTTCCATTGCAAACATCCCTAAAGAGTAGTCCGATAATAGTTCCATATAGTCGTTAGAGTCGATGGACATACGAATAACCTTCACCAACTTGGCACCGTCGAAAGTTGTTGGTTTAAATTGTGGTGTAAGCATTACCTAAAAGAAGAAAGCTCAGTTAAATGCTAGGTTCGGAACGACCATATAGTTAAGGTTATGGACTGAGCACGTTGCGAGTACCGTTCAGTTTCACGAGCGCGGTTTTCACTATCGCAGTACCGTACATTTAGACAGATTTCAATGAACAGACTCTCTGCACACTTTAATTAGCTTGCTTGCAACGATGCCCATTTCAGCAGTGACGTGCTGTCTTCATATGCGTCAGTGCAAACTTACCATGACGATAAAGCCAACGCTTTATCGTCATGGTAAGTTTGCACTGATTCGTGTAATTTAAGTGATTTGACTCCATCGGCACTGAACACGGGACAATCCATGTCACAGATGCTGTTCTCATCACAACAAAATCAAGGCCGAATCTTCCCATGATGAATGTGAACCACTGCTATTTCCACATCTCTTCATAAGGATTCTTCTTTTGTACTCTTTCTTTAGCAGCACGCAACAGTTTCCTTCGTCACATTTGTTTTATTTGTTGCTTGACTAAAAATCTTCAATGTACCGTCTCTTCGACTATAAAATAATACTCAGTTTAAGAGACAGCAGTTTGTCGACGAGCATAAGAAGTCGAATGTGGTAGATAGTTCGATGTGAGGATAAACGAGCTCGGTTCAAGGTAGTTGGACGAGGTGAGGATTTTTCGATCGACTGGGAGAAACACCGTCTGTTGGCGATTTGTGTGGGCAAGGCCCTGACAAAGAAGTTGAAGAGTAAAGAATTGGAAGACTTCCGAACTGGTAACCAGTCGGAAAACAGTTCTTTCATAGAGTGCTTCGGCATCGAATCCCAACACTACTACTATCAGCGTCATTGGTATTGGTTCGAGTTATTATCAGTAGCACCAATTCTATTTATGATGATAATATAAACATTTTCTTCCTGTGGTGCAACGGCCATAGATTTTTGTGTTGTGATATAGAAATGCACTAGTATGAACTTCACTAATTACCTTGTAGCATGAAAGGCAATAAAATGCCAATAATAGCATCAACATCAATAAAAGCGTACAACGATTGTAACTCTTATCCGGTTTAACTGCTCGTGATTTCTACACAATTTTTACATGGCAAATTTCGGCACAGTTGCTGAGTGCTTTCAGCGAAACTGATTGAAATTATTCGTTAAAAGAAGAATTACACGACCACATGGCGCCGTCTTGCAATGCAGGAAGCGATGTGAAATTGGAGACAATATATACTGCACAACTCTATCGAAGTGAAATGATAAAGAAATCAATCTGCATAATCACCTTTGGTAGTGGCCTATGTCTTTTCCCACCCCTGCAGCTAGGTACCATTGTCTTCTCTTCTTATCAGGTATATCGCCCATAAATTTGGCCTGCAAGTGATCTAGGAGATCTTTCAAGTAGGACTTTCAAAATGCCTACACAACTGGTATCTGCACTTGTCGAAAATTGCATCATTCCCAGCACCTTGCGGTGGAAAATATTTCCATACAGTGTCTTCTTCCTTCTGACTTCCTTTAAGGTTCGCTCATTTTGTCTTGCTTGACAGAGCCATTAATTACAATTAAAACCAAATTGATGAAAGCGTGATCTGACGTAAATTTGCAGAATAGGCAACACTGAAGCAAAAAAATCTTCATAGTGCATGATAGCAACATATACAAACGATTACAGGTCAAAGATAGGAAAGATAAGAAGCGACAAGGCAAAAAAAGTCATTTTCATTAAATGGATGATTTGTTCAGAGGGCCGTTCATCTCATTTTTATAGCCAAATGATAGCTATTTGGTTCTTATTCCTGAAACTATTCAGCATATCACCACACCAACTTGCTGTGAACCAATTCCATCTTCCTTTACTTCTCTCCCCCCTCCCTCCTCCCCCCCCTCACCTCGCATCCCGTTTCTGACCGCCTCACACCCAACTTCGCTAACCACTCTTCCTCACCTCAGATTCAACCTTGTAACCCATTCACACCCCAAGTTAGTCTCCATAATGCACTGGCACCGCTCTGCCACTGCAAACTTATTCCCCACTTACCAGCAAATTGCATTTCACAGACATATCTTTGAAAATGCCACCAACCATAGTTGAAGTTGTTAAAAATTATTCCTTTGATCCGAATGGGTGGAAGTCTATTGAATGCTGCTGTTGGACGCCCTGAGTTGTTGATACAATACGACAGCCAAACATGTGGATTTACGTGAACATGCTATTGCAACATCGAAGCAAATAATATGTGAAACGAAGACGACTTTCGGTCTGAGAAGAGCCAATAGAGAGCGATTCGCAGGACAGGGGCCACTGATAAAAACTGGAGATAGAGGAGGGGTGGGAGTTGCGAAGCTTTTCGTCGAGAAGCAGCTTTTTGAAAATCTTGGTGAAGAAAGTCAAGGAATGGTTAACGGATGAGGTATCTCTATAGGACCAGGGGCCAGACCATATTACTTCGTTGTTCGGAGACTGGAAAAAAAACACGGTGCAGCAATTTAAATGCGATGTGCTAAAATAAATGAAATTTAATAACGTCAGCTTCACCAATCAAGTGGTCCATTAAGGGAACGGACATGTGTTCAAATTCTCCAATATCCTGTTTAAGAAGGAAGACTGCTAAGTAACATTGCGAGGTTCACATAAGAGATATAAATTCCTTTTCGTAATTGCCAATAAGAATGGTAGTTTATTTTCACAAGTTCGACTATGCTCCGACCCCCATTTTCCGATTTATACAATTTTTTTGCCGATATTCCAGAGAGTTTTTCTAAGCACGCTCTTTTACCAAAACTGCGGTTTATTTCAATGAAAGCAAACTGCTGTCACTTACCACATTATGTCCCGCACTGGTCAACGTATCGGCTATACGACCGAACAGAACTAGGTAATCATTGCTATACGATGGACTGTAGATTAAAATATCGGCGCAATGCGATGCCAAAATCAGTGAAAATAGGACAACTTTGCAAGTACTGCTCTTCATTATCTGTAATATCTTATTATTATCTTATCAAGTTGTTACGCTTGAATGCTCTCAAGCATATCAACAACAAAACAAAACTGAAATCGTGAATTTAATATTCTGAAACAAAAGCACAATTTAATACACAAAATTGGAAGTTGTTTCGATTTTTCTCACAGCGAAAGAGATATTCTTACATTCAGGGGTGTGTTCTGTCAAAATAAATATGACGTATTATGAGAAGTTGCTAAACACTTGACTAAATTCCGTTTAGTGGTCAGTAAAGGATTTATAATAAATGCACATAGAAGTTTGAAAAGTGAAACTGAATCACCATCTATGGATGAAAATATATCTGTAAGCGTACTATCGATAGAAAACAGTAAATTTCAGAAACGAAACTACTTCTCTTTGTGAAAGAGAACTTCAGTCAAATAGAGCTAAAATAAACGCAATGATAATATGCATTGATCAATCATAAAAGTCACTGCAGCGAATTGATATATCTGACCTGGCTAACAACTTCGAAATTGTGAACTTAGTTCCTACACGGCTTGGAATTGTTTGCTGTATGTGCAAACTTTAGAGCTGTTTTAAAAAGTGATCCGAAAGCTTCTGCCATAGTCAGTAAATATATGCGATCCAAATTGGAAGTTTCCGTTATAAAATCTCTCCCTTCATAATACTATGAAGTGCGAAACCGCCAACTAACCTACATTCATGCAGACTGCGTTGCAAGCTCCGATCAGATGAAATGTTCATCGAAAATACGCGAAGCATTGAAAGATGCCAACCGTTTTATTCAAAACTATCAAAAACTTCTCAACACAACGCTAACGAGATAAAGGTTTGAAAGTAAAAGGGAATGCCACTGAAAAGTCTCCAAAAGCCGGTGAAACAAACTACCACTGCTCTCATCAAGCAAGCAATTCTACACTGGTAGGCGTTCCCTTTGAAGTCCCAGTTCCAAATTTTGCCTTTTGCGCCAGCATTTTTGGGAGGCGTGGCAAGCGAATTTTTTTTTTTTCTGTGGACCACTCGCAGACTAATAAATCGAAAACGATAGAATAGGAAATGAACACATTTCTTCGTTCAACCAAATTTTCTACTAAGTTAACATATTCTGTGCATATCATCCTTACAGGAGCACATCAGCAGATATACAACGAAGGAAGCAGGAGGAGGGGAACGGGAGGTAGTGATTCGACTTCGCGATGTTTCCTTCACTTCTTGCTAGTGCCTTCAATCGCTGCACTAGTGGAAGAGGAAAAATCCTCATTGAATTCGGATCATATTTGAAACGCACTTTTAGCTTGCGCCGATTTTGCTGCAATCATTATTCAGCTCGTATGGAAACTAAATTCGCTCGCTGCGATAATCGACGCGTGCATTCTTGCGATGAAAAGCGCTCACGATGCTGGGAATTTTGCTTTTTGGGCGATTTTTTCCGAACCACGTCCCTTATCCACTTCTTTTCTATGCCAATGCCGAAATTAGTAGTTTTCCCTAACCGCCTTCCAGAAGCCTCTAAATAGCGGAATCATTAACCAAACCTCGAAATTCGTAATCATCAACGTTAATTGGAGACAGCAAGAGAGGATGTACCCTTATGTGGTTCCAAAAAAGGAGATGAGCGTATAATGAATGAACGTATGGTCGTTCATCAGTAAGGCACTTCTCACATCTTCAAACTGAATGGGTTACATCACAAAAACGTCGAAAAGTGTACGATTCACCAGCTTATTGACCATTCAGGACATCTTCGACAACAACGTTTTTGATGCGAAGATGGCGCAACAAGTGTTCGACTTACAGGCAAGGCATCTCAGTGACAGGTCCGATTCGAACATCTTCTTTGCTCATAAATTCTTAGAAGCACTGACAACAACGTAGCATCTGTCGGTATCTGGCTGACAAGATCGATTAAAAATACGCGCTGTTCGCAGCGAATGCGATAAACCTTTGGTGATAGATATCGAACAATGAAATAATGCCTAGAGCATTGAAATGAAATGCAGCTGAGCCAGAGATTTGAAAGAACGAAGCTCTTGGCGGAACGCACCTTTCTCACAGAAAGGGATCAGCAGCCAACTACATCTGCATCACCAATATTCCGAAAGTTCGGGGTGAACCCAATGCTCCTCGGTTGTAAAAGAACTGCATTTGTAAGGAGTTCGTGAATATATGGGGTATGCCGGCTAAGTGGAACTTGTAAAGGTGACACAAGCTGAAAAGCGTCAAAACACCTAAGAGTAAAAAGCGGAAAACGCTGCTCGAAATATGACTGAAAATGAATTACGAGCACCTTGTAGAGGCCAGTGGTTCATTGCAGTAGTGTATGTCGATGATCGTATTTTGAATGGGAAACTCATCATTCCAGAAACCTACGGACACGTTTCATGCTTTCCCGGATTTCCACAAACGACCACTGAAGAATATTCCCCTTTCTGCATTTGCTCAATGAATCTGTTTTTATCCAACATACATTAATGGTGTGACTTACTTTTCTTTTTTCATTATTCGTGATCGTCCTTCAAAATTCATTTACTTTTCCGGCATATTTTTGCTTGCTGTAACGAAAAACGCGACCTCGGAGAAGTAATGAAAAACGATTTTCTATATGTGAAGGACGCTAGCAGACGTCATTGAAACGATGAACGGCCAATAACGACTACATCACCTTGTGAAAGTGGCATTCTTTTGCCCAAAGTCAGGCAAAAAAGCAGGCAAGATTTTCATGTTTTGAACGGCTCCAAAAGAAAAGCGATAGATTAGATCACCAATTGGAATTTTGAATCCGCTTTCCGATCTACTTCCATAATCAGTAATTTTCTACAGTCAGACTGGGAACAGTAATGTAATTGAATGTGTCAACTGCTCTATAAATGTTGATGATATCCTGGACAAGTGGAAAGCTGATAATGTGATTGAGAGGAGCTTATGATCCTTTTTGACTTGCACTTAAGAAAACACTTTTAAGCTACGGCCTTTTGAAGATAATAAAGCGTAAGCCGGAGGTAGATTTCTCAATAAATTGATTTTGGGAGCCTCCCGAAGTTCGCAACTTCTTTCAATCTCTTCCTGGTGACAGGATATCCTAGAACGCCTTGAAGCGCGTGATATCCTGGAAATAGCAATAGCCACATAATGCGTTACATCGAAGTTCAAAGACTTGATCGAGCTGCCTTATTCATGCAAAAATGGTGAGGAATATTTGAAGCCAATTTAGCACATAAGTCTAACATTGCTCCTTTGAAAGAGATATTTGCTCACATTGTCCACGCTCGCATATTTCAGTGTAAATTACTTTTTTTGAAACTTCATTTTCTATACTTCAAATATGAATTGTGGTTGCAAAAGCGAATAATATGTTCTTACTGTGATGACAACTAAGAATTTTTTCGAGGAAATCGGTGGTAAAACAGTTTTATTTTCCATTCTGAAAGTGGCCTCACTTTACTCTTAATGAAACATTTGTTTCTTTTCTTGAGAAAATTTTCCGTTCCCATAAATACTCAATTGTGTCAATACTACTAATAATGCTCGTCCTCTCAGTGCTAAAATCTCAATATATGCCACCCTTTCAGCCATTTCCGATGTACACAAGACATTTGTACAGTGTGTAAGTGAATTAAACAATGTTTGCAAAATTTATGCGCATTACAGCATTGATTATGCATTAAAATACTTTCGTAATGAAGCCTCTCAATAATGAGCACCAATTTCCCAATGAAAGTGTCAAAAAACTTTTTGCTTTATCAAGAGAATATCAGTTCTTAAAGCACAAAATACCCACTGTTTCGCTTTTCCCTATCCAGCCAAAAAAATAATCAGCGATTATCTGTCGCATAAATCGATTCTTCCTTTGATCCTATTAATGTGTTTCAAATCCCTCAGCATGAACCAAACACAAAACAATATTCGAAAAAACTGTTTTTCATGTCGATGGATAAGCCATACTCCGTCATCAGAGCAACTTAATGCCAAAAAGAACGAATTTGAAATATCTGCGATAAGGTGGCAAAATACACCTCACTGAAGAGGATACGATTTGAAGGAGCAAAAACGTTGAAAACGATTCGTTCCATGTTGCTTGTGAGTCGTTGAAAACGACTTTATGTGAGCACTAGCATTAGCAGTGAAAAACGTTGAAAACGATCCATGTCCATGTGAGCACAAGCATTAGCAGTGAATATTGAGGCATAAGATGAGAATGGCGGTAAATTCCATCAAAAGAAAAAACAAACCGAATACAATGCTCTCAAAAAGCAACTAATCATTTAAACAACAAGAGTACATAGCGATCTGCCTCTTCCCGTTGTGGATTTGACTCACTTGGCCTAAGCTGTAATCGAGAATCTGCAAAGCTGTAATGGAAACAATTCTCAGAATTTTACCAAGACATTTTTTCTTGACAATAGAAAATACAAAAAACACTCTCATGAAGAGAATGGTTTCTTAGTTCACTTTTTCAGTTGCAGTTCTTTTATATAGGACTCTTGTCTCCTTGAACAGAAGACTAACCATTGTATTAATCATTGCTACAACACTGAATTCCGTAGTTCATAATTGAAGGCACACTAGCGGAAAGGAGCATTTTCTGTCTATCCTTTTTTCCAGGAATACTTCATTGATTTCTGTCACCCACAAAAAATCAACACCGTTTTACATCTTGTAATGAAGTGATCACACAGTCTTTGAATTCCGTTCAACAATTTTTGATAATATACAATAAAAATTTGTGCGTTCACCGTTGGGGAAAGTCTGAAGTCGTTAGAGATTGAAATGCAAATACCCGAACCATTTGATCGTTATCAGCATCAAGATAATTTTTCTCATTCGACCATCCCCTTAGCTACTTCTTATTATAGTCAGTGCGACATTATTATCAATGGGTACTAGTCGTTACTCAGCGAACGTCACATTAATAGTGGTAATTACTTAGCTGAATTGATAATATCACGAAGTTCGGAAGTCTTGTAAAGCTTGTCGATATCCTGAAAATCAAAAAGTTGATTGTTTCAATTCTTTAGCTGCTTCGACAGCGTTGTTGCGAGCAACGGGAAATAAAGGATACGGAGGTTTCATGAGGCAATATTGTTAAAATAATAGGGCTATGTATCATAATTATATTTATTTATCAATTGATAGCTCTGCTTGTTCTCGTTTCCAATACTTGGTCACGATCACGCAGGTGGGATGGAGGAAAGAAGTAAGAGGTGGAGAGGAGCGAATCTCCTTGGCTAATGCTCCAAGTATTATTCTGCTATCGGAGGAGTGAAATATTTATAGATGTTTCGACTTCTGAAATCAAGGACTTCAAATCAGGAAGAAAATCACCTATGAAATCAAGGAGAATTAAAGAATGAAAAGTTGTCGATTCATTTTTCCAAGCTTCTTGATGCACAGACAAGACAAACAAAATTTCTTTGCTCTGCCTGGTGACAAGAGAATGGAGCTGTGAACTTTTTTTTTTTCAAAACTTTTGACCTGATGCCAAAAAGCGCAATGCGATTCTCATGCTGCCGCAAGTGTGCAAGAAAACTCCATATGAGAAGTGATGAAATTTTGTATATCGCTAAAGCAATAAACTATTTCTTACACGGTTACCGAAACGACAAACGTAACGAATGAAAAAACAGCTGTGTACTTTTATCTGATCGTTAACTTAGAAGGACAACCGGTTTGAAACGCGTCTTATGTTTATTCCTTCCACATTAAATAAAACAAAAATTTCAAGATCGAACTCAACGATTGCTGAGATGGAGCGGAGTTTAAGCTTGGAATAACTGAAAAAGCTTGTCATGGTGACTTTCAGTGTGTATGCTGCTTGCAATTCGTTGATCGGACTTGAATCAGTTAGCAGCATATGCATCCAAAAATAAGAAATCATGCTTAATAAGGAAGTCGCCGTCCTATCCAACTAATTGGCCCCATAAATTCGGAAGCAAAATTTTAGCAAACATCAAGCTGGCATAATTTGAAGAAATATAGACGACCTCCCAAAATTTCGGGAATTGAACATAATGAGCAGGCAACGAGGAAAAGGAGTAAAAAAAAAATTGCTGGCTTTGACATGGTGGATCCCAACGTTGTAGGTAGTCTTTCAACCAACTCAACTGAAAAAGAAGTGAGGAGAGTCGACGAAGGAATGGAAGATGGCAAGAAGACGGGAAAATGTATCGCTTCATCGACAAGCAAGAATTACGTTTAAGTGAGAGAAAGCTTCCCTACTCAGTGTTCATATTTCACTCTTTAGGATCTCAGATCGCATTCAGATAGAAATCCTCGCAATGTATATACGAAAGAGCCGTATTTGGAGGTTTCGGAGGTTTCAGATGAAGTTTATATTTTTATTATGCGATCTATTATCGCAATTGGAATGGGGCGCGTCAATGAAGTTTATAAGCAAAAGCGCACATTTTATTAACGAAAAACCAACGCAAATGCGACCAAAGGTTCTTTCTTCTTTCTTGAAATTCGTAACTCATCATTCAGATGGAACTATTCATTGCTTGCTTTTTATATGAACCGCAATATCATCAAACAACCGGTTTAACAAATAGCAAAACACCACGATTTTGACACGAAAATTTCAGAAAGAACTTCACCTCACTGTGAACGTATAAAAGAAATGCATTTTCATTTGTGAATAAATACAGCTCTTCGCATTCACAATATGTGATAAGTTCTATGATGAATTTTTAAAATATTACAAAAAAAAACGATTTCACCAAACTAGGTAATTCTTGAGAAGACTGAAAGCAATTTGCGGCGACTTCACTGAGGTGAATAAGCCGTTTGAAAACCACAACAAACATCGCTGTAAACGTTTCTATGGTGGTAAGAAATTTTGAAAAAGTTCTCGCATTTGCAAAAGCTTTCAACATTCATACGATCTCGTCGATAAGACGAATGAACCACATAGACATTTACTCACCTGTAACTCACTTATCCATATTTTTCTATTTTCGACACGTCGCCTCTTTGCAGGGCTTGAAGGTTTCATCGTTGAAGGACGTTTGTCGCGTGCGGCCATCGCGAATCGTGCTTCGAACTGGAAGACAACAACTTCCGGAATCATTTCTTGCGAACATAGGAAAATGGACTGTATATTAGTAACCGTCTATAGGCCCAATATAAAAGAGTGATTGAGTCACCTATAAAATGTTGATCGATCCGCTCAATCCCTTCAGTGTGCATCATTGCAGCGAAACGTGAGAACATCTTCAGAACTTGTCACTAATGCTTCATCATAGCAATCTTTTTAAGATTTGAAACGTTCCATCTGCTCTCTTTTCTCCTTTTCCGTCACAAGTTTATATTTTCAGTGAGTCTGCTCACAAAACTGAATAAATGAAAAGCACTCAACATTTAAGTATCTCCACAGACAACTCACTGCATTTGCATGACCACACAGTAATGCAGCTGATCGCCTAACCTACACAAGACGAAAAGAGACATATATTTTGCATCATTGACAGGGAGTATTCAACTCAATCAAGCGATTTTTCAAATTCACTTATTTACGTATTATGGATCTATTAATATATCTTATTTGCGCTCGCTAATGGAAAGTTTTAACGCTCATAAGTCGAGAGAGCAAATATAATATCAAAACGTACTTGTTCGAATGTGTTTTCCTTATTAAAGCCGAGTAGATCATCAATATCGAATGGCTCACGAATGAATCGATTCCGTCGATGAACACATAACTGACGATGCGGTTTCTCCTCAAAGATAATTTCCTCTTAGATGAATGCAGTTAAAAACTGTCTCAGACTGCAAATAGCCGGTTTAAATCTTATACCGAAAGCTGAAGTTGGCTTGCTCACTGAATCGGCATTCTATGGAACGAAATGCTTGATAGTAAGTTCGAAGTTTTATCCACTACCAACATGGAGATATTTGCTCTGTGTCCTAAGGTTTATTCGTGAGAATCACAAGTTTTAAAAGGGAATGAAATCTCTCCCTCAAGCGCACGTCGTATAATAGAATCTTAACATGCTTACCTCCTCTGCCTCTTGGTTTTCCTCTTTAGCAAAGTTCATCAACTCCTCCGTTTTCTTCCGTGTACCGCCATAGCGTTTCACATTCCTATTATCAGCGTTTGCAAGCACCTTAAGAAAACAACCTTCAAGGATCGCACACATCCCGGCGCACGCAGCGGTCCCGTTAAACTCTCATTGCTATGCATTTTCAAGCCCGCAACTTTCTGTTCCTAGGCATATCTCTATGTTGTTTAGCTAAATATACAACCGTCTAGAGGCGGGAAACAGAGTGACGGAATCTCAAACATGAACAGATTTCTATTTCATGCATCACGTTCATGCCAAACCATTCGGTGTCGTGCTGACTGCATTTTACTGTTCGAGTCTAAGACAAGCCTATCATGAAAATTGCCTCTTCAAAAGTAAGTCTTCAGATGAGGTCTATAACTTTCGAATTTAAAAGGGCATTGAGTTGCCACCCGCACATTTCTGAATGACGGAATGAAAGGAGTCGAGGGCGAGAATATAGACGGTTTCACACAAAATTTTAAGTTCTCCCTTACACACAGGAATTCGTTTGCTGATTTTGCTATCCAGCTCAATTTTAGATCCATCGTTGAAATTTACCACCTTATGGACAACTTCTGCATTTAAAAGTAACGTGGATTTCTTTTTCGGGCGATAAGATAAGGACGAAGACATGTTTTCAAACCAGCCCAGCTGCGGGCTCGTCGCAACAAAGCGTCATATTATGAGCAGTTTTTCCAGATTTCCCTTTTCGGAATGGAAAGCCTCTTTAGAACAAGTGTTGCAGTATTTGATTTCAAAGGTTGTCTGCCTTTCGCATCTGCACGTTTCTTACTGATCGGAGAGAAAGTGGGAGGGAGTGAGGAGGAAGGGGTCAGACGCAGAATCTCACCGTCCACTTTCTCATGTGGGTTAACTTCACGCCAAGGTTTTTCCGACTCGCACGCGAATCTGCCGCAGACATCGTCAGTTTCAGAAAATTTTTCAAAACTCTCTTCACTAGTGACCTGTGACAACTGCCTAAAGACTTCTGCCAGTATTTGCAATAATCCTTGTTGCTATTTTTCATCCCATTTCGCACACCTCCATTCACAGAAATCGTTTATCGACAGCTTAATCTTGAGATTATAAGAACGGTTACTATCTATCAAAATTGTGTTCGAAACTGATCTTTCTTCAAGATTTTCTCCTCCGGATAATTGGTGGACTGCGCCTCTTGAACCATTTGCATAGTTCTGGCAATGTTCCTTTAGTCTTTCCTTCACAACTCACACAAATTCAACATGGAATCGTCTTTCAGCAGCGAATTTTCAATTTAGATCAACTCTCATATGCTTCAAATTTCTGCACTTTCGCAATAACCAAAAGTAT
This sequence comes from Baylisascaris schroederi, assembly GCA_006503575.1. Taxonomy (NCBI): domain Eukaryota; kingdom Metazoa; phylum Nematoda; class Chromadorea; order Rhabditida; family Ascarididae; genus Baylisascaris; species Baylisascaris schroederi. The sequence continues at coordinate 305,283 of QEWY01002240.1, read as the reverse complement.
TAGTTTTTGGAAGAAATCCCACTCTCTCCTCTCCTCTGCGTCAGATATGTAACTTGTAGATGGATGCATACACGTTTAATTCGAGTCGCCGCTGCACCGTCTGATTTGATATCGTTTTTCCTTCTCTCTGAGAGATCGCCCTTTGGAGCAGCATTCTCGTCGCCCTTTGGCACTGCGGTAGAAGGCGCTTTGCTAGCAGTTGTAGTTGTCGCCTGATGTGCAGTACCAGATGGGGTTGTCTTAGCTGGCTCAGGCTTCGAGTGCGTTGCGAGCGTCTTGTCGAACTTTGTAGCAAATGTAGAAAGTCCTAAATTGGAAGGTTATAGGTTATAGCCTAGAGTGTGATGATACCTATATCGAAATTTGACAGAAGCTCTAGAGGTAATAAATCTTCAAATATGTGAAAACGATCTATTAAGTTCATAGATAGATGGATATGCAGGAAAGATGCGCAGGAAAGGAAAGAGGAAGGAACCAACATCGGGATTATTCCCTCCAAAAGTTTTGAAGAATTTTGATCAAAAGTACAGTGTGACGAGAATAGGAGAGGATCGCGGTGTTCACACGGAATATGCTCAGCAATTTCAGACAGTTTTTAAAGGCGAAAACTGAGTGGTAATTGGTGTTGCAGTTCTTGTCCCCTCAGAACTTTTAATTTTTGACTTTTCATTTTGTATTGAGCTTCTCGTACTCACTGCTCGTAACGAAGAATGAAAACGAAAGTTAAAAAGCCAACTTTCTACTCGCAGGCGAAATCTTAAAAAAGTATTTCACGATGAAAAGCATACAGCTTCTGGAAGCGATATCGGAAGCTAAAAGTGCTCCAAGAGGGTTTGCCAACAGAATATGAAAAGCTCAAAATATGAAAAGCTCAATTATGAGAAACTAGACAGAAAGAAAACACCTTCAAACATCTCCAGGTAGCAAAAGACCTGTCAATATACTCTCCTGACTTATTGCCGACATTTGTTTACCACTATCTCACAAGTATGATGGCACCGAACACACCAACACGGTGATGAATGTAAATGATCTAGGATTATCACTTACTTGAACATAAAATGCTGTGCTTACCTGACTGTTTTCTAGGCACCGAATCTTTCCTGGCTCCTTCTGATGGTGTTGGTGCCGATGGTGTAGCAGGTTTTGTGGTAGGTGTTTTTTGTGAAGATACTGTGGCTGCAGATAGCGCACGCGACTTCGGCGTTTCCGGTGTTGTTGCTGCCGTTACCGAGGCACGCGATTTCGGTGAATCTGCTTGCGTTGCTGATGGTTTGGTCGCAGAAGTCTTCGCAGGTTCCACTAAACTCAGTTTTTCATATGAGTATCATTATCTGCATCAACAAATTGCTGCGCGACAGAAAACTGTGCCGCAATCCTAAAGTTGATTCTATGCTTTAAACAGTCGTTGAGATAATGTGTGGTTCAATCATCTGCGTTCAAACTTGGGTGATTTTTTACACATAGAACAACATAGACGTAGAACAACACAGAACACAGAAGTCTCTTAATCGGCTGGTATTTCTTGAGTACCTTTTAGATACGTTTGAATAAGTAAAATTTAACGTATGCGGCTATCATAAAGACATATGAAGCTTACCAGGAGGAAGGTATTGACATAGATGTAAATAGCTTTGCTTTCTTGCCTTTTTCAAGAAGTATTACGACAATGAGTTTTCGGAAAAAGAACAGTGAATCCGTCCAAAGATGCAGGAAAAACCGTGACTACTTTTAAACATCACAATAATTTTCTTCTGGCCCCTTTCAAGACACAGTAAGATGTGATACAAAAGTTCACTCGAAGTTCAAAAAGTCAAATCAACCTTTCTGCTCGGTTGTTTTCTTTGGCTCACTGGCAAAGCTCGGTGCTGGTTTCGTAGTTTCTGAAGGAGGTTTGAGGCGCCGAACGGTTCGCTTCGGTTCGGTAGGCGGGGCGGGCTGAAGAACTTCGGTTATGAGTTCTTTGCAATAAAAAATTAAGCAAAGAAATTAAGATATTTCAATATCTGACTAAAATAAATTTTTTGATGACAAGAACAAATCTTTCAGAAATACCTCATGTCCCTCAGCACTTCAAACTTTAAACCCACTCCAAATAATAGGTTATGAACACCAGCTTATTTACGAAACGCTTCGTTAGGTTAAAAACGAAAACCCACTTTCCACTGAACAAAGGTGGAACAGTATCGAAGGCACAGGTATGACGGGAAGGCAGGAGAACCTAGAAAACAAGGTTCTATGCTAACTTTGATCGAAAAGCAGTTGTTTTTTTGCGTTGCGTCCCTAAATCTGATTTAGTGATATGCTGACTAAGATACGTAAGTGGGGGATTTTACGATGGAAGGAAAAGCATGGATATGAATTCCTTCATTTTCGTGGGCGCTGATTCTGTGATTAATGCAGAGGGAACAGTGACTACCAAGCACTACTAATTATGCAATTATCTTTCAGCGGGAACAGTAGTCAGTTATACAATCCACCAGATTTAATTGCCAAAGTATGTTTCGCAATCGCCAAAAATATTGCACAATTGATTTACTAGTAACGGTGCAGCAAAGTACACGTCTACTAAGATATTACCTGTTACCTCACGCAAAAATGAATAACTGCACAACCTCTGGGGAATTCTGGCGGATGACTTTCGCCGGCTTTGCACGTTGTAACCCCTGTTCTTGTCGCCGCAACTCTTTTTCGTACTCGGCAGCGCGTTGTTCCTTCCACTTTTTGGCATCGCCTTCTGCCTTACTGCAAATTTCAAGTTTACCTCTATGAAGCTTGCAAAAGCGAATGGATAAATAAATGATAAAAGTAATTAGCTCACATACAACATCACATATACTTTAGTCTCCAATTCTGAAAAAGTGATTCATCAACAGTTTTCTTCAGTACACTGTAAGTTTGTAGACATTTATACCAAATTGTTTATTTGAACAGTATTCTAACAGATACTCTTGTTACAATATTCCTGTTCATTCGGAAACGACTGCATTATAGCACATAAGCTATTAATTGACCATTTACTTCAAACACTCTTGCAGTTTTGCACTGCTACATTTAGCCAAAAAAGAACGATTGCCCAGTCATCCATAAAACTTACTCAGAATTCTGCAAAATCTTGCTTCTTCCCTTCCACCGCCTTCAAATTACTGAGGAAGACCCTCTCCTCCCTCTTCCCTCTCCTACCCATCCCTTCACACACAGCCCTTTTCCTCCAGTCGAAATAAAATAGCTCATCCACATCGTCTCCTCAACACTTCCCGCTCCATGGCCTGGACGCGCAGTTCGGAACGTTGGGAAAGATCTGTCATTAAAACATCTTTCTAGAAAATTATTTAATCACTTCATCGATTCAAGAGAAACCCATATACTTTGCTTCTGGATACACTGAAAAAATAAGCTAAAACATGCGAACCAAACCAAAATTTCTCATTCCTTCACTGTTTGCGAAAATCGTGGTAGCAGGAGATAGGAAAGGGAAAGGAAGAAAGAGTTTCGCATCAGATGTAGATATCAAGAATTTGGTTGAGGAACGCGGCGTGTCCTCTTGCTGCCTTTGTTTTCTTATAGCTCTCTCTTCCCTCAAGCCTCATATTAGTCTTATTCATCGGACAATGCTGAAGAAATGCAGTCTTGAATTCAGATTTTGAAAGCACTTTATGGCACATGACTATTGTTATCAGTGTGGTAGTTGGTGACAAGTGGTCATCATGGAAGAAAAAATTTAGGTGCAAGATGATGAGGGAACTTGGCTGTCTTAATGGTTCTCACCATCGAAGAGCACTTAAGTTCCAAGCTGAGCAAAGCAATGCGTTATCCTAACACATTTCTGTGCTATCTACAATGTGCAGTGACAAACAACAAAATGGTAATTTACTTGCTTGTCATGAGCAATATTATTTGCTTGGGAAGAACAAGAAATCAGGTACAGTAATTGATCCTATGGAACATCACAGCAAATGAAATTGGTTGTATGTTCATATGGCGCTAAAGAGTGTTTTAGCACAAAAGGGAAGCGTACTTGAAAAGATCGCCCGCCTCGTGCATAATGTTCTTATGCTTTTCCTCAAGCGCACTGCGACGTGCGTCATCGGCCACCGAAGAGATTCCCTTCTTGAGATCGGCGAATTGAGAACTCAATGCTGTATTACCAGTTTTGATTTTCTCACGAATTTCCTCCATCTGAAAAATTGCATTTGTCAGTATGAAATGATAATAGCACGCTGCAGTAGAAAATATAAAATATCATTGTCCCTGGTAAACCGAAGTCCATGATAATGGAGAAGATGGGAGTCACCAATGAGTTCCAGAATTTTTAAGGAAGGACTTTAGCGGAGAGTCAAATAAGACGATATGAGGATTGCCTAAGACGAGTTTAATTTGGAAAATATGCTGTTTGCCAACTCTGCTGGTGACGCATATTGTGTGATGCATAGTAGAGTGAGGAAAAGTGAAGGAAAAGATAGCACGCCGATCAGATGCGCCATACTGGTAAATTATTAATGAAAGATGACGAAAATTATGGGCTCGCTTGGTAGCATTGCACGGCAATATGCTTGAAATTCGTCACCTTTACCGAAATGAAATCGGCGCAGTTTCAACACCTCAAACGCCTTCACAGGTTAGAAGTGTTATGTAATCATAAAAAGAAAATGTGCAGAAAATATGGAATGCTAAGAAATATCCAAGACGAACAAAGATCTTCCAACGTTCAACGCTTAGGCCGGCAATAAAATGAACAACACAATGGGTGGTTTCAAATCAGATTGCAAATAAAGGACAGAAAAATTTGCTCTCAATGTATCGCTGCCACTTGAAACTCAATATGATTATTTCAGTTAGGGACTGCGAGAAAACAAGTGTACTATCGTATGAACTGCGATGGGATTAAATGTGCAAATTTGTTTGGTGTGACATGTAAATAGCCGATAATTCGAAAAGTCCAATGATGATTGGATATTCCAGTTTCTTGAATGAATAGGTAGTGGAAGGCATTACTATGCAGATTCCTCAAAGATACCACGACATTTGTGGATGTTGCCTGAGAGTGATACAACATAAAACTACACTGCACGGAAGCCACTATAAATATTTCTATTTTGAGAACCTTTCTTACAACCTGTCCACTGCATGCGAGCGATTTATCGTGCACGTCCATGCATCAATAAAACATTAGGCACGACTGTGTGTGTATGTGCATGCGTGAGTGCATGCACATGCTTTCCATATATGTGCATTATGTGTTGGTTTTGATGCGTTGTGTTGCACTCTGTTATGTTATATTGTGGTGAGAGGAGGGGGTGTGGACGTGCATGTTCGCGAGGGTTGAGGGGGACGGGACGAGGTAGAGACCAAGCGAATCTGCATTCTCGATAAAAATTCGGAAAGTGCGAACTCATTTGCTTATTTGTATCAGAATGTGAATGGTTGAGCGTTCGTTCAGCATAATATCCATATGACTATTAAATTCGATCATATTTTCGAGCCCATCGCTCTAACTGCCCCCATGAATGACCACTAAATTTATATGATCACCTTAACAGATTTGCTTAAAAGGATGCAGCAGCGTTACCTGCTTATCGAAGTCATCATTGATAACCGGTTTTACGATGGGACCGAATTTTCTTCTTGGTCGCTCTTCCTTCTGCTCGAGCATAGGCGACCTTTTGTACCTTAAAAATGTTCTTTGTGCCGTGTCGTGCTAAAACAATCCAATAATGCTTCGCAACGATGTGAAGTCTTCTCTGTATTTTTGATCCGTGCGCTGCCACTTAGTAACCAATTCCATGAGCAATGCTGCTGACATACATGATGTCTCGGAATATTTGCCAAATTTTTTAACTGCAATAGCTGAAAAAGAATGCTAGTTAGGGATCGTCGTGGAGCACGAAACAAATACTCTTTCCAAATGCGTTCTGGTATTATCTGTCAAGTTAGGATCGCTCTGATCATCCAGAGGAGCACTCGAAAGTGCTTAGAGCCATGTTTCTTAATTTCATGGGAGCTTTTAATACGGATGAAGCTTTGTTACTGACCCCAAACTCATTACGTAGCCTGCTTGCTATGTTCTCGGATCGCTGCATGACGAAAAAGTCAACAACCGCTCATAGTTGAGTGCGTATGCTTAAAAGGAGAGGAAGGCAGACTTAAAACTCGGAATTCGCTCATATTTTAGGTGGGTAGGTGGTTACGCGTCGAAAGGATGGAGGTGATTTGAAATTCTTCGTCGAGATTCTGCAATCCTCTCATCGCTCCTGCGCCGTTTTACAATCGTTAACGAAATTTTCTAGGATGGATACCTCGAATTGGAGTTCTGCAAGTATTGTTTCTGGAAGGTCGTGTCTGCGAAACAGTGTACCTTTGAGAAGATACAGAAATCTACTTCGTTCCCCTGTAGCCAATAACTCGCGCATTTTCGCAATTCGCACCTGACTTGAGATGCCGCTACTCAAAAACTGAACTAAAATATTCTCCAGGGTACCCCTTAGCGCATCTTCCCGTTTTGCTGCCTACAAGTAAAATGGGTAGAAAGCGTGCCAGAAAAATTGAATGATATGCACTCTTGGCCTCCATCAGGTTTACCAATCAGTTTCATTAGGTACCAACAAATCAACAGACATACGAAACAACGCATTCATATTTGAGTGCTCCGAACGCTTTAAAAACGATTCGCTGTTTCGTAGGATTTGCCAATTGCACTTGTCAAGCGCATTGTTATGACGTCATGCTTGTGCGTATTTATGAGTGCATCTGTGTCGCCGACAATTTCAACATGGAAACGACCGAAGCTAGAGGTACGAAATTCTGTGAACATAATATGCATATAGCATGACCTCCTTTAACAACTCTTAAGTTGGTCGAATGACCTCAAAACATATTAGCGGTAATCAGAGGTACTGTGACATCTGTATGCATTTTGCAGCCAGCCGGGCTGTACTTTATGTCGACTGGTTTGCGAAACAACAAATCTTTTGATAAAATTTGTTGCAAGCGCTCACGTAAATGAAAATATGAACATCTCATTCGCTTGTTCAATGTACTGTTCAGTAAGAAAAATTTATCTTATTATGCCAGCCTGCCGTCTCCGAGACGGCACAAATCCTGAAATGTCGGTGAACCTATTTGAGAGTTGGTGCTCGCGTTCTATTTTTTGATGCGACCTACAACCGTTAAATTTCATAACATCACCTTCAGTTATCACCGGGTTGAAGCTAGTGGACAGAAAAACATATGCACATGAGTATATTTCCACAGATATGACCTAGTTGTGCTGTGTTTTGCGATGGCAAACTTACAAAAGCAGTCAGATGCTGATAATATTTGGCATGCGTCACTAAACGGATGAAACAATTTTCGTATATAAGAAGGAGTGGAAATGATTTTCAACGTTCACAGATACCAACAGCCATAACGAAAAAAAAGCATTTTTAGATTGAATACAGAAATCTTTTCCACTTTTAAAACAAAAACAATCGAATTGCAGAAACGCTTACGTGTAAGTTTCACGTTTCGGTTCCGGCTCTTTGAAGCGATTCATAAGGGAACTCACGGTTCCAAACCTTCTTGCTTTCTTCTTTGCTTCCTCCTTAAATCAACTTGTCAGAGAAAAAAAAAAAACAAATAATGAGGAAGACAGACCGGAAAAGAAACTACTATTTGACAACTGTGGGGGAGAAAAATTTGTTGCAATGCGCACTGCTTGCTCTTTTATGTCTTGTTATGAATTCTCTCATGAATGGAGACTGCGAAAACCAAAACAATAAAATATCTTAAGAAGGAAATGCTCCGTCGATTCCTAGTATCTCCTAAGAGCTAAAGGCATTTGTGATCAAAACAGACCGCTAAATGTTGAGTGCTGCATGAGTGAACAGCTCCACAAAAGAAGATTCTTTTATCAAGCTATATTTCCTTGTGTACTCTGTACCAAACGACAATTCTTCATCTAATGCATAATAAAAACAATAATTATCTGATTTATGCCGTGGCAAAAATATTCATTTCTGTAAGGTAACGTTCAATTGAGCATATACAGACATATGGCAATCGTTGGCCATTATCTGCCATTCATCGTATAACTTTCCACTGCGTTATTACCATTTTACACTATAGCATGAAGGAAATCCCTCCTATAAGTATGTGAAATTCATGTTACCTCAACCCCATTCAGTCGAACTGCAGTACATTTAAGTGAGGATATGACTAGTTTCTATAAAGAGGGATAAATTTTGTCACATATTGCGCGTTCGGTAACAAACTATGAATAAGTAAGTATGGAGTGACCTCTTCCTTGGCTTTCGCTTTTTTCGCATCTACTTCGGACATATTCAACGTCGACTTGCGAAGAGCCGACTTGTCCTCGAGGAGCTGAAATAAAATATTTCGCTCATTTTTCATCGTAAAAATAAGCATCTCTTGAGAATGTTCCTCATATTTTCGATGTCATTGAAATGTGATTGTTTTCGAAAAATTAAAAAATATCTAAGCAATTACACAGCATCGCATGAAGCAGTAAAAATAGACGAAATTTTTGATTAATGCGTTTTGCTTGAGAGTGATGCGATGCTATCAGAAGGTTTAAAAAAATCTCAACTTCAATTTCCGCTACAAAAATAATCCACATCAATATCGATAGCCACTAAAGATTTTATCACATCTGTATTCTCAGTCAGCATATTACTATTATTGGTTACTAATTCATATATTACCAGTAAAATTTGTGACGGGATCAAATACTAAAAAAAACGAGTGTCAGTTATAGAAGAAATGTAATGAATGACCCTTTCTTATGATAAACGCAATTTTTGAGATGACCAATAGCACCACTTGGTGATAGAACGATAAGATTTAATAGAATTCAGATACCATAATGCCAATGTTTGAGTACAGATGTGAAGTGTGCCTTCGTGACAGTAAATCCGTTGAACTTGAGAGGAATAATTGGCAACACATACACTGGGAACGCTTGACACCAAAAGATGTAACGCTTCTATCAATCATAAGCCGCGGTGTTCTCCCAAAACGGATGTATATCCACGGATAACGGTGGAATTTACGCGATTCACAGATTTCACTGCAGAAGTGCGTGAGGTATGAACTCAAACGAGTTTTATTTTTCCGTCTTCAATGTGTTTTTACGCATAAAATTTCATGCCAATTTTTCACAATCAGTAAGACAATAATAAACCAGTTTACGATTTTAATACATGTCACTTCCAGGTTGGGTCGTAGGTCAAAATAAGAAGTTGTGATCGGAGTAGGAAGATCATATCGTCCGCAAGAGGAGTCCAGGATGGCGAAAATTTGTTGGCATAGAGATAAAGAAACAAGAGCTCATAAGAGCGAAGTAATGCATTTTGATATAAACTCAGTGCATAGCACATAAAAGTTCATACAGGTGCCCCTCATATAAGCCCCGCTCTCACAATTTTTGAGACTTTTTCAAACAAAACATTACGAGAAAGCCGTTGGGTTCTTCATGCAGACTATATGAATGCATATAAAAACCGATTGTTGCACTTACGAAATGAAGAAAATGTTTGAAAGCGGCCTTCATTGCTGCCCTGTGAGCGAATAATGAGAGCCAGGATACCGCTCAGAATGTAGCCCAGGCGTACTTGGCGGGTGCACCGCAAAAACTCAACCAGCTTTGTAGCCGGCGGGCAGCAACCTATCAATCAAAAGCAGCACACAATTTGCTGCATTTCTGCCAGCAAAAAACACATTTCCCAGGGTGTCCGTGCAACGATCCAAGCCGCTATGAAACCTTTCGCAACAATGTTATTAGCAATTCCCTTTTTGAATCTTGTAGCTGCGATAAACGTTGCGCTAATTCCCGATCCATTTCAAAACATTTTGAAGGATTCAATCATTTTTGTGCCATAAATTAATACACAATTCAGCATCCTGAGTGAAGGATGAAATGACAAATTGGCAGCACATTAGCTGTGAATGCTGTGATGATACAATAGAGTTTTTTTAAAAGACATGACGGATACCACGTGCCTTCCACGTTTTCCTACACTATTAACGAATTGTTCTGCCATGTTCATGTTTAAAAGTCGGCCTATAAGAGATGCCGTAAATAAACACAATGATTTTGCTGGCAGAAAACGTCAGAAGTAATGTACGATTTCGAGGAAGTAATAGAAAAACGTTTCTCCAAACCTAAGACGGATAACCACATTTGTCTGACCTTTTCACATTGAATAAATTACTTCCAGTGGTCACAGAATAGCAGAATGTTCAAATTCGACTAATTTTTGAACGCAGTAGAACACCTAACTACTTAGAGGGAAGGCTGAAATACGTGTAGAAATAAACATGGCAAAGTAAAATAGGGACTATTTATCTAAGTGCTATCTTGGCCGCATCAACGGTCGCGAAATTCGCGACTTTTTTCAGTGATCATTTAAAATCGCGTGGTAAAAAAGAATCACATATTTCAAACAACGTTTCTCATAATAGATGAGTGAAAAATCAAGAAAAAAAAATGTGCAGAGATAAGAGCCTGTGACCATAAACAGTGACTTAGTTCTTCAAAGCTCAAATGAGCAAATTTGGCTTTATTCAAGCAAGCGATTTAATGCTTGGACATTTGGCAATTTAAGCCTAACCGGGTGATAGTATAACGCATTTCCGGGCTATTGGCCGTGCTGCCGTAAAAGGAATAAAGTAAAGAAACAATATTCTCTGTTAGAGTTGGCACAGCTTTTTTTTCGGCCACAACATTTGAAATTTTGATATATGCTACGATGTTCCATAATTTTTGGTATTCTGATATGTTGTTGAAATAATATGTGTAATAGCCGGAGGTCTTGAAGATATAATAATATAGCAATATAGGCGGTTTCTATTGTTCGATCGGTCCAACATAACCGAGCTCTATACTTGCATCTGGCGCGCTACGCGGTCTCCAAAATTTTCAACTTCTAAGATGAAATTATCAAGATTTGATCGCTTTGCCTGAAACTTATGAGATGAAAGTGGAAATTTTAAACTGATGAGTTCAAGAAGCAAATTCAAACATATAGAAAATTTTGTCGGGTAGAATGATTAAAAACAGCCTTTGAAATCTGCGGTTACCAGTAATCATTGCAATCGGTGACTAATCCAGAACTCAATTCATCATGCAATCTTTTGACAGGTGAATATATTCTCATGCAGAAAGGTCTTCACGCTTAGAAAGAATCTGCATTATGCTACGGAATGTTCTATAGAGTTGAATGTTTCGTTGTCTTGGCTGAAAGTAGGAACTCTGCAACGTCTGAAGAGTGCAGTTTATGACAAATGAGTTTCCGCTTTTTTTTTCTGCGTTTCTGTACTTGTGGATAAAGGTAGAGAACGAGACCAAAAGTCACTATGGATTTTGCCAATACTTCTGCAAAAAATTTCTCGTCTATTACTGGCGATATTGTCTTGAAGAATTTCGGCTAGAACTATCAATTGAACGAATACAATCAGGCACAGAACCGTCAAGAGTTTTTGATGAATAAAGACAAGCAGGAAATAAATAAGAATGCCAGAAACATTACAGACAAAGAGGTTTCACTTACAAAAAGAGCATTTTCATTTTCTCAACAGTGATATTTTGATGGTGAAACTGACATATCACTAGTGAAAAGATTTCCCAGCATTAAAGTGTCAGGCACCCAACTATTCCACATTTGGCGGCTTGCATTTTATGCAAATCTGAGAATGACTGCAGATATTCCACTTTAAATTGATAACTGTATAATAAACATGTATGAACGTTCAAAGTTGTGCACTTCGACAGTTTTTTTAAGCTTTAAGGCAAGTTTTACTTTTCTTTAAGCGCTATGTAAAGGCATTGTCTCATAGCAGAAATCTTATAATACACCAATTGTTGCAGGCTCTCAGTGATAAAACCCAAAGATTATTTCCACGTGCATCATGTCGGTGGGAATGGCGAATAGAGAATTTATACTTTCGTCCAAAAAAAAAAAAACTATGCAAGTCGAGCTTTGGAATTCAGAAATAAATTAGTATGAATAACAGGATTTTATTACTACTATCACTTTGATTATCAGTAGTGTTATTGCTATCATCATTATTATTATTGTGATCATTACTTCTGCTATCGTTATTATTAACGCTATTAATATTTTATGAGTGCTATAAGGATAAAGATTATAATATTACTATTTTATCACTACCATTGTTATCATTATCATCATCATTGTTATCACTGCTGCTATTGTCATTAGTTCTATTATCAAGGTCATCAATGTTATTAAAAATAATGTCAATATTATTATCGTTGAAATTAATTATTGTTGGTATGATTGATATTACTATCTTCAGTACTATTATCATCATTCCTTAATCACTAGTAATAATAATCCTACCAACATTACTGATACCACCATCACTACTGCTACTACTACCAATATTTGTTGAACCATCATTATTACTATTGTCACTTTATTACTACGACGAAATGCACAACGATCATGTCAACTAACAGGCTTTCCAAGAAATATACCCGTTATGTGCACTTCAGATCAACCCCTATGATCTGCGGGGCATTCTATCAACGGAGAAAGGATTGCGAGAAGATTGGCATAACTGTGAAATTTAGTACTGCATTTTGTCTGAATGGCTAAATACATTCTTATTCAAGCTGACGGAGGACTCGTCAAGAAAATTGACATCTCATGCACCTTTGCAATCCTTCTTGCCAATTCAGCCGGTGTTACAAAGTGTCAATGATTAATAAAGTATGACTAAAACAATCCACGCCTTGGTTGAACCGGCTGCTACTGTTATGCACACAGCCGGGTGCGATCCAACGGGCAGCAAAACATATATAAACTTTTTGACACATTTAAGTAGTTATACCTACCGAATTCCGCAGGCAGAGGTTCAATCGCTCGCAAGTTCAAACTATGAGATATACGCATCGTTTACACAAATAGAACGCCGCTGTAATGCACTTTGCATATGCCAATATACAGAAGCACGTTGAAATGACGAAACATTGGTATCCTATGCTACTCGTAGGCGATCAACCCGTTGTGCACTCCATCGGCAAAAGGGACTTCAAAAATTTTTATGCGTGCGCACAACAAGACTTGCAAATGCAAATTTCATAGCATCGAGTAAACTTTTGGAAAAGGAAGGAATCATTAAAAAAAAAGAAACCTTGGGGATGAATAAAACTTGCAGTGAAAAAAGAGCAAAGATGTAATTTTAGTGGTTTGCCAAGAAGAAAAACCACAAAGACAAATATGTACTCATGCACGCATGCTTCACACAAGGATAGTAGACAAATGGGCGCACCTCGACCGCAAATCGAAGTTTCATTCACCTTTGACCCCCAAAAATTATTACCACTTTGTTCGGATTCTTTTCAGCTGTAGCCGAAATCCGATTTCAGCCAAATTTAATTACCTGACATTTGTGAAAACCATTCGGTCTCAGTCAAACGCTGGCTGCAGACGTATACCTCATAGTCGCCAGGGTGGTTCCTCTCTCCCAAACATCACCTCTCACTGAAGTAATGAAAGCCATCCAGCAACCTCCAACCTCCGCTGTAATACGGAATTTCGATTGGCTTTTACGCGTTCACATTTTCATCCGAATGCTGCGGTTGATTACCTATCAATGGCTCCAAAATGTAAACGACCCGGGCCGAATTTCTGTTAATAACGTTGGAAATATTCAAAATGGTATTTACTTTAGGTGCGGGTGAGGCGGACGATGTCGCCGTTATTGCTCGAGCTTCGCGTGCTGAAGCGAGTGACGCGGTGGCCACCGTTGGAGTTGACGTACGCGGCAAGTCCGTTGAGGAAGTCAGTGGTTTCGTTTGCGTCCTAGATGCAGTTTGCGATGTTGTTGTCGGCTTCATCTGAGACGTCACTTGTTTCGTCCTTCCATCCTTCACCGCATCACCAGTAGCACCTTTTCCGACCGGTGACTGTAAGCTTTTTGCAGGAGGTTCTGCTTTCCTATAATTCAGTAATATAACGCGTGTTATCAAATTTTCTCGGCAAACATGATGACCAACTGGATACCGATGAACATGCCAAATATCGAAACTATACAAAAAACTGCTAAATAATTTCCGAAATACTCGAAAAAAAATGGTTCGAATAACTGAAGCTTCATTAACGAAAAAAAAATAACTAGAAAGAAATTTCATGGTCTTTGCATCAAATAATGACACAATGACTGGAAAGAGCGAAATGCGCAGAATCCAGCAAACTTCTCCTATAAAGAATCACGCTACCTGTATGCTTCAAATGTCATGATATCGACATGAAAAAATCCAGTCCATGTTAATCGAGGAGTCACTGCGAATGTCGCTAATACAAAAGATGTGACCGCGATCGACTTATTCATGTTGTTTGAAACGCATCGACCCTCCAATCTTCTTCCTGTCCCCGATTATTGTTGTTATGGCGATGTTATCAGTAATCTAGACTAAGTAATTGGCTCATGCTAGTGGTACCTGACAATTCAGTTCTGTCAAAGGCTATTCGAATACACATCCACAAACCAATAAAACCATTATCAAATTGGGAAACTCAAAGCAAAATTGCGTCGTGCCTTACGATGCTGTGATGACCATACTTCAGCTTAATGTCTACCGTATAACTTCGTGGTCCCACATAAACCACACAACATCGCAGAAAATAAAAGAGTACATACTTCTCGGCAATCTTCACATCTGCTTGCAGTACTTTCGCAGTTTGCAATTTCGGCGGTTGGATGACTGCCTTCTTGGCGAAATCGGTACTCGGCTTATGGTCGATGAACGATGCAGCCAGCTGGTCATTACGCTGCTCTTGCACTGGACGAACGTACGTCGGAATGACATCCACCTTCGTGATCTCCTAAACGAGTTCTTTTCTGCGTCTAAATTGAGAATGAATGATGTGGTCGAGTTCAAGCAACATCCAAACTAGAGTAGGGGATTTAAACGGGTCAGCGGTTTGCTTCCATATGCGATTAGATCTGATCCACACTAAAACTCACAGAAGGATGCAAGACAACGAATCAAAAATATGGTAACAAGTGTGACCAAAAAAGTGGATTCCAGATCACTGACTTTTATGCATGTACTGGTGGCCTCGATGCCACGGATTTGCATGCAACCGTCTTAAAACCTTTTGTATACCATTTTGCAGTGCATTTTAGCACAACTCACCACTCCTTCCTCATGCTGTTTGAGTTGGGCTCCACTTTCTTCGGGTCGGTCAACTTCCAACTCCTCCACGCTGGCCGCTTCAATATGTTCTTCGGCTACACCAACGTGAGATGGTACTACTTGTTTAGCTGCTTGCTCGGAAGCACCTTCAGTTAGTTCTTCCTTGGCGACTACAGGTTCAGCTTTGGTTACCTAGATAAATTTTCTTAATAAAACTGAAGAGAACAGCGTGCTGTATATGGAAATATCGACTAGTTTCCAAAGATTCAAGTGAGAATATTGCATTATTTCGATTATCAATTCTAAAATCTCGCTCTCTTTAGAAATGCCGCTAGATATGCTACTGAAGATTAACACATCGCTTTTCCGGTATATGCTCTCACTTGGCCGCTTGCCACAGATGAAACATAAAATGCATTGAATCTTTTTCCCCAACTTATTAGTTAATTGAGCAAGAATGGTAACCAAATTTTTAACGGTGTGAACTTTGAAATGAAAGAAACAAAATCCTTGGAAGTCAGAAGAAATTTAATCTCAAACTACCTCTGAAAGAAAAAATCCTCAAAAATTCATGAATTATATTGTCGATCAAATCAGATTAGTTGACAAAATTTGCTCTAACAAATTAAAGAGTGAAGCTTTTTGATGAACATATGCAACCTACCCTATCCGATGGTAGAGGATCCCACATAATTAGAGACCAGAAAACGTAGTTCTGGCACTAGGTAAATAACAGGATAAAATTATAAGAATTCGACATAACTTCTTTAAAATATCAACCTTAAGCTGCTCGGCTTCTTCAGCTTGTTCTGGTAAATCCACCTCCTTTGTATAGGTGACCTCGCGTTTCTTTTCAGGAGTACTCTCGACTTCATTGATGCCAGCCATTTTTGCACGAACCATTTCATTCTCCTGTTGTAATAATGTTTAGTGTCTCGTTAGCTCACTAAATATTTCTGAACATTTGAATATACAAATGCTTCAATCAATTTTTTTCTCCATGCGACAGCACTAATTACAAACGTGTGATAGCATTTGTAAGATTGGACTGCACGCTTCAACATTTTCAAGGGAATGCAAGCTGTAGGATAGCTTAGAGAATGGCCCCTGGATGAAAGGCTACTGTGACATAGGGAGGCAGAGAGAGAGATTCACTGATGAGATGTCATATAAAATTTTCACAAACCCTCCGTTCCCTATATTAAGTTAAAGTGTTCCATAATGCTTGCGAATTAGCAATTGAGACAGGACTATTACAACTGTGCTCCTTCCGCTTCGGCTTATTCCTCCTCATCATGTTTATTTCTTCATTGCCTCGTTAAAAACTCAGTGAGAAATGTATAAAAAATAAGGATTCCCTCATCGAATTTGCTGAAAACGTCTGAAAAAATCAAGTATAATAATGAGGGTTCCCCCGAAACCTCATTTCCTATAAGCATTTCGCTACATGTTCTATCATCAAAAGACCATAGCATATTCCACTTTATCTCAGTGCCTTGACCAAAAGACAGAAAAATGTTTGCATGCTCTACCTCAGTTAGCATAATTTTACATTTTATCGCTTCAGGAATGTGGAACAGTCAAAGTTTTTCAGAACTTTACCAAATTCTAATCGCCTTCAGAAGAATTCATTTGCACATACGTATCTGTTTATTTGCACATGCCCCTCTGTATTATTTCTTATAGAAAGAAGAAAGTAACCACTTCTGATTTGAGCGAGTCATCGAGGCATTCCTCGATATCTACTTCTTCTTCTTGTTCGACTGCTTGCTGCACGGATGGAATTAACGGAGGCGACTGAAAACACGAGAAATACCAATGCAGTAGAGAACTTAAAATAGCAACGCTTCCCAAATATCTTTCGTTCGGCTCAAACTGAAGTAAGGTGCATTCCGACCAAACAATAAATCTTTAATTAAATAATAAATGTAGCAAGACAGAGGATGGGTGGCTAAAGTTTTAAAATTGTCGAATGAATAAGCTGAAAAGTAAACGAAAAACTGGAAGGAAAAAACATGAGTCGCCTCCGTGCGGTTAATATACACAACACCTTCAAGCACAACTGCCGTGTAACACAACTTTTGCAATCTATGGTCGTAAACAAATTTCAAATAAAAAAATATAACCATTAACGGAATGTCGCGTTCCCCTAATGAAAAAATTTTCTGTGCAAAAATATTGGAAATGGGTCTGTTAATTTCCCCACATTCTATGATGTTCAGGTTGTTGCATTAAAATCACATCTCACCACCTTCCATGAACATCTACGAAAGCCGTACCTCATTGATGAGCTCGTGTCCCTTCTCCTCCTCCGCTTGCTCCTCTCCTTCCTCCTCTACTTCCTCCTCCGCCCCTTCTTTCCCCTCTTTATCTTCCTCTCCTTCTATCGCCGATTCTTTTTCATGCTTAAGCTGCTCGCCTTCTGCATCAAGCGTAAGCTTGACAGAGATCGAAGTTGGCGATGGAGTCTGCAGAAGGAAACATTGAAATTAGTCTCTATATGCAAACCTTACGGCTTTTCTCAGGAAAGAAAAAAGGTATGGCAACAAGAAGACAATATTGGCACAAATCTCTGAAGGGATCAAAATCGAGTTGGTGCAACTTTTGAATACAATGAACACCGTTCAAATTACTCGAACAAGGAAGCCGGACGCATAAATTTGGTGCTTCATCAAAAATTAAAATAAGTTTGGTTAGTCTAATCCATACAAGTGAATTCAGGAAGCAGGAATAACATGTCAACTGTCTACTTTCACAGTAAGTTTGGGATAACGGGCGTGCTCCGCTCTAGAATAAAACAAAACAACGTTTTGGCTGGTATCAAAGGGCACTAGTAAGATTTTGATTTTGGGCAAGAAAGGAAAAAAAAACTGCGATGAATTTTGCAGCAATTTTTGCAAGGCAAAAAAAGACTTCGAAAATGATCTATTTAAATTCATAAACGCGAATTTTTCTAACCGTCTCAATCTTCGAACAAAGTTCATTGTCTTCAGACGCTTCAGAATGTTCAGCAGCACTTTGCAAGTCTTCGCTAGCCTCGCGTTCACCTCTTCCGTCAACTGGTCCTTTCAGAAAGGTCTCGTTTCCTCGTTTTGCGTCCACCTCATCTTCCTCTTCCTCGCTTTCGTCCTCGCAGTATTCCTCCACATCTTCTTCCTCTTCATCCTCTTCTTCATCTACTTCCTCCTCTTCATCTTCATCATACTCTTCATCATATTCTTCATCATACTGCAAGAAAGGCAATTTAGCAAAGAACTGCATTCCTGTCAACACAGAAACAAGACAGCTAAAATCTTCTATAAAGAAAGGAAGTGTAAGTGAGAAAGTTGAAAAAGATGTAATGGCAGAAGGTGAAAGACAATCACCAACTATCTTTCATAATATAAGATAATGAAATCGCACACAACGCATCGCCTATTTTTAACAATCAAATGGTCACCCATCAAAATGCTGACCCGTTGGCAACCTAGCAGCCACGTTATTAGGAAGGTAATATTCTTTCGCTTGCAAACATGCAATCAAGCTGTTTTGTGTGGCTGACATACTCAAGCCCTCTAATAGCACACTTATCGCATTTCCATCAAACAAGTGCCGCAAACATAGCTTAAAACAGGTCAGGTCAGTTATATTACAGACATGTTCTCTTTTGTTTTATAAATTTCAATCAGAACGTTTTCTTCATTTTTTTATCTCTAAGAAATCTTCAGAAGACAATGAGAGAACAAGTATTTTTCACTGTTACAGAGGTAACAGTTCGACAATCTCCTAGAGTAAAGTCATGATATAGTGAAGGAGATGAAGAGAAAAAATAAGATAAAACAGAACGCATCACAATCAGCTGACTAAAGACAGAGCAAAGGAAATACACTGAAAAGATAGCTGAGCAGAACCAATTACAGTAATCGTAATGTGAAATGGTTCGCTTGAAGAGTGCGTCATTACTGTCCTGATACGGAGATTGTTCGAAGTTGCAGTTTCCAGCTGAACTTAACCTAATTATGGCATTGTGAGCCAATGATGTAGCAAATATTTGCTTATAAAATGGGGGGACAAAAGGGGGTGATGAGTCTACAAAACATCTGTGCTTGGAGACAGAAGTATAGCGTTTCCTTGTAGTCTTATGAATGCCAAAAAAATATCTCATAAAAGGAGGCAGAGAACGAGGATAGGTTGGATGGAAGTGGTATGGGGCAAGAATGTTGGGAACTGACTCATAATTGCGCATATTCATTCATTTGTAGCTCATGCCTATCACTGAATAAATCTAATAGTTAAAATGATCCAGTGCCCATGAACGTAGATATTCAGTAATCGAAGCATAATGGTAACACGAAATGGCAAAAAATAATGAGAAAAAAAAGGAGCAGTTTTCTCCTCCTTTTCATACGATTGACCGCTTAAAAAATTGCATCGCCAACAATGAACTCTTCCACTGCCAAACAGGCTGACACGGTAATACCGCAATCTCATCTACCATATCGGCTGGTTTTATAAATCACTACAGGTAAGTAACCGATCGGTCGTAGAATGTGACTTGGTAGATTAACCTGAAGCTTGATTAGGTGAGAACACCATTAGGGAGACCACACCCGCTGTATGTTGCGAGCCTATCTATCACTGTAGCTCTATAACTGAAAATAATCGGCGCACATACATATACTCACATGCACAGCAATGCGCACATACAAGTGCATAAAGTTACCCGCACGTACTTGCACACGCACACGCACGCACGCAGACGCAGATGCACACGCGCAAAAACACATGCTGCAAATGAATGCAGGCACACGGATACGGGGGTTCGCTACGGTTTACAAAGGAAGCTTCTTAAAGTGCGCAATGATCAACCGAAGGAGCCTGCTCAGGGAAGCAAGAAATACATTAACCAACATGGTCAAAGATAAAAGAGAAACATACCTCTGAATCATCATAGTATTCACTACTTGTTTCATCATCGGAACCTTTAAGAGCTGCTTTTTGGACAAGCTTGAGTGTACATCCGACATCAACTGTATCATGGTAGTGTTGTCCATCGTAGTCCTGAAAACCGCTATTGATTCCTTTTGAAAAACGAAAACCCAAAGAACGTTCCGTCACGCACTTTCATCAGTGTAAAACCGCTTCATCAGTCACTTCCAACAACAACTGTTCTCCAATGACCATCAAGTGACATGTGAGGCAATCTGTGCCATGTACTTGTCGACAGAAACTGAAACGCAAGAGAGGGATAAGGTAAAGGAATAACCTGTTTGAATGAGACAAATTGTCTTTTTATTTGAGCTGTCTGAGCTGAAACAAATCTGACAGCTCAGGCACCCTGTCATACAGAAGCTCATCCACTCTGAAACATTCATTACTGCCAAAGAACTGAAAATAGCAAATTTAATTAACTCATGTGAAATTCCTCCCAGAGATTATCATCAAATCCAAATGTTTGGCATCGGTGGTATTAGTTTGAAATCACTCTTTACACTAAAAGCATTGCTCTACCTCGTCACTGGAAAACGAAGCTGGACTGAGGTATGCACCAAGACCAGACGATGGGGGTCTCAAACGAGAGTCGGGCCGATCGTCAAGCCGACTGTGACTCCCAGAGTACCTGCCATCTGAAAACAACCAGCGGCGAAATGCAAAGAATAGCAACAGCTGAAACTTCATTGGGGTAAATAAAGTAGATTAAAGGAGGGATCCAATTTTTCGCATGAAGAGAACCAACTGAAACGGCTAACTCATCGTATAAGCACATGTCAACTGTACATCGATCGCAAAAAAACAGCATGGCACCTCGAGCACCAAGCAGGAAAAATTGTGAAGCATCACATTTTTCATTCAGAAATTTTGATACTTTCAGCTCGAGTGCAGACTGATTAAGACCACGTGAAGTCACAGCGTTACGTTGTTGCCACACGAACTCAAATAAACTTTTACTCCCGCCGGTTGGTCTAGCAAGTGAGTGAGGGATTGATGGACTGAGTTATGACTAAGCTTCAGCAAAACATTTCTGTATATGCTCGTATACGCCAGTCAACCAACAAACATCCATTTGCGAATGGTAGGGCAGCCCATTAAACATCTATTATTAATTTACAAAGAAGTAGAAATAAGATTGGAAAACCCTCAAGGTTGGTGATCAGTGGGAACTATCATAACAGAAATGCAGTAAGCAAACGAAAGTATTCAATATGAGGAAGTATTTCATTACTTTTCAGTTCTGGAAACCATTAAGACGCCCTCTCACGCAGGATTCGTAGATTACCAATTCTCAAATAACATAATTTGAACGCTAAAAATAGAAAAAAAAATCTAAATTTGGTGTAATTAGTGTAGTTCACCTACCGTCAGAATCAAAATCGATCATATCTTCATAATCAGAAAGCGATTCAACGGATTCCTCTTTCGCCGAATCCCAATCGTCCATTCCGTCATAGCTCACTGATGCAGTGAATATCGGAGCCGGAATAGCCATTGTTTGTGAAACACGGCCTCTGCTGTCCTCACTTCTATAAAGCACTACTTTCTGCCACTTATCCTCAAGCTCATTAGTGCAACTTCACTGAAAATCGAATCTGAGGACTGACTACATCTCATGCACGTAGATATCCTTTGCGATTTCACATTTCCAGCTATCTGATATTAAGCTGTCGATTTGAGCCAAAATGGTTTCATGTTAAAATGTGACTTCATCGGTGACTATGAAAGCAACGGATACTAGGAATCGCCACCGACCGTCAATAATGAATCTGGGTGAGACTATCGGCACTCTACTCAAGTGCGGAATAAATCAGTACTATGACGCACTAAAATGTATCATCCTCATTAGTCACCGATTATAATTACCGATTCAAATCCCACTGCTTTGTATATATCGAAGATGGTGTGAGAACCTCTTTTGGAATCGAGCGATAGCCTGTGAGCGATTGGTGATTAGTTGCTGTACTCTGGGCAAAGATATCATTTTTCAAATGCAATTCACGAGAAAATGCATACCGTGATGGAGGTTCCATGAAATGTAATTCAAAATCGCTCTCATAATCAGTGTAGGGAGTTGGCGAACGGTCACGCGATAGCGAGCGTGAGCGGCTCGACGAAACTGGATATAAGTCGCCTACAAATGATCATCTGAAGACTTCGACGAGCCTTCCCTCGTTTTGTCTCAGCAGTTAAAATTGCTAAGGCTATAATTTTTCCCTCTATGGAAATAAAAGCATCAAGCAAGCATATCTAGCGGCGCCCCCAAAGATCATCCGTTCCTAAAGCTAGGGATAATTTTATTTCCACATTTAAATCTGTTCATTTCTAATGGTTACATCCAATAGTTTCTGATGAAATCACCAAGAAACGTCTCTATGAACCAAATATGATTGCAGTCTTTTTCATTAACTCTTAAAAAATTTGCACGTACTCTTGAATCTATCGAATAACAGTGGAAAGCCATTTTAAAACAACCTAATCAATTTCGGTGCTTCGAGTGTGCAAAGAATGAATGAAGAGTTTCATGGAGTTTTTTCTGCAAAAAGAGCATGCTAATGCAGAGATGCCATGTTTGAAAACATTTAAAAAACCAGCCGAGTAAGAGGGTGAATTTTCTGGTGCTCATTGTTTTCTTGGCAATTAGGTAGTTCTGTACTTTTAACTTCGGTGCTGCTGGTATGTTGACGCGTGACTGTTGAATAAAGTAGTTAAGTATTGAGCGGAATAGGTTTTACACTTATATTTTGGAACCTTTCGCAACTCGCATATGCAGCATAAGTTGCCTGGTTTCAGTTTTCATTTCTATTTGACCTTTCGCACTTATACTTCTTTCCGCAGAAGAAAATGTGTGCAAAGGTGTTCGCATGGCCGAGCGATTATGTAGAATAAATCTTGAGAGATACTACTAAAGGAAGTACGAATCAAAGGAAAGCAATAGCGATCGACAACAAGGACATGTGAAAAAGGTATGCATGGAAAGGCGTCGACAAAATGCACACTTCATTTAATCCACGGCATAAGAAGCCACCTACAGTAGCACGTGTAAGCGTTGCTTATATTCACGATTAAAAATTACCCCGTGGTCGTCGCCCTTTAAGACTGTCTCGAAGCGGAATCGTTTCTGAGACTGAATTATCGAACTCCGATTCGCTTTCACCAACGTTTGCATAACGGCTATCTGAAGCAAATGAATATGGATTAACTGCAAGCCAACAAAACAAATTCATTCAAAAATAAACAGTTAGGAAGAAGAAAATCAGGATGGAATTGATTATTGATTAAAATAAGGTTTACGGTACCCATAGATGGAAAAGTTGGTCATTTAAGGTTAGAAATTACCAAGAAAGGTGGGACAAAATCTTACTCAGTATTCATAAACGAATTTGCAAATTTTCGAATAACTGACTAAGAGCAAAAATATACCGATCAGCGATCAAGAGCGCCCCAAAAGACCCTCTCCCTTCGGTGCGAGAATGGCTTGTTAAGATGTGGCATAAAATACCGATATCGTCCATAAGTTTAGTTTTTCTAAATTCACCCGTACCGATCTCATAAATAATTCATTTACACAACCACACAAGACGCACCCTCATCATCAGTATATTCGCTGTCGCTTGTTTGAATATTGGGCGGTGCACGATTCCATAAGAGGTTTACAGTGGTGGCCATTGGCGTGCTGGGCACAGAAGCCTGAGTCACCATCAATAAAGGAAGCTTCCGAGTTGATCGGTTGACCAGCTGAAAAAGAATCTTTATAGTAACATGAGATGAGTACACTTAGTTGAGCCAAGCATTCATTCATCTTTAGCAAGATATCAACAAAACACCTATATGCGGCATTGTACATCACAGAATTTGATTCCCTCATCTTGTGTTAATGGTGGCAGCACAGCTATAGGCATACTCGTTGGGCAAATTCAGCATCTTCCGATGTCTGATCAAGCATCTCTATGGTGCCACATTTGATCCACCGGATATAATGCTGCTTTCTAAACTGTACAGAATGCTAGGAACGCACTGAAAGACAGTTTCTTTTGACTGCAACCGATTGCTCTACACAGTGTTGCAAATTTCCTAAGCTATAAGTAGTGCGCAGGTACTAAAGAACAGTTTTTGCCAGCACATATATTGCAATTTATTGGACTTTGTAGGCAATCATTTAAATAAATGCAACAGGCCAACATTCGCCAACGGATATGCAAATCAACCTCAGAAACTTCTTCTTCTTCTTCCTCTTCCTCTTCTTCTTCTTCCTCTTCTCCTTCTTCATCTTCATCCATTTCTTCCTGATCATCTTCGTCTTCCTCCGCTTCCTTTCTTGCTTCCCGTCTTTCTTCGCCGCCGTTCTTCTTGGCCTCTGCGAGTTTCCTCTCTTGTTCTTCTCTTCGAGCCTGCAAATTCAACGAATGTTGCATTGTGCGGTAGATCCAATTTTTGTGCAGCATCAAGCTGTAGAATAACATGTGTTTTAGCTGTTTGCTTGCGCTCTATACGAGAAGACGAACCACAGTTCCACTTTCGCAATCGTTGCTGGATTATAGCATATTCATGTTTGCGACTAGAAAAATTCCGTTCCAATGAAATGACATCAAACTCTCCGTGAACAGAAATTCAGAACCTCTACTGTCATATGGCATGCAACAATAAGTAGGATAGAAGAGGCGGAGGGAGGGGGGGGTGGGGGGGGGGGGGGGGGGGGGGGGGGGAGAGGGAAGAAGTCTTTCTGTTCGTGGAACTGCATAAACCTTAGCAAACTAGGCTCTTCAAATTTTCACGATCAACATATATATGGCGCACAAAGAAGGAGAAAATTGATAATGAACAGATTTTGAAGACGACGATAACAGAATGTTAAGTGGATGCGAACATTGGTGGACTTCCATCTTGCAAACAATCAACAAATTTTTTTAGATCGCAAATCCCGCTAGGCTTGCAACCCAGACTGACCTGCTAAAGACCACACACAGAGGCTAGCCTGAAAGCGTTGTTAGCGTAACCACTGTGCTCCAAAGAGGTATTTTTTCTACTCCATAAAATGTCTTAATTACCTGAAGAATGGGAGTAAGTTGAGCAACCAAGTTATCCATGGTGCGACTTCGTTTTGCAGATCTTCGGTCGTCGCCTAAAAAGTTGATCATTCCATTTATCGATATTTTATGGCCCAAAACTTGCGATTGATTCTCTATTTTACTATCACGCCTAGTGAAGCAACATTAAAAATTGCTTCAACAATCAAGGTTTCAGTTGAGTCTCCAAAGAGGTATTTTCAGCAATGGTTCGACGCATAAAGCAGGTAGTCATCAAATTGAATCAGTTGCGTAAACGAATTTTGCACACAAATTCATGATTCACCTACTCTCCAGCATAGATATTCGCACAACACAAATATTGTGTTTGGTTAGAGGAAACGGAGGAAACAACTGTCTGAGCGAAATATCATTAGAGATGAAATTTATTTGACTCAATCGGTTAGAAAATGAGATGGGCACTCAGCCGAAATCTTTTCCAATGTGTAAATTTAGTTGGTATGACAGTAAAATGAACGACCCCATCGGCTGAATGCTAAGTGAATCCGCAAAAGATAAGCTCATGGGTAAATGGACACGCTTGTATACAACAGCAAATAAAATACATTATTGCTATAGCAAATAAAATACATTATTGTGTTCAAGAAGCCGTTCTGAGGAGGCTCACTCATGACCAGCATTAAAAAAAATGCAAGTTTTCAGTAGTGAACAGTTTTATGCACTCATTTTATCTAATTTATTTCATTTCCCACCTAAAATTTGGTCAGTTTTCGATATTTTTGACCTTGTTCGGTCGCTTTTTCGTTTCAGCAAACCTTTTCGGTCCCATACTTCTATCGTCTCTTCTGATAGATTTGGCACATTTCACTCATCTCATAATATTTTATTAATTAGCCTACTAGGATATTTGTTGTCAAATTATAGTATGTTATAAAATAAAACGACAAAATTGAGGATATTAACATCGTCAGTATCATTTTACAATTCTTTTTTGGCTCTTCAATTGCATAAAATTAACCACTACAATGTAAAAACTTATACATCACCAATTCACAGTGCAAACTCGTTTAAAGGCCTTTAGAATTGCTACTTTCAACAATACTTATTACACATGAACGGGTCATTTTCGAAAATGAAACGTGTCTCATCTCTTAATAAAAAATATTTAGCGAATATCTTCAAATCAAAGAATTCATCATGATCGAAAATGAGGCGTAAAGCTCGTAAAGGCAAGAAGAAAAGGATGCGATATCGAATAAGAATCGAACATCTGAGAGTGAGACATTCGAAAAGTACACCCGTCAAGATAAGGCCAAAAGCGAATTTTGTTGACGTTCTCAATGACACACACGTTGTGAATCGCACTTCAACCAGCAAGACGATTTTTTATGCACTGATATACTATTTGGATTGCTATAAAATTCGCCTTTGTTATAGTGATCGAGATTCCAATAAATTATCGATGAAAATTAGTGAAATATTATCAAATAAAATTTAGCATAGGCTCTATATAATAGAAACTAAAAGATAAAAATAAAAATAGAGAAAACTTTATGAAAAAAGTTTATTGCTGAAGTTTTTAATGTGTGACAAAAAAGACCTTCCAAAATTAATAACTGAATAACATCCTGTTCGATAATAAAATTGTTAATAGAGACGTAAATAAATAAGACACCATCCATTCAATTTCTCCTATCAGATGAACGCTTTAAAATATACTACTTGATATCAAATATATTTTATAAGCGAGAATGAACGCTTTCGCACGATTACGTGATTAATGTCCAAGTTTATTTAGATAAAATATTCGCATAATCAATACAATGCTAAACGCATTCGACTATAGAGGAAAGTTACAATATAAGATGAGAATGTTTATGTCCATTTTTGGACCGATATTGAAATTTCGAAATGACCAATAAATTTGTAATTGTTTCTCACTTCGTCTAAAAAATAGCCCTAATGAAGTCATTTGACTGTTTTCGATAATTTGTAGCGAAAATGATAAGAGTTTCAACATATTAAAGCATGTCATTAGACGTTGCAAGTATCTAGAAGAAGTTTGAGTATTAAAAAAAATTGTTCAATTTTTTCCACTTATTGACATTAGAGGAAAGGCTACGACATTGAGCTAAAGATCGGCAAGTAGTATTAAGAGCTTTGGTTGCAAACATGACGCATCCAGAGTGAGGATACTGCAATGAACAAGGAATCTGGAAGCAGCACTAAACTTTGATAGTCTCTCACACAAAGCTGACTTTGTGAAAGACTGTCAATAATTGTGTGGTGTAAAGTAAAAAGAAAAACTAACAATGAAACGGTTTTTTCGCTATCTCTACGATTGCTGAAGCAAAATACAGTTGAGTTCATTTATATTCTAGCTGTGATGAAGTAAGCCGTTCGAATATGACAGATGTTTTTGGGAAGATTTTATGAAGAAGTGAAATGAATGGGAAAGGGATGTGAAGTGTTTAAGTGCGATCTTTCGTTATGGTCCGTCGTTGCGGAGTTGCCTCGGCTGTCCTTGGTGGATTCCAAAGTTTTGCCTTGCTCCTATGTACATGATGTTCATTGTTTCATTGACTATGTAAATGTACTCATATAAATAAAATATATCTGAAGTGAGAAAAGGAGAGAGGGTAGGGGTGATGAAATCGAATGCCTCTCTTTCAAAAGACTGTACGGAAACAGGAGTGCAGATGTCATAGAAGAAAAGGAAGGAATCCGCAGAAATAGCAATGTCTCACCGCTTTCATTAAAGAAGGAATCTGGCTCTTCGCTCCATCCATCCTTAAAGCTCTTTTCTGGCTTCATCTTTGAGCTAAATTCGTTCAGATTCATTTCAAAGCCCCAGCTCCAAAAACATTCTCATTGAACATCAAGTAGACTTCCTATCTATCAAATAATGGTGGATGAAATTCCACTTTACTTGGCGCCTATTGATTAACTGCACGACAAACGAAATTTGATTCCAGTGGAGAAAAAAAAAAGAAAAAAAAAGAACTAAACGAAGGAAGCGAGCATATTTGATGAAGTTCGCAAAAGTGCATAAAAAAGTCGCGGGGCAGAATCGCTTTAAAATTTTATCGTCCACATGTTTTTCACTATGTTTACACTCTTTGCGATCAACTTTGGCCAATCTCGTTTTAACACAAACGCTCTATGCTCATTTTTAGCTTTGTTTGTATTCGCAGTAACCAAAGAATTTAATAAAGAAATGTGCTATCATAACAGATTCCCTCATTATGCTTAACAATTGCCATAACTCCTGGTTTGTGAGTAGATGAAATTTCTATCCCACTGAATATCACCACTTATCGCAACAATGTTAAAGCGAAGATCGAATACTTTCTCTGCGTGCTGATTTCATATATTAGTCGAAATTCCATACAAAACATGTTTTGCATAGATCTAAATGTTCTGACGTTTGCATTCCGCCTGAAAACTTACGATTCATTTCAAGTTTTACATGAAAATATTTGATCATTATCGCGCCTTCCTAACATAATTACTCGCAACTCTCTTGGAAAATCTATTTGCACATACAGTCAATGAACAGTACTGCTATATCAGCGACGGTCAAACTAAGCGCTATGAAGCAACCGATATCATGACAGTTTTTTCGTACCACCTGTGAAACGACCTAAAATAATTATAAAATGAGAACCGTACAAAAGCAGTTGGTACGATACTTTCACAGTCCGTCCACATGACCACCCACTTCCATACAATATCACAAAATAATAAAAAAGTCCACGTTATGTTTTAACTGACCCATCCAGTCATATAAACCTTCCACAAAAGATTCATTTCTTTGCGATCAGACCGACACAGAACGGAAATCCGACCGGCCTAAAAAAGACCTCAAATTTTTAGCGCATATGTCTACAAATGTTATGTTAGATCATCGTGAAAGATGATATAGAAATTCACCCAAGGCGTGCGTGGGTTTTACTCGAGAAATTCAACTGTTTTAGCTTTGGAAGTTTGGGGCCTGAAGTCCCACAGAGAAGCCATACCCATAGGAGCATATACATAGTCGTCATAATGCCTTTTGCGAATGCAAGAAATGCGAACTTGCAAAACAGCATACAGAAATCAGCGCATTAAACGAACATTTGTTTTTATTATGCTCTTTTAATTTGCAATTGTGAACATCACGAAAACACTGTTTGTATGCATGATCATGTGCATGTGTCTTTTTGCCTGCCTTGTACTTTCAGGTGGGAGCATTCTGAAACTTCACCTAAGAAACGCAAGGGATAGAATGTTTATGAGGGGATTATCTCTTACCAACCTTTCAAGTCATCAGGACATCCCAGTTTCGCTGTATTTTTCAGTCCTCTCGCTCATGAGAACAAACTTTGCTGGGGATTAACAGTGGAAATCGCTCTAAATTTAAATAAAGAGTTGAGTTTAAGAGGTGTTCTATAAAAATATTGCGCACATTTTCCTATCTACTCATGAATCGCGAAAATGATCAAGCCGATGAACACAAATGGAAAAACATCTATTCTGCCAACTCCTCCGGCGTGCTTTTCCATCCGTTACTCTCAACGCTTTCTACGGAATCCGACGGTCCATTTTACATTTAAACTCGGAAATTTCCATTTAAAAGCAAACGCAGCGGATAGATGGATTATCACATTGGAATAAATGAGCTAAAAAAGACAGATCCTGAGTCTGGAAGACAACTGAAGCGAATGATCCAGAAAAGAGTGTAGAAGAATGACGAATGAGGGAACTGCGTTAAAGCCCAACGGGGAGCTAAAGAGTTGTAGAAACAGCGTAGCAAGAGAAGTGCACCATTCATGTGGACCAGCTGTTCTCATTTAACTTCATATTTTTGCACCTCTTTTACACATATGCATCCACTACAATGCAGAAACACCCACGTGTTTCAAAGCAAAAATATTAGTCGCCAACTCTTCGTTTATTCAAAATAACGACCACACTATTCCGAGTGCAAGAAACTAATTCGCCGGCATCTAAAACCTTTTATCCTTAGCGAGCAGGAAATGGGGCGAAACATATAATCAAAAGAAGAAAAGCAGGCATCAAACGCACATAAGAGACAAACCTGGTCTGGGAATAACATTTCCGGTTTGAGGAAGTGGCGACTTTGATTTGGATTTCGACCGTGATCGCCTGTGGTCATCGTCTTTCATATCACCTGCCTACAACCCATTTGAAATATCATTAGCACAAGACAACATACTTCTCACTAGTATACAATATCGTAATATTCTGTAGACGACGTCATCTCTAGAAGAGAATGTCTTGCATTGTCTGCTAAAAGCATTTAGTTACCTGAAGTGTAATCAATAAAAGAGAGCTTCTCCATTCACAAGTGTCATCAATACTTGTCAACAGCATACGTTTACCTGCATTATGTTTGTCATATGTATTTGATTGGGGAAAGAAATGCAATTCAGCGAAATACTCCGTGAATAGGTATCACGCTCGCTAAGGATTCCGATTCTTTGGCGGTACTTCAGAAAGAATGCAGAATTACAAATAATTATTTTGTACGAAACGCTAACAACGTTTTACTGTGAACGAAAACACTCTATGAGTTCAGTATTGAAACCACAAAAGATTTAATGATCCATACTATGCGACTTAATTCTTCAAATGTGCTCCGTTTTGCTTTATCGATATCATTCTCGCCCAAGCAACAATTTTTTGGCCAAAAACGAATCACTTTACTTACTCCCAGTGCTACTGGTGATTTAGATCTCGATCTTGATTTCAAGTGCTTATGATATAACCGTAACTGTTCGCCTTCTGCAGCAACATCATCATCAGTTGCTGAGTCATCCGGTTTACCGTACGCGACTGTTGGAACCTTCAACAAATGAAGTGTTCATTCTATTCATTTATCGATATTCTCATTCACTAAAGGCATAAAAATAGAGATGTTTTGTGGACAAAATTGTGGATCCAATGAATTATGGATAACAATTGGAAGAACAATGACTGAGTGCATAACAATGAAATGAGATAGCTGTTTTTGAAGTTGTTTCTCAGAATATGCAAGGCTTATGGATGAAAGCTATGACCTGTGCTTGTGGTGAGCCAGCTTCTTTGCGAACGGCTGTGCTATTCACAACTTCTGGTGAAAAGCTTGGTGAGAAACCACCTCGCTCTAATGGTTCAGGACTTAGCTCTTCCTCGCTTTCCCTTTGTTCGACATTTGATGCTGAAAAAAAGGTAACGAATGATTAGAACTAGAAAATTGCAGACCATGGAGAAAACACCTCTTATATTGCGTGCCTAAACTTTTAAACTCAAAATTTCATTGCCGAATTCATGAAACGGAAAAAAATTGGTGTTTTCTGCAATAAGATTTTCTGAAATTCCACAAGATATCACCATAGGAAAATTAGCTTTTTGAGTGAGAGTATCAAAAATTGGGAACGCTTTATGAGATGATGCAAACTCAAGTAGGCACTGCTTTCTGTGGGAATACATTTAAGGATGAAAAACACAAAACAACTGAATGTGGGTTTGCTGGAACGAAGCAAATATTACAGTTTCATTTCTACATGAGAACACATCGAATGTGAAATATAGATGAGGCGAGAGATTTTACCACATTTCAGCTGATTTCATATGAATGTGAGAAACACTGAGTGCATACTCATGATTCAAAAATGATGCCAACAATATAACATCTGCAGAAAATTGGACAATGAACCGCATGAAATATTATGAGATTTTTTGGGCATTTTCATGGAAAAATCGCGATCTCCTCCATTGAGAAGCATACCATTTGTAGTTCCCAAATCGGATGGACTCTTTTAGTAGGTCATCGAATCAGCACTCGAAGTTTCTATACACTTTTCTTATCACTTCATTTTTCTTCATCTCTATCCTTTCTAAAATGTTAGAATTCTTTAATAAAAACTTAAAAACTATGACTGACACAACACATGCTTTCGACCGCATGCCAAAAAAAAATTCGCTCAACTCAAATTCTCGGGTGCAGATCATCCGAACAGCTGCATAACAAGCATCCAACACAACCTGTTTGACTTCCTGTGAAGCTTTTGAGAAAAAAGTGTTGCCCCAAGGCAATTTTTGGGAAATAGCTTGCAGAGATAATCTTTCAACTCATCTGATTAATTGCGCTGAACGACAGCCATTTTGGCACTTAGCCTTTTTCTACGAAGACGGTTCTTCAGCACGGCTGTCTTTTATCTATACCAAGCGAGAAATCAGGTTAAACATGGAGCCATAGGAGCGGAAGAAAAAGACAACTTGCCTGGCGTAATAGTTGCAGATTCAGTCAGCGGCGAGGGTGTCTTTTCTTTTGTTGGCGTCTTGTCTTTGTCCATGGACGACCATGCAGCAGACAAATCAGTTGATGCCTCCAAAATTATTCTCGATAATACTTCAACCACATTTTTCAGCTTGCTAGGAAATAACAAATGTGCTGTGGGAGCAGATTTCTTATAACAGTTTCATCCACATTCACTTAGTGCTCTTCGTAACATATTGCAATGCTACCTTTCGTGCAATTTCGGCGCTATTCAGAACATTATGCTGAGGCTGTTACATTATATCTCGCCAAAATTCTTTGGAGGGGTCGTCCGATGTGGGGGTGGAAGGAAGGAGGGAGGGGTGGAGGGGGGGGGGGGGAAGGGGAGCGGGTCGAAAGAAGGGGCATGCATTTGGAGGATCGGCAGACAAACGGGACCTATTGCGCACATTCTCAAATTTCGGCACTTAAGGCATCTGCCCGAATTTCTGCACTAGAGGTAGTATTTCCAAAAAACAGTGTACTGAATATCTGGGTATTCAGTACTGACAGCAAAGCTCTGATTCCATGGGCGAATTATGAGGCAGAATTTAATTGCAGCAACAGTTTATTAACATTGAACGTAAACTGTTTTTTCTGTGGGTTCTCCAATTATTTGCCTCAATAATTGCTCATCGTTGATATCGTTCCTATAGGGTGAGTGGAAAGTACAAGGGTAAAACCTTCTCGACACTAAAGGGAATTAAGTGCAATCGGAAACTACTGATTTGTTGTAATACAGTTGGTATTAGCTGATAATAAAGTTGCTAGTAAACATCCTTATTTAAAAGTAGTTTTCATTCATGAACCATCTGGTCATTCACTCCGTTGATAAAAAATGAAGGTAATGACAAACATTAAGCTTGTTTCCGAGCGCCAGATTTGACTTAATGAGTTCCTCCTGATCACTGCCAATATGACTGGTATCATCTTCAGCTACAGAGTAATCCTCTTCTTCTGCTTCGCTGTGAGAAACGAATTTCTTGCAGATCGCTGAAAAAAGGAACGTTAGCATTTAGCAGGAAATGACTTGGATAGAATAATTAATTTTTTTCATCGAAATAATAAATATATTAATACATATGAGCGCTGGCCTGTCTTAAGACCACTATGAGGAAATTTCAGCCCACATAGATTTCGTTCTGTATGACGCAGAAATTCAGCTTTGCTGAGACAAAATCTTTGTGCTAATGCATGAAACATTTCGACAATACCTTTGTATGTCGGCAAACCGCAAAAAATACCGATCATAATCAACAGCGGTAAGAAGTTCGGCTCCAATGTGATGTTATATTTTCCTACTATTTGGAGCTATTGAGCGGTCGTAATAAGCCTAGGAACTAATAAGGAAATATGCTACTTTAACCATTACTTAACAAATAACGCGGAATCAGTTATAAAGGCTCGAGATGAATTCTTGTGTTATTGTGGCAAACAGCTCACGAGTGTTTTCAGGTGACGAATCAGAAACACGGCGCTTGTAGTCGCGTGAAGGCGATCGAGATTTGTTGCCCTTGGCTTCCGGCGAATTCGAGTTCGACTTGACGGAACTGCGATCCCCTACGTATCGATTGTAAAGCTTTTGGAAGGTTGCTTCAACATCCTCTGGAGACGATTTGTCCTGAACACATCAGCTGTCTACAACAATATTATTCTCAGGAAGAGCTGAGAAAACTGCCTAGAGGATTAGAACCAGAATATGTGCTCTTTGCAATTTAAGACGCCCTAACAATGTTCCATGCGAATACGAGTCCACAGTGTAGTGAAACGACCAATATATGCCGTCCTGCTCGATTGGACGTTGCACAGATCCGCATTATTCCAACTCATAACACATGAATTTTAAGGGAGCTAATTCCTCACTACTTTTTAGTGCAATTCGTGCCAAATATGATCACTTGCGACGCAAACGACTCTGCAGGTTCGTCATATAACCTGAGCTAAGCCCAAATTTGATTCATATGTTTGATGCGGCACGTAAGTTGAAACCACAGAAGAGACAGAGCGAAAGATAAGCAGATACACACACGCAGCGCAACGATTGCGCTGTAGATCCGTACCAGGTTTTGAAAAATATATGCAAAACAACAACAACATGATATTTACGGAAATCCAGTCAGATTTATGAAACGATCAGAAGATTACGAGTCGCAGCTAATCGAACATCGGAGATACTCTAACAAAGTGACAAGCTGCAAGTACGACTTTGAAGCGGCAGATTATATTGAGCATGTGAAGTCTAATACAACACATGAGAAAGAGAACAGCGTTCTGGAGACTCGAAGGAAGTTACGCATGTCTCCAGCTTGATGTCAGCAACAGTTTGGAACAAAACAACCCTTCTTCCAGGTAGAGTGAGCCTTGGTGCTGCCCCCGTGCAACCTCCCATTTCTTATAAACATGAAAATGCACTTGTGTTCCGTTCAGGTTGTTTCTGTATGAATGTATAGGCAAAGTTTTTTTTTTTTTGGCTTTTTGAGTGGCTTCCGCACCTGCACGACCGTGAGAGAGGTTTTTCGTCACACATCACTAAAAATGAATAGGTGGATTTTTTGTTCACAATGAATAAAGTTTGTTAGTGACAGGACGGGTCACTATGTCCAATATATTTTGGTTCAATATTTTTGATTGCAGCAACTGGAACATGAGTTAGTGGGAGCAAAGATTATAAGGAAATGTAGATGGTCTGAACTACCCGAATTGTGACCACAAGAAAGAAAAAAATATCCAAATTTCTGTTCGCCTTGCAAGTAGGTAGGAAATAATTACGCAGTTCTTGCAATTGTGCTTATTTTCTCAAACCAAAGGAGAGAGAAACTATGAAAAGGAGCCTACTCTGTCGAGCGAGAATCGTGACATTGACTTATAGTCTCGGTCAAAACGAGAACTTCGATCTGGCTCTCGATGATAGGTGGGTGTTTGTGAACGGTGCTCGAAACGTAAAGACGTTGGTGTACGAATTGAGGATAGTGATGGTCTGCTGGATGTGTATCTGAACACAAATGTAAAACCTATGCCATATAAAACACAGTGGATGCCACTGCAACACACTCATAAGTGTACTACATTAGCTTCTCTATTTCACTTAAAAATGGGCACATCTTTCAGTAATGAAGTGAAAATCGACCCCACGATATTGGCCGCTTAATTTATACATAGGATTTGTATTAAGTAGCAGACAAATTTGTTTTTAAAGTTCTAAAAGGCCTTCCCTTCTCTCGAAATCTAGCTGATGCGCCCACAAGGAGTGTTTCCTTTGAAGAGGAATTTGTCCTGTAAGCACTCTTTTTTTTCTTAAGGCATTTGTAGGAAGAAGGGGACCTTCCATTCCTCCCGAGCGTTGAGAGGAAAATTTTGTTGGAAGGCGCCCTTCGTTCAAGGATATACGGTATGGAAATTTTAGATCGGTTCTAATTGCGTTCACTGAGACAATTCAAAATAAAAACTGGAAATTCCTCAGAATGATTCAGAAATAGATAAGCAGGAATTATAAACTTTGAAATACGGTGTCCATCGAATTTTATGAGACTTTGAAGGATATGAACTAGTAATTCATAACACTTATCAGCAAGGATAACTGACTGCTTTTGAGGAAATGGAGCAAAAGTTGTGACGTTTTGGACGGCACAAAAGTGGTGTCCAAACGACGTCATAAAACGACTTTACGATAGTGTAGTTTTAGGAAAACTTACTATGGCGCAGAAATTTCAAAGAGTGATTGATGATGGAAAATCTGCCGATCAACCACAACTATCATTCCATATCGCGAACTAATTCGCCAGAATTGATAATATCCACTGATTGATTGTTCAGCATAAAATTCAAACGATGAATAAAATTTGGTCTTCAAAAGTATAGCAGCTTACGGCGAGATTCGTTCATAGGAGCCCGCGTGTGCGCTTCCAAAGCTCCTTCCGGTTGGAGGTAAACTGATGTCGTTTAATGCAGATGCTAAATAGAGAATTAACATCCAACACTTTTCATGCGGCATTATGAAATGTTTCGTTTTGAGGTATGCAAAAAGAGATTCCAAAAATAGAATTTCTTCTCGTATTACAACTTTGTAATACGAGAAGAAAATGCAAATTCAAATACAACTTTGCCGTCATTGTTGTATCCTCTCTGATATTAACTTTTACGGTATAATGTTCAGCTCACAACCTTTTGCCAGCATAACAACCAAGCTCGAAAAAAGTTTTTTTTTATGTTCTAGTACTTTCTGGCAATACAGCCGGTTATTGGATAAGATCGTTATTTACTGGACAAGAGATGGTGACTAAAAACCAGTTTACTTGACGGAAATCAGTTTGACATAATTTCAAATAACAAAAAAGCTTCATGTGCTCCATCTCATAATCATTTCAACACTCCCTTCGAAGTTTTTATGACGCAATCTGGGTTCATTTGAATTGTTTTGCAACGCATAGAAGGGAGGGGATTCACTGCCAAGAATATGACAACATTGGCGCCCTTAGAGCCGATACTGTCTTAGCAAGATAAACTATCTTCGCTCAGATGTGTCGATTGTCAGCTATCTGTGCGCATGTAATATGCAACCTTGTACTTCGAAAAGAACAACATGATCTCATTCCATACTTGATCCGTAACTGGTGTTGCGTCTTGGAATGAATGTGCTTGAAGGAAGATAGGATGCGCTTGGCGAAGCAATCGATGGAGATGTATATGCTGATGGTTTGTACGACGAGACAAGACGATCGGTGCTGCTATACCTGTAATGTTCGGTTTCACAATAGATATGGATACACCGTTCCTTTCAAACCAAAGTTCAGAAAATTTAGCACCTTGATGTTTATTGTCAAAAGACGTTGCCAGGCCTCTAATCATGACCGGATTAAGCTAAAGGAGGTGTGAGTAGATTGCCTGTTGGAACAAACGCTTGAATAGTGAAATATTCCTCAAATTAGAAAGCTGGCGAGAACTGTTCAGCAGGGGGTCAAAAATTAAAACTTACAGGCACCTCAACTTCAAATGTCCAACAAAACTGCAAAAATCAATATAATTCAATGCATTATTCAAATACAATAAAATCAACGCAAAATTTAGCAGTTTGGGAGCGGATCTTCACGTTTACTGCCTTTAAGTTCACTCAGGCTTTGCGTTACACTAACCACTGAAGTACAACAACACTTTCTTCTTCGAAGATACGGTTTCAACTTTGACTTCGAACTCCTAACCTGAGGAGTTAATTAATCCTTCATGGACGATATGCCACAGCGAATGACCTAATTTACTTCGAATATGTGTGCAACGTATTAGCACATCTTTTTGACGCTTGGTATCCATCTGTGAATACTGGTTATTTCCTCTATATTAAAGGCCTCTTCAGTTGAAGATAAAATCTGCATAAAATCTGCTCGATTCAATGTTTATTGGTTTCTTGAAAATTACTGCAAAGAATCGCTCATATAAGCGCACACAGATCGAAAGGCAGATAGACGAACAAGGAAAGAGTTTTCAAAGCGCACCTCAAAACATGTAAAACGATCTCTTACCTTCCCGGTGCACTAGTGCTGAAGGTATTTCTGCTTGTAGGAACATCATGATGATAGCTGCTCGACAGTCCGGGGGAATAGGGTGAACGGTATGAAGACATTGTTGATGAGGGCAAACCAGTTGCACTGCTTCGACTCAGTGGGTCCACGCTTGCAGATCGATGTGAACGGATGCCGCTATATGACGATGGACCGTACGAAGAACCGTACTTCGGTGTAAACTGAAGGAGGATTTCGTGGATTTATAACGATGACCTATATAGTCGATGGTAGAACCCCCACTCTCACCTTAACTTTTATGCATCCTCGAAATTTCCAAATTAGCGACATGTAAATGAACTAACAATAATATTTTGCCTCTTAGGGCGAAAGAGTAGTCGACACTCCGTTCATCATCTAAACGAATGTGAAGTGCGCCTTTAAAAGTCGCTATCAAAAACGTTTTTGAGCATATCACTCAAGTGCGGTAGATCAAACTGGATAATATGTAAAAGCATACCTAAAATTTGAAGAACATTTATAATGATCAGTGTCCACTTTAGTTGGTTCTAGTTGCCAGTTAAGGCAAAAATCGACTGCTTTCTGATGAGAGTTCTCGTGAGCAGGAAATTAGAGTTTTGGGCATACAGTGATCACGATCGCTCCATAAGAAACATTGAAATGAGAGGGATGCTGAACCTCAGTTAAGTGCATGGCCTTAGCAGCAACAGCCATTCAATAATAAACTCATACATAACTTAGATGCCCGAAGCATAATGGAGCCAATTTGATACTTTAAAGCTCCTTCCTTTGTCATGGTTTCATCGAACTCACACATTGGCACAAAAATCTTCTATTTTAGAAAGCAAAGTTGATATAACAACTGAATGTTGCATCACTTCAGCAGTTTCAAAGAAAATAACCGCAACGATAAGCGCCTTGGCATTTCAGTTCACTTAGGCAATCAATCTGCTGCTAAAATATTCAAAAACAGTGCTGTTTCTTCAAGAAAACACAATTGTTTATTTCTTTCAGGCACAGTGTATAACAACATTTCTTGCTATCGTGCGTAAAAACACAAAATAAACGGTGTTCACTCGAATCTACCAATTTAACAAAAAAATTTTGCATACGCAAATTTTTGATTATGCTAATTTTTTAATAAGCGATCCAGAAGTTGCTAGAGGAAGGCGACAAAAAATCTGAGAAATCATTAGCACGAATTCGCGGAGCAGGCAGGCAGAAAGACACGCACAGACAAACACAGCACGCAAATACAAATGCAATCATTTATGCGCATAGGCATTACGTATACAATTCTAGAAGACTTTGTGGAGATGCAAGAAATGAGTGAGGGATAGGACTACCTCTAAGACGTTCTCCCCTAATCTGCACTCTCCCCTCTTCAGTACGCTATGGAAACTATACAGGGGAGGAGGTGCTAATGTGAAGTGCTATACTTAACACATGTTAACTAAAGACTTACTTAACACGCTGCCATCTTGTTGATCGGAGGCCGCTGAAGTGCGGTTGCAGAGAGCAATAGTTCGACAAAAATTTGTCAGCCTTGTTCTATGGGAAATTCTACAACACCTACACAATTGTTTATTTCTTCCAAGCACAGTGTATAACAATATCTCTTGCGATCGTGCGGTTTGCTTTGCTGCTGTGAACAGCTGACGAAATACCTGCACAAGCACACACAAATTGCGCCCTCTGCCATCAACCAACTCAGCTGTATTCAACGCACCATCACACTCTATGATCCGATAACTAAAATCACACTTTCAAATCTTTAATAATTCCATCATCCTAACGGGAAACACATTTCAAAATCATCTTCAGCCGACAGGCAGAGCAACAGTAAACATCCGACGAAGAGATCCGTTTAACTTTCGTGCAATTTCTACGAACACAACACTGCGCGTAATGTTTTGACAAGCAGCCAGGTTGGTTTATTTTTAATCAAATTTCTGGTTGGAATTAAAGAGATGCTAAAAAGATACCTAAGATAAGGGGATCAGGAATTGTTCAATACCACCTCTGTTATACTGGTAAGGTTGCGGCGAGAAGGAATTTATATTTAAAGGCGAGGCTTGATGTGTATGAGCATTCGAAAACCTATTCAATATATTTCAGTAATTAAAAATCAAGCTGACCACCCCAAAGAAACGACAATCCGCATAGCAAATAACTTGTTAGATCAACTTCAAAAAACGCCAAAAAAAGGGTCGTATTGAACACAAGACGGCTATACATTAACGAAGGAAAATATTGTTCTGTGAATATAGTATGGAGAAAATAATAATAAAAGCACCACTATGCGTTTGTGAAAATCAAAAAAGTGCTCCTGTGAAAAAATTTGTGAAAAAGGGGCACATGTGCAAGTTTAACATAGGGGAAACAATGTAAAGTCACTCTCGTAAGCCAATAACCATTAAAACAGTGCCCAAAAATTGAAAGTTTTGGGGCACCAAACTCGGAAGTAGAGCACCTTTCCAGACTGAAAAAATCCATTATTTCATTCCATGGTTAGTAGTATGCGCCGACAGTCGTGTTCATATGGAACACATCTTTGCTAAATGCGACCCAAGCGTATGAAATAGCAAGGGGATCTGTTGCGATAACACATTTTCCTCTTAGGTCAAACAACTATTAGGACCTCAAATCTATCAAAAAAATCGGCTTAGGAAGTAGGAAATAAGGATTTCAGTAAGTTATTGTAAAAGCAAAGTGCTTATAAATGTTAGTAAGCGTAATGAGAATGAGATATCGCTAAGCGGCATTAGCTGTGAGGAAAATGTTAGACGTTGTGGAAGTAACGAGCTGGGAACGCTTCTCATTTTGCGTCAAAAAAAAACGAAATCGCTAGCGCTTGAGTGCCATCGGCCGAGTGGTGCAATAGCTGAGTTGAACTGCTCCCAATATCACCGCACAACACCTCAGTTGTTTATGAGTCAACAGGTGTGGGCCGAACAACGAATCGAAGATTCTCATACCTCTTCAATCTCTTCAACTAAAACAACCTACTGTGTAATTTCACTCCAATCGAAGAAACGGTTTCCTCACTCGGAGATTTCGATAGTTGTGAAAATAGGCTGTTACTTAGATGTTTTGAACAATTTCATCAATTTTTGGAGAAAGATTCTTCTGCTTATTGGCACAAATATCGCATATTTAATGGCCAGATTGCATTATACGGTTTTAACAGTTAGAGCGCATTTTAGTTTTTAGTTGTTCGACCAAAATGAAGCCGAGATCGGAAATCGGCCTAGCAGCGAACCCAAGAAGCCTAAAATGTATAGGGAATAATACCGTTTCCGCGTAGTCGGTTTAAAAAACTTATCACCATTGCCGTTCGATAGGCTGAGTGGTTGTTTTTCATTGGAAGACAACTACATCTGTTTCGAAATGATTGAAATAAAATTATCCAACTAACCTATCCAACTGTAATTCAAAAAAAAGGCACAAAATGTATCAGAAAATGAATACCATTACATCAAAAGCACCATTTTCCGGCAGTATGTCCGCTCGTTTGAGAACTTCAAACAACAAAGCTTAATTTTACACATTGTGTGCTATTGCTAGCAGCCACAGTTCATAGCAAACCACCTGCAATGTTGTTATCCAGTCTTTAAAATTGCGAACTACAAACATGATGCGAACTTTGGTCGTCCGATTTCAACAGACTAGGCTTAGGCCTAACACTGGGTTTAGACTTAGATTCAGGATTAAGCTCAGGATCGAACGGGGGCTGAATCGCCAGCCATCTGTGATCTAGATGTCCAACAAGATGACTTGAGAATGATGATACGAAGGTGTTGAAGAACTTGAAGTAGCTAGCTAACTGCAAAAGTACTGCATCCAATTAATGAACCTAAAGTGAGAGTGTTAGAATCTGCTTGTTTTCAAGATTCCTATAAAAATCAAATAATTCTGCATCATCAAAACGTAGCGCACCAAAAACTCCTCAAAAAATTGAATTTTGAATT
The DNA here is from genome assembly GCA_006503575.1 of Baylisascaris schroederi. NCBI lineage: Eukaryota > Metazoa > Nematoda > Chromadorea > Rhabditida > Ascarididae > Baylisascaris > Baylisascaris schroederi. Next base: position 263,332 of record QEWY01002240.1, on the reverse strand, counting down.
GCTAGGGGAATGATTTTGTTTTAGCGAGCATCGCGATTGAAAAAATGCAGAATCTGCAAAGGAAAGTATTTCACATGCCGTTAAAATACGAAAAAAAGCAAGGAATAAATAAAACAGACAATAGTTTATCATATCAGTAATGAGGCGACGAGAGCGAGTTGCATCATCAAAACCTCTAGAAATCATTCAGTGTTCATTTTCAAACCTCATCCATCAAGACAAAATTTAACTGTTCCATCGATTAAGATTTTCCTATGCGGAATATCTCACAGTGAATGAACCTTGTAAACAAAAAAAGTTTACGTCAGTATTTGTAATGATTGCTAAAGGATACTTAAACATTACTTGGATTTTCGAAAGAAAAATATTGTGCTAGCGTGTCAAACTTTATCAATTTCAGAAGTAATGCTAAACAGTACATTACACTGGCATATAGCAATGCTTTCGAATCAATCCTCAGATCGGGTTGTGAATTTTGTGCTGCATTAACGCGGCCAACTAACGCCAAGTGCGAAACTTCCTACTGGCTACAACTACAGCGAATTCAAATAACGCAAAAAAATTTTTACAAAATGTGTGAATACGGCAATCCTCACTGTTCCATTGGTCGAAAATGCTCGACACCCGCATTTGAATCTGGTTCGCTGAGTACCTAACGTTGCTTACCTTTTCCATCATAGTCCTAGAGTTCGGTGGTTACAACCCAAGTCAGGTTTCAAATTTGCAAGTGTGACGGGAATATCGAAAGCTTGAGACTTTCTTTTTTCTATGCGCTCGGTTCAGACGTAAAGATCGAACACATTTGACAGGTCGAACAACAAAGATTGCCTCTTAATCAAGATGTTTTTCGAGTTTCTAAAGGTTCTGATCAACGCATAAATCGTAACACTTGAGTATGCCGTCCCAGTGCACAGCAGGAAAACTAACCGTGGATGGAGTCCTATAGACGGACGAGTCGAACATCCCGACGCTTCCGCTACGACCGTTTCTGCCGTACATGCTCGTTTATTGAATGTGTACGTTAAGACTGTCAGTTTGTCCGACCACTCGAGTGCATTATATTAGAGGAGGACTACTGCGCACGACGCTGAAACAAATCTAGATTGTTTTGCCCGTCTTTTCCTATGAACGCTTATTTAATAATAAAGACGACTTAATAAAGCTGGAAGGTCAAACAAGAGCTTCTTTGTGATATTGATCGTACTTTTGAAACCATCGATTATGAGCACATCAGTAGATTTTCTATAAAGTTTATTGTTATCAAAATAGTAGTACCTGAGCAATGAACAAAGCATATCTAAGGGCAGCATAAGCTTCACATAACACTCATACAACAAGCACGTCGATGTCTCACGAAACTAATTTCTATTTATTGAACAATCCTTCACGTTGAGCAATTTCATGAAGTTAGATTCGTTAATAATCGATTGTTGCTACTCAAGATTATTTCTATTTTGATTACTTACGCGCCTTTCAAGATAGAAACAAGAAGGCTTAATTATAAAGGTATAACAGCAACTGTGAAGACACATCGACAGTTATTGTGAATTTGAGCATTTCGCGTTTCTGAAAGCTGATCGATATGCGCATCTAAGAGAATATGAATTACAGAGCTACTGAAATTGATGAACGCTATGAATTGAAAATAACAGAGGCAGCTCCTGACGTTGATTTTCATCTCAACTTGTGGTTCGACCTTCAGTCTGTTACTTCCTAGTGCTTTACGTTAATCATAGAGCATGGTGATGAACGATAAACTATAAGGCGGCATTTTACAGCTGTTTCTTCGATCTTTAATATACCAAAGTAGCGTCACATTGGTCAATTTTCAAGAGCAATTAACACGAGGATATCATAGAAATTTAACGACAATTAACAATTCAGGAACACTACAGCAATAACTTCGATATATTCAACCAATGTATCGCTCAGTCTTCCTCATTCCAGTGTCTGAGTTCATCTCAAGGAGGAATTGTCTGTGTCCCCATTTTTCCTGTATGTCTTTCATCCGAAATGCTCTAAGCCTTTCTTTGATCATGAAACGTAAGCGCACTGCACAAATAACAAATGGCATTCTCTTGTCAAACTTGCCGCACTGCCTCGTACTTAATGACATTTAGCTTGAGGACTGTAAGACCAACACTTAAGGAATCAAATCCAGAAAGGTCAGGGACGGGTAACTAAGACTTCTATATTCCACCCTCATCCCCATCCGTAGAACTTTTCCGCTGCTACTGTAGCGCTAAATTAGAAGTGAGAGACTTCGAGGGTTAACACACTTCATCAAACCCACTGAAAAGTGAAAGGATTAACGTTTAACATAGAGTCAACGAGTTTTGATAAAATTTCAGGATAATTTCGATTCGTAAGAAATTATCAAATGGACTCGAGCGAAGAAAATGGAATACAATTGTGTTCATTATAAAGTGGCATATGAGAAGCTCAAGTAAAACGGAAGAGGATAAAGCTAAGAGTCGAAGGGAATATACAATGAAAAGGCTCACTAAATATTCAGTAAAAAATTCAGGTTGCTCTCCTTCGAATACATGAAAAAAGATAACGACAAAGAATCAGAGTTCGCCTGCTTAGCATTCCTTTCCTTGCATGCAGTGTTTGCTTAAATAAAAACCACACTGAATCACTGAGAGTACTCGGCACTTTCCAGCCACTCTTCATTAATTGAAGGAATGGATCCGTGCATTCACAGACTCAGATCTGAAGCTGCTGTCGACTTGTATGCGATTAGAATGGGCGCTTATGCTGAATGTTTCATCAAAATTTCTCAGGTAGGAGGCCATGAAGCTTCCTAAAATCTCTCCGATTCTTAGTCCAAATTGTCAACATCTTTATGTGCCAATAACAGCGCTTCACATCACACTGGTTCAGTTCCTCTATTAAATTCAAAAAAAAACTTTCTAAGTATAGTTGCCAAGAGTGGCCAAGTCGCCTTCACAACGAAATTTACTTTTCGACCAGTCGGTCACCTATTCCACCTGTACAGCATTGCAGAACGGTAGAATGCAACAATTTTTTCAATAGTTCTCAAACAATTTGGACGCATGAGCTCATATCATAAAGGTGATCTTAGAGACATTAAGAGGATCCTAACCAAAATTCCGAACTTTTCACGATACATGCGTAATCCATGCAAAGTCTTTGAGATCAATCGCAAGTGGGCGGTCCCAACAAAGTTCATCTTACATCAGGGTGTAAGGAAAGCGACGTTAAGCGGTGGCAGTTTGCAGAGAGACGTAGTCACAGAGGCCTAGGTAATATACGCAAGTGTCGTCAAACATAGCTGACAATTGAGGTTCAGTGAATGAAGCTTCAAGTTTGAGATGTTCGAGCGCTGGATGCCAATGCTCGAGGAGTAGAGGTTGCAACTTCTGTCATACACAAATAAATCACTCACTAAAAACAGCCAAAAATCAAATACCAAGTAGATGGAGTTCTTGTCTCGATAAATACAATCCGACTGCCTAGGCTTCCTAAAAGTTCAAAAATAAGAACTCCTCTCAGCACACTGTCTGGTAACTGTATACAAGGTCAGCCACAGTCTGAACAAGTTATCGAGTGAAGTAAATGAAATAACGAGTCAAGAACTCTGTTTATCATTATGAGTCACATTCACAAAATACGTCATACTAAGCATTCAAAGAATTCAGCATCTAGAATGAATTCTTTAAAGCATTAAAAGTCATACAGCGAGAATAAGCAACTGAAAATTTTGGCACTGAAGTTTGATTCATCTGAAAAATTTAGATGAGTGAATCATTCTTTGCATACGCTTAGTTTAATAATAATAGCCAATAAAGAGATTGACAGAGATATTCATTAGCGTTAAATGGTCAGAATGCACCGATCAAAGCATCGATATAACGCAGATTACTATCAAACGAATTCTTAAATAGAATAAGATTCAAATCGCAATTGCGCCTGAAATTTTGTTTCTTTCGAATGATTTCGATCCTTCAATCAGAAACTAATGACTCGTCTTAACAATTTCAATTGTGAGTGAATTAACGTACTCATTTACGATGACCATTAATTTACTGCTTCACACTTATGAAGAAAAACAACAACGAAACTACTGACCAAAACAGATGATACCGCATCATAGCGCACATGGAGGAAATCATTGCAAACATAAAATGTGCCACTTCGACTGCTTATTCTACAAGGTGATTGCAGGTCAGAGGTACGTTCAATCCAGAGACAATTCCAATTGTTCCAACGAAAACAACGAGAGCTTATGTCGGACGTCGTGATCGATACGAGCAGACGTCTGCGTATTTGCGAAAAAAAGCTCTTCAATCACGATGCACTCTTGCAATCGACATTCCAATAAGCTAGCAATTTGTTATTTCATTACCGATTTAAACCTATTACCTATAAAAACCTCTCAAGGTAAGTCATAAGAAATTCAGACCAGAAATAGAAGAATGAAGGGCTCAAGCATGTCCTTATTGAATTTTACCACTATAGTTTTCTATCCGCCGAAAATGAAACACTGACTTCGATAAAGAACTCAAAAAGAAATCACCGAGTTATACAGTAGGATATCACTCAAGGAACATCAAAATCTCTGTGAATGAATAAACGAAATAAAGAAACAACCTTTATCATTCAACGAAATGTTAATTTTTCCGAAGAAGGCAAGCAGCCCACTTTGCAGGAAACGTTGCAGTCGTTGAAAATTCCCCAAAGTGCACACTGTCTAGTGCTATGAAGAGTGAAAACCTGGTTTAAATCGAACGAAACATATTTGAAATAACGACCCAAGTTTGAGCTGGTCGGCATTTCAGTTAAACGGAGCAGGGGATGATATGAATCGACACGGATGGCGTCTGCAGTGAACAAGAGGGGTGCTTAAGGATGCGATAACACAAAAACGTCACTACGGAAAGACCAAACGCTAACGACAGCTGCTTCTGCGAGGGTGCGGGTTGCATTAAAAACAAGTCTTGTTGATGAGCGAGCCTTGTTCATTCATCGTCAGAATCACTGATGGCCATTTCGCAACAATACATATGCAATAGCTCTGAAATGTTTTTATAAGTGCACACGACAATCCCTCTGAAGGAAAACATAGGACTGGAATGATTTGTGGTGGTGTGAGAGGCTATCATTGAAGGAACTTGATGATGGTGTGGTAAGCGTATAATCGGGAGCATAGAAGCTCAGCGAGAGAACGCGAGACATTAAAGGCTACAAGCTGAAAATTGAGAGAAGGTGATTGCTGCAGAACGTCGAAAAAACTTATGCATCCTACTGTATCATGGTGCTCAGTTTCAAACCACGAACTCGATGAAACGAAGAATTTTGCTGTTTCTTTTACTCCTTGGTTCACTCTGACCTTCTCAATATCAACTCCCTTCCCGCCAAGAACAAAGCTTCCTATTATAGTAGTCGTTAATCTCTTCTGTACGACCCTCTGGCAGCTTGAATCTGGCTTGATGTAAGATTGACAAAGAGGGGAATAGCTGATGCGGAAGATGAGGTTAAAAGACTCGAAACTCAGATAAAGGAAAGGCATAAATATTCAAATAAAATGTCTCCCAGAAGAGCGACGACCAAAAAACGGATGCGGGGAACGGAGTGTTTAACCAGGAAATAATGTCAGAAGCACAGCAGCAATCAAATCAAGAATCGGAATCATCAACAATCACAATACAACAAATTTTTGCAATCCCTGAACTGAAAACTCAAATGAGAACAGTTAACTTCTTAATACATATTTGCTCAGTGCAAAAGTTTGTGCATTTTCGGCGTCTAATGGTGCTTTCCGAAGATTATTGATATATATGGACCTTTGTTTTTTAGGCCCCTTTAACTTGATCATACATTCAAGCTGCAAATTGACGTCTTTTCTACAGTTAAAGCTTCACAATAATATCGCTCAATTTGTTCCCCTTCATCCCCATGGAAAATGCTACTCCTCAACCCAGCAGTGTATACCGCAAACGTTTCGAGAGCAGCAAAAACTACTTTGCCTGACAGGATCGCATTAATGAAGGTATGTGATTGACGCTTCAGGTGACTTCGAAGGCAAACAGTCGATGTGCAGTCAACCTTCTGCGGAAATAAGTATAATTGATGGCACCGCTTCTCCTGTATCGTGAAGTAGAGAAATCAGACGTGGCAACAAATGCGAAGAGTTCAAACGTGCATTTGTAGCAATATTCATCATAAATGTAGAATAACATCTTTCCATTTGTGAATTTTATTGAAATCGCTGCTTGAGAGTCAGGAAATGATAGATGATAACAAGAAGTACTAAAAAAAAATGTCTCATGATGATGTTAGTATTTGAAGCGTCAAACTGGGCGGTGGGAAAGTAGTAAAAGGCGAGAATGCGAGAACCGAAATCTCTAATTCCCACATGTTTGAACAACTTCAGGAAGGCATTTTCACGCCTGGAAATCAGGCATTAATGTGGGCGCTCACGTCGTGATCGCGCACCACTGAACAAGCGGCACGCATAAAAAATCTTGCAAAAACAAATGTTTATTCTCTTTACTTGCGCACGATAGAAATACTGAACTTCCCTCGCTCCACCGAAACATATCGAGCAGACTGCCTTCCATGGCTATACGAAAAACTGAAGCTCCAATCTTGAATACAGCACTTCCTGAAAACGCAGCTCTTTTCCTGACTTGGGATCATGACTGGTGATACATGCAAATATGAATCGTTAATGAAGAAAACATTATAAAAAGAAGAGTAAAGCTGCAAGAATCACAGCTTTCGAATTTAAATCGCATGTTTGAACCCAATAACAAACACAGCATCGGCGCTTATATCTATGTGCACAACGGAAGAGTGTTAAATGAGATTAACACAGTGACAGAGATCATGGAGGATGGAATTAAATACTGAGATAGCAAGGAAAGCAATTAAATTAGGTAGAGCTTTAGAAAGTTAGAGTCAAGTTAAAATGAGGTAGCAAAAGTTCCGAAGGAGCACATCATATTTTAGGGATATGTTACAAGTGTGAGATTAAAGAGAACAAAGTCCAGGCAAGGCGAAGAATGTTATCTATGAGGCTTCGATTTACTGGATGAGGAGCGGGTACCCTGAAATATATTCCCTTAGCGTGCACACTCAATTGCAACTTACGAGACGTGACAGCGATATAAAACACGCTGAACTGATGGAATGGAATTTCACCAAGATTACGGCAATATGCTGAAGTTACCACAGAGGAACCACTTTATTCACGAAACGTCCGTCTAAAATTAGCATAGACTACAAATTTCAAAAATCCGATCCAAGCGACCATTCTCATCCTATATGCGCATAGTAATTTTCGCCGATTTCGTGGTACTTGGTCCACAGTTCCATATGGTGACAAGTCCATTCAAATAAATTATCGTGCACTCGCAAACTTAGACAGTGCTGTATTGTGCTTTATCGCCGTATATATTTCGTGAGGCATTCATTGCACACACAAGTTGAGTGAACTTCATAAAGTTTTCAAAAGAAATTCAGGAAATTTCGCTAACTTTTATAATCCTGACATCCAAAATACAAAAAATCGAACACATATCCTGAATTGGGGAGTACAAAAATGCCGAACTGCAAAGTGAGACGTCGAAAGTATAACGCATATTGTTGTAAATATAAAGCTTTTAACTTTCTCCATATTTTACAAAGAAACTATTTGGTGAGTTGAAGGACCTCATCAAAGAAAAGCTTCAGCAGTAGATTCTATCAATCAAACTTATATATTTCAAAAAGGTCTTCAGCGGCTGCTGAAATCGCAATTTAATCAACGAAAGAGCACGTCTTTGCACATGGTCACGTGGGTGGTCAATGTCTCTTTCAAATTTGATGTTTTCCCTCGGGTTGTCTGCATATGACACACATCTCTAAGATATTGGCATGAAGAGCGACCATCCGCACATTCAGGAATCTATGAGGGGTGCAAAGCTTCTGTTGATTTATACGTTCTGATGAATAAAGTCAATTTGTGCATTATGCCAACGATTGCTTCTGATGTGATAAGCAGCTTATGCGTTCCTTATGTATGATCATTGATTGCAATATATGTCGATCTTCACACTATAGACGTGACTCTTAAAAGCACGCAATTAACCTCAGTGATGATTATTCTTGATTATTCATTCTGCAGCATTATATTATTTTATAGAAAAGCATCTTCAAAAGTGTCTAAAATTTGTGAAACAATTTTTTGCCATTTTTAATGTGTGAAATGTAGTTTCGCCTTTTTTCGTTCAAGATTAGATAGCACCGAAATATCGGAAGTGTGATAGAGAAAGAAGACACTCATTTAGCTAAATGGAGCGACGATGAGAGCGCAACATTTCCATATACCTTCACCTTAGTTCATTTTAAAGATTTCCATTAAGCAAGTCAATTACGCATATTGCTCGTTCGCTATTCATCGTCTGATCCCAGCTAACTATTTGCAGTTGTTTCCTTTCGAGATTATTTACAGAAATTGAAGGCGTTTGCTTATTTCAAATCTTTCTACAACTTTTCAAAACATATTATAATATTGAAAATTTTGAAGTTTTTTAGATTGTGATCTCATTTTTCAGACAAAAAGGAGCTCTTTTTTTGAGATAAAGTTTGGGACTAATTAGCTGCAATAAGTACTATTTTTCTTAAAATCATTCTGTCTGCGACATATCGCAATCCAGTAAACAAGCGATTTGATGATTAAACTCATTTTGCTATTGGTTGAATCAATTCCTATTAAATTTCTTTTTGAAATTTGAGGTGGGTTGGAACCATATAAGGTTTAATATGCCGAAAAACAACTGCCGAAGAAAAAACAGTTGTATATTGTACATTCTAATGTCAACTAATCCTCAAAAATGCTTCAAATTAAGGATGCGAATAGCAGCAGGCTAACAGCTGCAACCTTTAAGGTGATAGCCGTAACCAATCAGCACATTCGGAGAGCGGCGTTAATCGCATCAACGTAGCAAACATGAGATAGTTGTGTGCGAATTAGCAACGACCGAATGGGATGTGCAGCGATCCCTTCAACTCCACATGTTGTAACATATTGCGAGCAGTTGATTTATTAACTCGTGCAATCAGGCTAGCGCTATATTGATGATACCTTATTTACAAATAAACTTCAGAATCGATTCTAGACAATTATTTGAAAGACGGAATTGGCACAATAATTCTTTAAATTACCTCTATGAAGTTTCACATTCGATAGGGACATTTTTTGAGGGAAAGTTCCATCGAAGTGTAATTCTTGTTTACATATGCTAGATTCGTTCGAGCCTAAATGTGGCCATTTTTTCCTTTAATAGTATCTTACTGCCTGCTTATTCAAAACTTATGATTAAATTTTTAAAAACAATAAGAAATAATACGTGATAAAACAATGTCTTGTACTACCTCATTTCAGATTACTTTTGCTCTTTTGGGATACAAATATTACACTGTAGCGTCTTGCAATCGTCCGAAGGAAAATTCAGCAACCTATAAAATACGGCCGGATAGGAACACGATATTTCTCATATTCGAGCTGATCCATGCTGTAGATTGTCGATAGGGGAGCGGCCAAGAAGTGCAGCGGTGGACTGGCGTAGCTCAAATTGTGGACTTGAACGGTAGTTGACGGTGAAGAATGACCAAATGGTCGTATCCATCATATCATACAGCAATCTAAAAATTCTGTAATTGGACTTTCTGGGGATGGAAAAGCTCAATGTTAAGCTTTTCAATGCAAAACCATGGGAGATGGATCTTTAATGAGTTCTCGCGCAGAAACATTCACATCACCACTTGCCAACAAACCTTAAAATTGGGAGGGTGAGTGGGGGATGTGGGGGGAGGCTGGGCGCGCTTGAATCTTGAACATGTTGAGTCTGTGAAACCATTACGGAAACCCCATGCGGGGCCAGATTCGCGAGCACTTAAATCGCCACCAAAAAAATGATTTTTTCTCGGAGAATCGCTCTTCAAGATTTTTCTCCGTATGCTGCAACATTTTAATCCACTATTAGAACACTATTTGACAACCTACCTAAGAAACAGAATCGCAGGTGTCGAATTCGTTTGAATCTTCTGAAACGTTGTTCTGACACGAAATCACAACTTTTCAAGGTCCTCACAGTTACACAGGTTGAACTTATAGCTAAATCTGTACTATGCAGCTAAGACTAAAGGCGTCATTTTTAAATTTAGTGATCCTTGGATCAAGATTCCTTACCCATTACCAAACCTCGTTGATGAATTTTTGGCTGTTTTCCTATTTAGTATCCCATACTTTCCTATTCTGATGCGTCCACAGCCCAGAATCTTTCTTTATAACAGTGGAAGAAATGTACGGCGATGCCTTTAGACGAAAAGCAATGCAATATGTTTATCAATCCGAACGTGAGGGGAATTATTTTTCCTTTGCAAATCTCACAGCACTTTATTCTAAAGTGGACTGAGTGCCATTCAGTCTGTGCTCTAATCGTCGATTTTCGTGCATATTGGTGAAATTGCCGTTTTCCTGGGTGTGGCATTCATTCAGTCTCCAAAACGGCATCTAAGTAATTGTGCTCACAAGGTGGTGGGTCTGCCACAAGCTGTCACACAGCAATTGGTCCCCTACCCTCTCGCGACCGACTGAACTCACTGGCGTTTTATAAACAATTTTTTTCTCTTGGAATACCAACTACAAAAATTTTATTCGAAACGAATGTGTCTCATTCACGACTTAGTACTGCTCATCTGACACGACTGCCTGATATTACTCGTAGAAGTTACCTCCTAGCCAATTCGCTAAGAAATTACTGAATGCACGTTCTGCAATCACCACCATACCACCATTGCGCGGTATCACTGGGCAGTGCCATTTCATCGTTTCGCTGAATTTCGCAAAATATGTACCGCCCCTATTAATCGCAAACTTTCTCAAAAATTTTGCACGCCGCTAGGCTTATTACTGCTCATCTGATATGCCCATATTCCTCATATATTACATTTAGGGCTAGAGTATTTGCAGTGCGAGAACAAGGCGCATTAAGACCTCGGAGAGGCAAGCTGAAATAATTCTGGCAGCGAGATACCGGAAAAGTCGAAGCAATTTTATAATAAAGAATCAAGTCAAAATAAAGTATGCGATATTCCAGTGATTCCACTTTAAGGATTTTCAGTCTGCCAAAAATTGTTCGTACAGTTTTCATTTTCGCGTTGCACGAGTCTGAAATTTGCTTCCCACCGATATCATTAATGCACTCGGTCATTCAGCTTTTAAAATGCAGTTGAGTCTTTCCCATCTATATATTATTGCTCTTCTTATGTACTGAATGAATTTCAGCCTACGCAACGTCTTGCTCCTTCTTACTATTCATGCTTGTAACACATTGCATGTTTTCCAAATTCTGCGCGTTAAGTTAAATAAATAAATGAATAATCACAATGTCGTCAATCTATTATCGCCTTCGTTGCACTAATAATGAGTTGACACCCCTTTAGTTGCATTCCTCAGGAATTGCGGATCGATTCAGCATTGTGGAATTGCAAAAACGGAATCGAAAAATTCAGTTAGGCGGCTGTGAGCCAACGAAAATCGACTTTAAAAAGCACATTTTCGACCTTCAACTTTTCCTTTTGCTAACTTCCCAAACGATCTGAACATCAAATGAGGTCTAATGCAATAATTATCGCCGCTATAATAGATTATTCTGTCATACACATATGTTCATATATTTCAGGTGCAACTGATAGCATTGAAGAATGGGCAAGTTTGGCGTAAGCGATTTTTCACTTTGCTTTTATGAAGAGTATAAAATGTTTTGATTTTATTCTACAATTAATTAAGAACCCAGTGACTAATGCCTTATTCAGGAGCATGCTTGTGAATGTTTTCTTTGAAAATAAAGGTCTCTTAAAGCAAAGACCTTTTTAAAATTTTCTGCAGTTATTTCCAACTTCAGCAAAAGAAGTGATGAAATATTTATTCACTAAAGTAAATACTCCACATCCAATGAAATCCTTAAAGCGCGTTCATTATTCGCGATAATCATTTAATTTGCTTTCAACTACAACCTAAATGTCACTTACTTAACCTTGGTCTCACCGTGTGCAAGTTAAATTGCTGAAGTGGATGCTGCAACTTTACAGCGATGATCTTCGTTTTCCCTCACAAATGTGTGGTTCATAATTGCACCCCTGTGCAGTGCCTTCTCGAAATGCTACTTTTTTGACTGTTTCAATTGCAGCGTGAAGTGATCTCGGTTCATGTCGGACAAGCGGGAGTTCAAATAGGCAATGCCTGTTGGGAGCTGTACTGTCTGGAGCATGGTATACAACCGAATGGAATTATGTTGGAGGACCAATCGATAAGCTCCGAAGATGATTCCTTTAATACTTTCTTCGCGGAAACCGGTCACGGTAGCTCTTTAACCATTTACAATGTAGAAGTAACTTTCATGAACACAGAACAATTTTATTGGTCGGAAGAACGTTGTCACACTCGTGAAAACATCTGAGAATAATTATTGTCAGGTTGGCTCAATTTGCTTTGTTTCTGCGATGAAAGGGGGATAACGGTGAGTTCCTGAAATTTTACATGAGATTGAGCGTGATAACGGTTGTTTTGCAGGGAAGCATGTTCCAAGAGCTGTCTTCATCGACCTCGAGCCAACTGTTGTCGGTATATTGTGATCGATTTTCAATGTTTCGAATGGCGTCGTAAATAATAGTTTCGATTTTGAGAAACTGAAGAGAGCGAGCAACTTAATTCCTCTTTTCTTTAAACAAATATTGACAGAAACTGGAATTTAGAATGTAATATAAATAAACCCAAATAATGTTCTTCATTACTGGATCTATGAAAAAGTCCCACATATGCTCACATACCTGTCAAAATCGTTATAAACGAGTTGCTAAGGCATATCACATTGGAAAACAATCTACCGAAGATGTTGCGAGTGTTGTACTGAGGGAGAAAGGAATTCGGAATTCATAATGTGAGCTATCAACAATATATTCAAAAAACGATCTCATGTCAACTGCTCTTCACTGCCCGCAGCATCACATGTTCAGCAAATAATACCACATTATTTACGAATGAATCCCTTAAGTTGCAGATGAAGTGCGTACAGGCACCTATCGAACATTGTTCCATCCGGAACAACTCATAACCGGAAAAGAGGACGCTGCAAATAATTACGCACGTGGACATTACACCATTGGCAAGGAAATTATTGACGTTTGCATGGACAGAATCAGAAGTAAGTATAGAAATCTTCAAATGCTACTAAATACAGGCCATTAATTGAAACTGGAGCAAAGAGTTGGAAACTTTGTCTTGTTGTGCCTATTCTTAGGCAGCTAACCAACACTCCGCAGATATTATTGCACTTTGTGTATAAAATTCATCGTAATGCTTCCAGTCATTAATATTCAGAAATTATCTTTCCATCCAATTTGCATCATGCTTAGCAGAAGAGACACTTTACAACAGTTCATCAGTTTCCTTCAATGCTTCGTCTTCTTCACTCAACTGTGCTGCTATAAGACAGTGTATGTTGAAAAGAATGCAATTATTTTATAGTCTTTGGCAAGTTAGTGGCACACAAAAAAAGTGTTATTGCTGGAGCGATGTCGTTGCTTTATTTGGCCTAATAATAACAGTTTGAAGGGTAAGATAAAAATAACGACCAAAGGATTGAGAAGCACCATGATTCTATGGGAAGAGGGAGAGGGGAGGTATGAATTACAGTCTAGTAGCAGTCTTAATTTCAGCTAGGGTTCTGATAATTTGTTTCTGCTGTCGTATTCAGGAATGACCGAGATGTGCGGCGGTCTCCAAGGATTCCTCATATTCCATTCTTTTGGTGGCGGTACTGGCAGCGGCTTCTCGGCACTACTTATGGAGCGACTATCTGTTGACTATGGAAAGAAATCGAAGCTTGAGTTCAGCATATACCCAGGTTCGTTTGAATCATGCTAACGGTCGTAAATTTTAACAGAATTGGAAAAGTAACGTAATGGTATAATCACGTGGTGCTAGTTCTCTGGCATTATGAACATATTTCAAAGCTGTTAACGGAAGCACTTTTTAAATGGGGCATTGTGCATTGCTACCATGACCTCATAGAGGCAACAAGTTCAACTGCATAGGCCACCGCCTGTTCCACTCTCCTACAGTCATCATGATTGACCATTTTCGCAAAACATCTAAATTCCTAGATAATCTGTCGTCAGATTATCGATGAAGAATGTAATAAGGAAGACGCGGCAAAATCCGTCAGGCGTATTCATCGATTTGCTTGCCGGTGTATTGAGAAATAAGCTTTACCTGAACCGTCTGTTTCAGCGCCGCGTATCAGCACAGCCGTTGTCGAGCCCTACAATTCGATTCTCACAACGCACACCACACTCGAACATTCTGATTGCTCATTTATGGTAGACAATGAAGCAATCTATGAAATATGTCGTCGAAATCTTGGAATTAACAGGTGTTGCCTTATAATCATTGCCACCTTTATTTTTCCCCACTCACGTAGTTCTTTTGGTTGGTTCGATATCACATCTTTGTCTTTCAAATGACTTTCAACAGATCTGGATCAAATAATTTCATCGGTCGATGCCCCAGAGCGTTGAACTTCATCAACTTGGGTCGATGCAAGAAGACTTCTTTCTATGTTCCATAAGATCGGTTATTTATTTTCAGACCAACATATACAAATCTTAATCGACTTATCGCCCAGATCGTCTCCTCAATTACTGCATCATTACGCTTCGATGGGGCGCTCAATGTCGATCTCACCGAATTCCAAACGAATCTCGTTCCCTACCCTCGGATTCATTTCCCATTGGCCACCTACGCACCCATTGTATCAAGGTGCTTACATCGAGTTTGTTTCATTTCATCGATGATTAGCAGAGCAATTCAAACATCATTACTGCTGAAGACGAAAAGCTGCAAAGCAAAAAATGCAACATCAAGCGGGAAATGACATTTCGACGGCGGAAACTCTTTCGCATTATTGCTCAATAAAGCAGATGCTTATAACAGATTTGCTTGCAATTTCCAATCAAAGGCTGACAGACGATAAATGAATATATTGCAATCGAGTTTTATCACTGCAGCCATACAAACCTTATCAATATGCTACTCATCGTCAAATAGATTATCGAATTTTCAAGAAACTGAATTCTCAATACATGAATTAGGAAACCGGTTCATCTATCGAACTTTCCATGAGTACAATTTTAAATCCTGATGTGAAGTTTGAGTGCATTCTAAGCTCTTTTATTCCCGAATATCTAAGACCTTCAGATTTACTCAAGGAAGTTTTTTTCCTTTTTTTTTCAGCGAACGAGCATTCCACGAACAGCTTACAGTTGCCGAGATAACCAATCAGTGCTTTGAACCCGGTAATCAAATGGTAAAATGTGATCCTAGGCAAGGAAAGTTCATGGCATGTTGCCTCCTTTTTCGCGGTGACGTCGTTCCAAAGGTTTGCGAGTGTCTTGAGATACATTTTTCTTAAAATAAAAAGAATTTTCCTTGATGAGAAGTGTCCCTCGCAATAGAGCTGAGGGAGAGTAAGAAAATGAAAAATCTGACTGCAATTAGAAGACGCCTCTCTCGAAATGAAAAAAAAAAAAACGAGGCCAGGAAACCGATCGTCTCGTTGAAAGGAAATTTACTAATTATTTTATTTCCTTGGATATGGAAAAACTGATATTCAAGCTGTAGGTGGAACAGCCTAACTGGAAACGCCTTTTGAAAAAAATAAACACCATCTGAAAATTTAAAGTTGCAAAAAAAACCAAAGTTTCAAGACGCAAAAGACTCATATCCAGAAAAATACGGTGACACTATCCTGCAATAATTTTGACGAAGTTGATACCAGTACAATGAAGAAAACGTGATAACATTTTATTTTGCATGCACGTAACTATGAAGCTGTTAAATTCCTAGCAAATTATGGAATGTATCCATTCAATGTATTTCATAAGTTGTCGTTTAAAGTGGAGTCGTTCCCATTCATTTTTTCAACGCAAATATATTAACCGCAATTGAAGTTTTCCAACTAAATTTGACCAAAATTTTCGAAAAATTCACGATAAATACAAATTTTATTGTCGTAATGAAATTCAAGAGACTCAAAGAGGGATTACTTGATTCGATCGACAAACAAACGATCGATGGTATTTGATTCATTCTCTTGTTTATTAGTTGTAACATATTCCTTATATGAATTATCTCCTTTGTTATGAAGATTTCAACGATCCAAAAATTCGTTTCCTATTGCTGCTCCCTTTGTGCGTTTGACGAAGGAAATAGGGTAAGCTTCTTCAAATATCTCAGTTATAATATTCTGTTGTATGGTACTGTCTTTTACAACGACTGCATCTGAATGGCAAACGCAAAAGCATTTCGTCGGCATTTTTCAGCGTTTTTCAGAACATTTTCCCGCAAAACGTAATAAATAATGAGATTCTCTGCCAATCTGCCACCTTGCCAAATTGGTTATCTATTTTATTGCATAAAATATCATTTTTAGGATGTTAATTCAGCAATCGCAGGTATAAAGACAAAACGTTCGATACAATTTGTTGATTGGTTAGTTTGTTTCACTGATATTGCCGTTATGAGAACTGTCAATAGCCACAAGTGTACTGTTGAACGATATACTGTCATCACGAAATATACAAGTTGAAATTTCAAACCCTCAATCGTAGTTATGTTCCAGTGTTCCTACGAATATGTAATTTGAAGCTGTTATCAAGCATCTCTCTGTAATATTCTTAGCGCCTGTCAAGTAAATACAGTAGACGCTCGTTGAACATATTACAGCAGTATAATCTACATTTGTCTAGATTCACCGAAAAATGCAACTCACGAGAGGTAGAGGGTCTTCGCATACATGAGAAAGAGACCAAAGTAGTCCCCAAATTCGAGGGATCAAAATAGCCCCTAGCTGACCAAAGCATGAAGCAACCTGGCCGATCAGGAGACTGTTGGAAGTGCCGTCCTTTGCAGCTGCTAAAAACATTCCCGAACACTTTCTCAAGCAGGAACATTGTCCCTCACCAATTTGTCAGAACAAAGAGGCCACCGAAAAGCTAAAAACTAAGAGCGGCAGCAGATGGATCCGAATCACGCACCAAGAATGTTACTGAGAGGGATACATCCAACTAATAAGAATAATAGAAAGGAACCATCGCATTTCAGTCCGTTCGAATATCTGCCCAGAAAAGCGAAGTCTGACCCTGGGCATGCTTATCGTAATGCAGTGCGTGAATTGTTTCTTAGGCAAGCTTTCAGTGAATGTGATCGCAGAAGAAACAAGAGCAAAAACAAAAGAATCGCTAGTAACATCTGCTCACAGGGGATCGACTCATGCAGCTACAATTCAACACATCAGACGCAGCAAGCAAAAAAAAAAAAAAAAAAAAAAAAAAAAAAATAAAAAAAAAAAAAAAAAACAAAAAGTGAGCGGAAAATATAAGAAGAAAAAGGAGCACCTAGATAGAACACATTCAAACACAACGGACAGGAGATACATCTTACATATGTCGTGTTTTACGTTGCATCTAATCTATTGCAATAAACGTTGGTGAAATATTTATATTTAGTACATAATAATATTCTATCTGATGTTGTAAAAGAGTATAAATTTAGGTGCCCAACAGGTTTCAAAGTTGGAATTAACTACCAGCCACCAACGGTCGTCCCTGGAGGAGACCTAGCAAAGCTGCAACGAGCAGTTTGCATGCTCGCCAATACAACATCTATAGCCGAGGCATGGGCAAGACTCGATCACAAGTTCGATCTGATGTACGCGAAACGAGCATTCGTGCATTGGTAAAATTTATTTACTCAAACTTAGTTAGCACTCTGCTTTGTGCTCCTATCTGCCAACATTAAAAGCCTTAGGGAATAATTTGCTTTCTCTCCGCAATTATTCAATGGTTAGTATAACAATCTCTTTTTGAGTAAAATAATCTTAAAATGTAATTGATTCAGTGAATTTGGTTAGAAGCTCATTGTATCGATAATCATCTAAAACCGTCGGCATTTAAGGGTTCAGCGAGGGTTCGTTTTCTTTTTCAGCGAGGGATCGATATTTTTACCATTACTTCCTCACAGTTCTTTCTCCATGAATTGCGCTATCTCTGCCCAAAATCTTAGTAGTTCATGCACCACGAAGTACCACCGAAACTACCAACGAATCTCTTAAAACGGAAATTTTTTAAAATTGATTTTCACTTGTTTTCCATTCGATATTTTTTTATATTTGTTGTATAAAGGGAGGAGACAATGCGACTTTGATATTATTGGTCAGAATTTCAAATGTGTGTCGAATTGAGGTATGTTGGTGAAGGAATGGAAGAAGGCGAATTCTCGGAGGCTCGTGAAGATCTCGCAGCCCTTGAAAAAGATTATGAAGAAGTTGGCGTCGATAGTTTTGAAGATAACGAATATTAATATGCTTCACCCCTACGAGCATTTTTGCTATTTTAAGCGATTTGATTTTGAGTTGGTTTTCGTTTTTTTTTTCTTTTTTTTTGAAAAGCTTCTGCATAATATGTCCGAAAATATTGTCTCGCGTATGATCAACTTTCATTAACTCATACCGCTTCCATGTTTTTGTTTAATCATTACTTTGAATACGTAGACGATATTTATATGAGCTCTCTTATAGCAGAATGATTATCAGCAAAACCCGAAAAACTACTGGATGTCTGCTTTTTATGCACTTCCTCTCTGCTCCCTTTTTTCTCCAAAGTGAATTTTTCCATTCCCTTCATATTTTAAATGATTCAAACTGTATTATCTAGCAAGCAGCAATTTATTATCGAAAATTTATCATGTATAAGAACGATGTGGATCAATGTGGAAGTAATATACGAGCGTTCCCATTTTTCTTAGCACAATGTCAGTGTGTCATAGAATGATCGCAACAAAGATCTGATCTCATTTGTTGCTCTCAACATTTTTCTCTACTCTGCTTTATGCAAATACTCCGTGTCTATATTGAAAATTGCAGCCACTCAACGAATGATCTTAACTACAACATTTGTATCAGCAATACTTTCGCATCAATCACAAAAATGTTTGCCGCTGCACTTAACCTTTGCTATTTTCTTGAATAATTCACCTATTATTTCATTATTTAACTATGCTTGGTTCAGCATATTACCACCATCAATGAACGATCATCAATGGGAAATTTTTAAGGTGGACTTGATTGACTATGCCATATTGGAGAGCTTTTTCATTAAAGTTTCCAAAATTCTCTATGCTGTCCGTCAATTTAAAGCTGACATTATGTCAATAATAGCAATAGCAATAAAGCCAAATATTCATAAGGAAGAATGAAAATTGCTGGTGTGAAGAATAAAGCAGAAAATTTGTAGTAAAATGATCACAAACGTACACGTCACCAGGTGAAACATATTAAACACAACAGGGCATGAATCAGTAATATGTAAGAGGCAAAAGAAAAAGAAGAATATGCTGCTTGACATAATCCCCAGTACCAACACAAAACTTTTAAGAATTCAATTCAGCAACATTAGGTCTGTAACAGAGGAGCGATGATATTTCCACCTGCTGTAATATTCTCTGCTAAAACGCTTGAAGGGCTAACAGCTTCTGCACGCAAGTTAATCTAAAATGTTGCTAATTGAATTTTTTTTTTTGAGCGGATCATGCAAGTGATAATCAATATTTTTTGAAATATTTGAAGCAGTATTTTTAGCGAACACATCGGTTGTGCTGCCTACTATAAGCGTGGGAACCGATAAAAAGGATGTCATTCAAAAATTATGACGGTATTTATTGCCTGTAAGATGCACTATCAGTGCTGATAAGATTAGACATTGACCGCCATCTTGCTTGTCACAAATATTGTTGCTATTATTTCGTTCTCGTATTCAAAAAGATTGGAATATGATCATAGACATAAGGGGAATATTGCTATGTTCCTCTCCTGATCTGAACATTGTCTTTTCGAATATTTTTGCAAATTCATTCGTTCTCATCTAATGAGATGGCAGGTTGAAATAACTGAGTGCATCATAATTTCAGTGGGAGTTGAAACTTACACTTTCATTAACTAACGACGGCCACTGGTATATTTTCACAAAGACTTTTATTTCCAAGCTGCATTGTTCTTTGATCATTGAATGTACCGACAGTAAAGTTCTCTCTGTTTCTATGGGATATTTGACGCATTTGTTCTCGCCTTTTATACGGAAGTATGATCGTCTTAATGTTGAAAGAAGTGTTGCTTAGCATTTTGTATGGTCATTAAGTCAATAGCATTCAATGTTTAAAGGCTCCTGTAAATAAAAGCGGAAAACGACTGAACGAGGCAGAATTGTTTCAATTGGAGAGGATTGCAATGGGGCGTTTATTGACAAAAATTCGATAGACTAGCGAAAAGCTCTATATAACAGGGGCATCAGCACAAGCATTTCCCGCTCGCATATCGTTTTGTCGATTGATAATCGGCTCACAGTATGCGTACGTGAAAATTTTATTGTCATCCTCAGTGTCGCTGAAATTTCAAATATTTTCCATCCCTAATGACGCGATCCAACGATAACGATCACCTATGGATCTCGATGCTCACGTTGTTTTAAAACGTTCATTTTTATATTCGATTAAACTAAAACCTAACTTCGCAATAATCATCACTTTTTTTAACTATGGAAGGAGACAGTCGTTTAGGGCGTCGTATTTCGTAATTCGTTTTGTTGTCATATTTTATTATTTACAGAATTTCTTGAAAGCCATCGATAATCTCACATTTTATTGTAAGCAATTTAATCATGAATCCATATTCATAAGCTTATAATATTTCATGCTGGTTCGATGTAATCTTCATGCTCACTTCCTTATCTGACTTCGCAAAACATCGTTTGCTATTAAGTTTTTCATATTATATCTGATCATTATTCCAGTTTTCAAAACGAAACAGCTTATCAGTGGTATACTGTGTGTTAATCTCGCAAATAATTCGTTGGAAAAGAAAGGGAATTTTAAAGTTCAGTTTTCCTCATAAATCATAATCATGAAATTTTTATGACAGAGATTACAGAAAGATTCACTTAATGCTTCCATAAAATTGTCGACGAGCGTTCTTCGTTCTCAGAGACAAAGCTACAAATAGAACACAATTTTTTCAGCTTCGCAACAAGGAAGAAATTTTTTACCAAGACAAAACTTTGTTTGCTGAAGCAGCTATAAAAATTTTTTCACGCATATACCTATTGCTCAACTACGATAAAACCACCTATCATTCCATTTCCCTAGACTCAATTGAATTTCATTTATGTTGTGATTCCTTTTTCTGCTAAGAGCAACTAATAAGTGGCGAGATGGTTAGTTTCATGAGTATATCAGATGGCAGGATTCATCTTGTGCTGCAAATTTTTTGACCAGGAGAATTGACACAGCAATAGTCGTTCAATAAGCTGCAACAAGCGGAGTGAGGGTGCAATTATTTGAAACGGCAGTTATGCTCCTCGAAATCTTTGACCTGAAGTACTTAATAGGTTAAGATGAGTGAAAGAAGTTGCGCAGTGTTCACGAACATTGCTGCTGCTTCTGATGGTTTCCAATAGTGACACGATTTGAGATGAAAATAACGATAAAAGATGTCATCTAAAAGATGAGTGTTGCCTTTCGAAAAATTTTTGTTGCAGCTCAAATTTTTCTCAACAGCACATTTTTAATGAACATTTGCACAAATGCGCTAGAGGAGCTTCTCATGTATGCATTTTCGCATTTCGATTAGGCGACAAAAAACTTTGTGGGTTATCAAAAATATCTGGAATAATGCAAGCATATCTCAGCTCAAGAGATTGCTCGTATAAATCTTTCAGTAATAGTCCTTCTTTGATATGTATGCAAATTTGTTGTCATCTGCAAACTTCTTGTCACTTTTAGTTGTTAGTTGACAAATCGAAGTGAAATATGATAAAACCAACGGTTGGCACGACTCTTGCTAGACAGCCTCAGTGGTTGCCAAATGAAAGTAGTGAATGAAGAGAGTTAAATACGCACACACACATACATACACACACATACACACACACATACACACACACATCTATGCACTACACAAACGTGACGACACCATAATCCGCTTTGCAAAGTGGACACGCAAAAGCACATGAAATGGGCCGATGAGTGGAGCAGAAAAACTTTTTACAACATTCCGCATGTGCGAATACCCTTCGAGGCTATAGTCTTGATAGCGTTCACTTGAATAGTAATTTTTGAGTGAAGGATTTCCACACTTTCATGTATTTTGACACCGCGTGGTGGTGAGGTGGAGAGGAAGGGAAGAGAAGTAAATTTTCTTACTTCTTCCTCATCGCCACATTCCTGCTCAAATGTTCAACTGGCCTTCCCTCACGCAAGTTGGTACATTTAACCGAGTTGAGAGCTTATCAACTTTGTGAATTTGCGTTAAATCAATCGCCGAGTTTCTCGTTTACACTTGTCAATACTTAAGTTGTCTCTGATAACGTGGGTGGGCTAAGGTGGAAACAACAAGTTAACTTGTGATCTGAGAACGATCTCGCTGTAGAACAAGAAAGTCGCAATGAAGTTTTTATGGGAAGGAGCAACGGTTTGATGAGGTTTTCCATACGAAAGTGTGGTCCAAAAAGTTGTTTTCAATAATATCAGCTCGCAAGCTCTATTTTAATTTATTTTCTCCACCACTTCAGCTATAACTAGACTCCCTAGTGGTTTCATTAAGCACTAAGTTCTGATATCTCACCTCTTACCTTTCAATGAGTACAACTGTACAATCAGTTGGAAACCACCACTTATTACATAAATATTTTCCAAGTCCATTGGAAAAATTCATCAGAGATGTCTATGCGATATCCGCATTAGCATTTTCGTTCATCTAATCAACCTTCTTTTCATTATTTATTAACAAACAATGAAATATTCGCAATAAAGAATTCATATTTCAAGCGTATTGACCCATCGCACAGATCATTCATTCGTTGACGACACTCTTTTCCTCTCGACCGGTTGCAAATTGCAACCTGATTAGTGCGAAATGCGACCTCGCTAATGGTATGCGAATTTTAGGCACATCTAGCTGTCCATAACTTCCTCAGAAGCCGAATTCCTCAGAAGCCGAATTCCTCAGAAGCTCAGAAGCCTCAGAAGTCACTTAAAGTATGCGATGCGGGGGGATGTCGTAGATTATAACCACCAGATTTTCCAACTCCAGCTTCAATACCTGTCAAGGTAAAAGCGCTGTATAGAGAGACACCCATACGCTCTGATACAAGCACTACCATGATTACACTGGCTCATTGAAAATTTAAGAAATTTCGCAACGGTCTTAAATCACATATCTATTGGTCATTTTTCAGATATAACGAACCAGTTGAACTTCGAAAAAAAAAGTTAATATGAAGCTGTAAACGGTTATTTGACTACACATTGCAAAAGCAGTAAATTGCCACTCTGTCGCTGTAAGCTATAACGATCGCTGCTAATGAAGTTCGAAAGAAATTTACTGCTTCGTTCACATTCAAATGTGTTACGATGTCTTGAGGAGGATCAATGTTTGACTGCATAATGGCACTGCGTATTGTCTTGAAAACGATTACTTTACGACTGCAAGCCTCTCGCTTCTCTCGTTTACGCTCATTTTTTCGTCCTTCATCAGCAGTTAACAACTGTCCCTCTCAAGACTCGTTGGGCAATCTACTGCTGCTCTCCGCACTCCATTCTTTCCTCTCGTTCATTGTCTCTTCGGCTGTCTCAGATAAACTACAATTCCTTCCTCTTCATATGCGCCCATCATTCCGATCGGCTTTCCAATGTGCCATTCGCGTTCATCTTTCCTATAGGTTTTTTTCAGTTTGTGAATTTTCTAGTGGCATCACTCGTTGATTGTGCGGTCGGCCAGGCGCCATCGAACGACGAAAAAATACCACTTTATATTGCATTCATTATGCTTTTGCGTTCGGTTTTGCTCACTTCTCTAGGGAAACGGGAACGAGTATCAGTGAGGTGCCGTGATATGTCCTTTTACAATTGCGGTGACCAGATGAAGCATTTTTATTAGCTGTCACTCGATAAGGAAGTGCGTGTAATGATGCATTCCTTTTTCGATTTATTCGTCTATGCGTACAAACCTTCCGCACAACATTCGTTTCCTATGTCATTTTGCAAATTTGCATCTGCAAAACGCATTATGGCAGTGTTGTCTGTGCATTTACATCTGTGTCTGTCTGTCCAGTAGTTTCATCTCGAAATCTTCGCAGCTGCCGTTATGAAATTCAGTTAGTGTAATATCGGACATAAGATTAAATCGTATAACTTCTGTCATGTTGTTCTATTAGCTTGGAAATGAGTTCTAGCAATTTAAAGGTACTAAAAAATTCGCATTTATTTTGCACCGGTAGGATTACGAAGAAATAATTCTCTGCAGATTTTGAGCGAACGGTAGGGTCGAGTGAAATATAAAGGTGAATTGGGTCGAAAGTTCTGCATACTTCATTTTGTGCAGCTAACTTGCAAAACAATTCGGTCAACTGAGCGGGATGCAAAAAACGCGTATCGTGTCAGCTGTTCTGGCGTGCTTCTGCACTTATTTCATGATTCCATCGATGTAAGATGCGGACACGGCCAGCCTACATGCATACGTAATAAAGAACTGCATGTGTGCTAATGTACGGAAGGGGTCTTCTGCAACGTGAATGATGAATCATATCTCGTGCGAGAGGCAGGGAGACTCTCGTGCTGGCGTAGTCCGTGCTTTGGATAAAGGGTTAGGAAACGCTTGATTTCACCAGAAGAATGTCTTCTTATTGCCTATATCGTGTTGGCATACAACTACGATGGGTCAGCAATTTTAGAAGAGTTGCAGTTTTGATGTATAATTGCGTTTTGAATGGAGTTGGTTTGATACAGTAGCTGCCGTCGGCATCCAAAAGGCGTCGGACGCTGTGAGGTGCATCGCTCATTGTCGCCGCTATTATGATTTTTTAAAACTGGTTATTAACGAACAATTTCGCTTTGGAGATGATGCGAGGACTAACTACGGTGATGCTGCATCTTTTGCGAGTGAGTAAGCTGCAATGATGCTGAACCGAGATGCAGAGTGCGCAGAATTTTCGCATGGCTCTCTTCTTTTGCTACAGAAATGATGATATGTGGAAGTAACAATGAATCCGAGGCTGCGGGTGAAATGCGTAGCTTCTTAAAGTGATATTACGTCACAACCTTACCTATGCTTTATCAAAGTGAAGAAGACTACGGCCTCTGAGCTTTTTGAGACAAAAAGATTTACTATAGCAACATAATATAGCATACCCTACGAAATTTTTCCGGTGATAAGCAACATTAAAATGCGACTCACGGGGGTTTCGACTCGATGAAGTATGTTAGTGCATAATTAGTGAAATCACAGTGTCTGCATTATAGTGTAATAGTGCTTGAAGAACTTGCGAGATAATACGGCGTAACGCAATATGACCATTAAAATTTCGGAAGGAGCAACTTAAACCACAGTAATTCAAAAATTTCTAATGTATTGGCAGCGTTCGTTCACGAACTTTTTGCTGATTTCTCTTTTTATGATACTCACTAAACATTGTTTCCCTTATTGTTTCTAGTTCTTGAAATCTAAAGTAACTTGCACACCGTCTACGTAAACGACTGCTCTTCCACCAAGGGCATTTTTTCGATGCCGTAAAGATGGAAAGCCAACAAAGGGAAAAGGCAGTGGCAGAGAAGAAGGACATCTTGCGAGCCCCGACAGCGATACCTCTTTCTTAAGCCGATGTGTGGTAAGACTTGAGCGTGTAACAACCTTTCTTGATATCAGGTTAAATAATATTTTTCCATCAAAAGGTTCTTTTCACTCTCGATTAAATGAATTTGCGAAAAGCATGACGAAAACATGAAATTTTCCGCTCCATTGCGATAAAAAGTTCTGCGCAAGCACAAAGTTTGAAGAATTTCGAAACGCAGGATAGTTGCGATGTAGGCCTGTGATTTGGCGCATATTTCGCATCGCTGTCATGCTGTATATGGATATCAAATTTGCTTAAGGGTTTTCTCCATTGAGGTAGTAGGTAGTGCAGCAGCAAAAAAAAGGATATATTTTTAACACAACCTGATTTGTTTCAAACTTCAGCATTTCATACGCAGTTCTCTGAAACCCTGAGACTTTTTGACTGCATATCGTGGAATTCTATAAAATATTGGCATTGGTCTCGTTCAGCTCAGGATTGTTTCCTTTCCTGATTTTGTCCATTGTATCCGAGTATCCTTATTCGCAACAAATTGTTCTTTCTGTGCTAACGCTTATGTGTTATGTTTTCTATTAGCCTATCCTTTTCGAACATACTTCTCCACAAAGTTTCCTTCATGTGCCAGCGATTCTGCGAAGAATTTTTTTAAGCTTTTGAAGACAACACTCGCTTTTTAAAACCCCTAAAAGAGATGAAGATACCCAAGGAGTCGCCGCGCAGAGCGGATTTCGTTCCAGCGAATCCGTCCGTGGGGGATGGAGAATCTTTTGGGCACGGAGACTTCCGAAGTCCAAAATCAATGAAACATCTTTCCGCAGGGGCATCCAGGGGGAACGGAGGGAGTATGACTGTGAGCTCAGGACAATGATATAAGCGCATGACTGTTCAATTCCTTAACAATTGTTAAAGTGTAAACGATCAATACAACGCCAGGGCAGAATCATAATGAGGTACACTACGATGTTAGATGTGACCAGTAGGAAGTTGGGCGGCTGGTAGGGGCACCAAAACACTTCACCATCCGAGGTCTCGGTTTCTCTAATTCTGTTGAATCCGGAATCTCCTGGAGAAAGCCTCTTGTCCTTGTAAGTGTATGAGAATGCTTTATTTTTGCAGTTGCATCAACCAAGAATCACCGACATTCGATGTTTTTTTAGTGTTTTCATTCCAAACAAATCTGCACACTTAGTACCCTTTGTTTCAGTCGCGTTGCAAGTTGTGTCCCATTCTGTTTCACAAATGCAATTTTCTGTTATTTCTTTCACTCCAGTGGTATTTTGCCATTCAGCAATTCAACTCTGAGTTTTTACCATCGACTTTAAATTTAAGATTCATTTCACTTCCTGTCGCCTCAGCTCTTGGTCTCCTTAAGTTGCATTTCCTCGTTCCATGTGTATATGCTATTTTTTCGATATTTAATAGTAATCTTATCACTTATTTATTACTTCTTATTACGTAATTATGTTCACCTTTTCGCTTGTTTGCAAATTATAAATTTACTTAGAATTCTCTTCGCTCACCGAGCAGCCCGACACACCTTCATCCCGACGATGATTGGCCTGATTGTCGAGCTAAACGCAATACCTGTGTTGTGCACAGTTTGGGAGGTCACACTGTAGGCACAGGCTTGCACGCAAGTTTATTTTCATTGATAGGAGTTCAGACTGCCGTTCGCTTTATTCACATTAGTTTTCCTCAGTTGAGGCAATCAGTTGCAATGTCCCGCTTGTGCTTTCGTTAACGTATATCAACGGACCTTCGGCGGTTGATATCAAACCATCGTTGGTGAAAACTGTTCTTTCTTCCGCTCGTCTATATGTTTAAGTTGCATTCACAGTGTTTCTCACTCTTCATGCGTCAGCCAAATACAAGTGAAAACTTAACTGACCCTCCTCCTTTGTTGCATGCTGAAATTTACACCTAGGTTTTGTGAGTCTGTGTCGTGCAGTCCCAACTTACTGTTTGTTTAAGAGTGAACCATTTCCATCACTGGAAAGGTCTGCGTTGAATCCGGTCACGGTTGCGACCAGAAGAGGAACCGCAGGTGGGTCAAATCCCTGACCATATATGGATAGGTCAAGCCTGTCGCGTTGCGGTCGCTGCCCGATCGGATTAAAGCCGATTGTTCGATCGAGATCAGGACAAGGTTTATGTCACGTTATAAGTTAAGCCCAATCCACCTCGCAATAAAGGGCCGCACCACGATCGAGTTTAATCCTGACCCTCATTTTAGCTTGCGACTTACATCACTACATGTCCTCTAGCACAACGTTGAAAATTGGTGATATGCCAAAGAGACTGACTTCGATGACCTTTGCCTCTAACTTTTTTTTAGTATTTTGACGCCATTGGAGACCTTGATCCCATTTCTCTGCTCACTGGACATCTTCATCTCTAACATTTCAGAGGTTCTTTGATGGATCTTCATTCCCAGGGGCCTTTCCAGAACAAGAAGCCTGTACTTCATTGGACGAAACAGCAGTATCTTAAGCAACATAAAACAATAGTCGACTAGCCTATCTAAGCCCTAACAGGGGAAGATTACTAACTGGTCGATTGATTGCATTGAGGCACTGGGAAGGAAAGCCACATATAACAGTTCATGTCATTTGCGGCGACTCTGTCTCTAAATTTTCTGTCATTAACTATTTCTCTCTTCCTAAAATTTAAGTATAACTTCTTCGGTTATTCTGTTTTCTCCGTTTCGTCGGTATTATGGCATTCCAGCTTATGCCGCTCAAACCAAGTAAAAATACATTTTGTAAGATTCGAGGCTATTGCTCCATTTCCCGTTCACCGATCAATTTGAGTTTTGAATGGTAGGTGAGAGACGGTCAAAAATCCATGGGATGATCGTAAAGACCTTGAGACCACAAGATGGTGATCAAGAATAGTGAAAGCAAAGCGGTTTGAGCGACCTGATTTTTCAAGATGTCAAAAGAAGCGAAAATATATGCTTTTCCTGTTCTTTGAAAAGCATTGTTCCCAAAAAGAGACAAACTGATTCATTAGCAACTCGCTGGAGCGCACTTTTGCTTGATAACGGACTCTGGTCAATTTAAGGACCTTTGTTTGGTTTTTGTAGTTATCTATTTCGCTTTCATTTCTTTCAGGGACTTCTAGTTCCTGCCTTCCTCCTAATGTTTTATATGATTCGACGACTTTTTCGGATACCTCCAACTTTTTCGATCACATAAGAGCGATTTTTCAACGCAAATATTTTTACTTTGAAAGTCGGATCAAGAATGAGTTACCTTCGATCTCTGCTGGATACGACGACCCCTGAGTTTAACTTCTCTTTCTCGGTCAGTTTCCGTGCGGCCGGCGAAATGCAGTAACCTACTTTTATCAGATTGCGTTAGCTTTACTTCAGTGCCTAAAAATGAGGTCTTTTTGCATATTTTTTAGCGCCACCTTGGTTCGTGGTTGTGCGTACAAGATTGCTCTTAGCACCCGTTCCATTCAACGTGACTGTATAGCTTGTGATTCACTAGTGCTCGTTGCAGTCCAGTGTTTCACTGTCGTTCTACTAACGTCACATTGCAAATCGACCATGATTAAGCAGTGAACTTACTATTTCTAAGTGGTCCCCGAATTGTAAACGTGCTCATTTTTTCCTATTGTAACAAACGCCCATAAGTCCATTGAACAGTTTTTATTCTTCGAAAGTTCGGCATTCCTTGACCGTCACAAATGCATACGGCTGGCTGAACAAAACCACCGGAAATTTAAAATTTTTATTGAATATCAAAACAAATTAAGACGTCCCGAAGTGGCCGATCCGATATGCAATCTTCACAACTAATTCATGAAGTCTGAGGTTGCATGAACATTCAAGAGGTAAATGCGGAACAAATGCGCCTTTGCAATCCGCTTTCAAGACCAAATCATCGTATAAGCTGCCAATATATAATAAAACATGCAATAATATTTCGAGTGACCCAATCTTTTGTGAAGATTTTCCACAAAAAATTCACGTTTCGCTGTCGAAGGCGGATGAAACAGCAAAGCAAAGCTGAAGCTCGCCATCCTGGATGAAATATCACCCTGTACGATGAAATACTTTGAACGTAGAGTAATGTGACGTCGTGCAATATAGTATTTCATCGCATACCACTCGAAATTTGTTATAGAACGTTGCCGTCTGCGGTGCACTCTACATGCTAGGTTTCCTATCTCCACTTTTAATGGCTTCTGAGTTGAAACTACCTGATAGAGGGCATTGAAGAGAAATGCGTAGCAGCAGGCACGGCGTCGTCATAATGCACCTTGTAAATGCGAATTGGCAAAGACGCACACAGTCCTGGCCATAATAAAACAAAACAGAGCCAATAGGTGTTTCTTTCGTGATTATTTTATATTCTTTTCACTATGAACAAAATCTTTTTTAAGGCTCACCAGAACTCTTTTCGGAGGGATTTGCTGCTGGTATCCTTATGCCATAGTTTACAGCCACTTACTGAGACCAAAGGCGATCAGGCAATGGAATTCGGATACATTTAACGTCTGTTGTTTATTGTTATAGATCGTCACAGAGGTGACATCATCATATCAGGTTCTCTTTAAACAAAAAAAATGAAAAAAGGTCATCCAAGAAATACAAATTCATCTTTGTCGTGGAAAATGCATCTTTATAATAGAAAGGAATAGTGAGTTATCAAAATAAGGAAATGTTAATTGTGCAATCGAATGAAGCACTGGCAGTGCCTAAGAATAGTTGTAAAGGAAGTACTAAGATCATATACTGTACATAAATAAACATCAATGAAAATTGATACTATGAGTGTACATAAATATCGCTATTCATTTCTGGTGTTATTACCATTCGAGCACACTTATGTTAGCTTTTAGTGATGTTATTTACTCGTCATATTTGTTAAATGAAAGGAACTTGTTTGCTATGATTTCAACACGTCATCGTTTCATACTATCTTCTCTAGTGTTGCACTTTTTTACTATGTAATCGGCCATACTGATAACAATGCTTGACGAATAGTTCTTTCAGTGCTAGTTTTATTGTTGCTTTGATGCTTCTGAAGGTCGTTGTCAGTCATTTCATTTTCCATCAACATTGCATCCGTTCTTGCTAGTGGAGAATTTTCCCTTCCCTTATATATGCATAATGGATCAAAAACCTTCCTCCTCATAGAAGAATATCCATCGCCTTTATTATTATTTTGGCCTTTTTTTACATTCTTAGCGATTTTTTCTAACGTGCTCTATTAAAAGCGTACGTTGATAATCTTCTTTTCCTGTTTCCATTGTGCAGTTGGCCTCAATGAATTTTTTTGCATTTGTAAGTGAATTTTCGCAGAAAAAGGTCCTGTGAAATAAAAATTGTACGGAAAGTAAAAATACTGTTCAGACTGGGAGGTTATTTGTGTTTACAAGTGCAGCTTTTCAAGTTTTTTTTTTTTTTTGAGACAGCCTTGATTGTTCAATCGAACAACCGCCGACGTATGACAGACAGTCCAACACCATGTGGCAATCGAACAACCAAAAGTTTTCAATCTCATTCTAGGAATCTAGATTTGTTCAGTTTCCTTCTATAAACTTGGCCTTTGGGAAGCGACTCCAACCTTGTTGAAAACTTCAAAGGGTGATTTAAGGCGATCAGGTTGCTACGCCGGCCCCCAATCATTGACATAACAAAGCCTTTCGGTAAAGTTGCATGCATTTCTTTTGAGGGGAGCATGAAATACAGTTCACAGCTCTCAATGCTTTATAACCATCTTTTAGTAGACGTAATATGAACTAAGATCAGTATGCACATTAGCGCTTATGGAAACGTTTTACGAGTATAGAGTAGTACTGCACAGTCGAAGACGGCAGTCATCTGTGTGGAATTGAAACGCAAAATATAACACTTCTCAACGGATCTACCTGAAATCCTTGGCTGAGGTTGAGAAATTTTTGATATTCGACCGTTACCTAATATTCGGTCATTAGAGGTCAATGATCGTTTATTTGAACGATAAATGCTGTTATTTTTGACAAAATGCCTTGCACTGTTACGGGAGAGATATATAAAACGAAACCGATGCTTGTCTATGCCTTGTGATATCTACATCTTGGATGCCACATACAGCGCTTTAATATGTGAGCTTATGAGGGATTTCATATGTTAAACATTCTTACGTGATGATTTCTACGAGTTGCAATTAAAAATAACATAAGGCGAATGTTTGTAGTTGATTGCAGACCGTCGAGACAGAGTTATAAAAGAGACGGAACGGCTCGCCTCTTGAATGCCAACAAGCGCACACGTGGCGTGTACATACCTTATTGAATCGGAAATAACGCCCGGCTAATGAAGATTTCGCGATTCGGTTGTTACGCTGCCCCCGATCACAACTATTTCCTCAAATAGGTATCTACCTTCTTATTAACTCGATATCTTACCTTGTTGTTTGCTGTTTGAAATCAGTGTTTATATACTCATATTGTCTTCTTGATGAAAATCATTCTTGCAAATCGTTTCTGCATTAGATGTGTTTATTGTTGGGGCATTAGCGCTGACAATGAGCCATGAAATTTGCGTCTTAAAACGCACTTTGAGCAGAATTAAAACTATAGTAGTAACAAGTCTAATGATTAACAAAAAACTTTTATTTTTTATATGTTGCGTTGTGTATTGAACTAAGAAAGTTTATTGTGGTTGAACATTTCTCTGCGTGGCTTCATATTTGTTGCCAAGTCAGCGAAAGAAATTGATTGACCTGAATTGATTGCGGTTATTATTGATCTGGACTGATTGCAATTTATCTCGAATTTTCGCATAATTTTGGAGAGTTCCTGTTACACTATTTTGCATTCAGTGGGCTTAATGAAGGTATTGCGAGATTTGTGTTCCGTCTCTCAAGCAATAGCTTTCTTTGAACTACTGAATTCCTCCTCCTTAAGCAACTCCGAATTATGATCACTTGAAGTTATCAGAAAATGAGAAACTCATTTATTCGCTTTTGATGAGAAGTTCTTTGATATTAGAGTGAAAAAAAAGAAGAAAGAAATGAAACGGCAAAAGCAATGGCTCAGTATGCGCTTTTGGCTTTGATAAATTAGCACAAACTAAATAAAATATGCAGAATGCCGCTTCCTTATTTTGACTGATCAGATCGCCTTTACAAACCAAAAAATGATGCGTTGTTTGTGAACGAATATGTTCAAGATGCATAAAAATTTTCTGGTATTTTTCAATGTGTCCTTTCCTCTCGAGACTCATAAAACTTGGAATAGATTGCCCTACGATGTGTATTGGGGCGGTCAAATTTCGCAATTCTACTTGCAGAGGTTTTCAAGTTGAAACTATTGAATCGCAGAAACGAACGTAATTCAAACGCATATATAAACAGGAAATAAATTGGCTAATGCATATCTCGAGTATGCGTTCAGTATGCGTTACGCCAACATACTTGCAATCATTCAAGAAATATTATTTTCATAGAAGCAAAAATCTTCCAGATGACTTAATTCTGTGAGAGGGATAATTGCATTAATAAAACGGAATCCCGGTACTGCAATATTTTTTCTGTTTCTTTCACTTTGTTATGACAAGAAATACGGGCAGTGAAACACTATTTCAGTCTTCTGGAGTCATTCGTTGGACTGCGTACCCATCAACAAATTAACATTAACTCGTTATAACCTTAATAGTCCGATGATGTGCCACAGCCACTGCTTAACAAATGCGTCTCGCTACCGACACACTTTGTTTACGTCTACGATTCCCTCACATCGTTCAGCCTGTCTCCTTTTCATCCCTTTTCCCTCGAGCTCATCTCCATTCTGCTATTCTCCCCATTTTCTGCAAATAGTTTTTTTCTAATTACTGCTCTTCCTCACTGGCCACTTCGTTCACCAGTTGTCAGTAATTATTCTTTGCGCTTGCTATCGTAAATAAAGGTATGTCGATAGTTGATTCAAATAGGTGATGCGGGTAATATGACTGCAGCGATATGAAATATAGTGATAGAAAACCATCGAGATAGTTTTCGTTCAGGTCATCATCTTCTGTCCTAGATGCGCTAATTGAGACAGAGAACTGAGCTCCTCGTTTGGAAGGATTAACATTTGTACATTTTCATTTATATCACGTCTTGCGCTACTATTGGTTTTCTCGTTGAGTTTGAAAACTGTGACCACATGAACCCATTCTTGATAGAATTGTTATGCTTATTTTTGTGTCCTTAGCGTCCTTCATTCTACCATCCATTTCGAATAAAAAAGTGCGCCAGAGCTATATGCGCTAAAAATACATGCGCTTTTTGCAATTACTTCATTAGTCCAACCAACTAATGGAGGGACCAACCACTTTTACGAATGCGCTTTCCGGAGGATTGTTTTTCATCCTCATTCGTCCGACTGCAGGAAAATGACATGAAAACTGCAGGTTTAAGGTTTGGTAGGATTCAACAGCTGAGGTCTAACTAACTTTCATGCAGTTTTGGAAATGTTTCTTGCG
The DNA here is from genome assembly GCA_006503575.1 of Baylisascaris schroederi. NCBI lineage: Eukaryota > Metazoa > Nematoda > Chromadorea > Rhabditida > Ascarididae > Baylisascaris > Baylisascaris schroederi. Next base: position 229,119 of record QEWY01002240.1, on the reverse strand, counting down.
TTCTGTCGCTTGAGTAGGAGGTGAAGTAGTTCCAACAAGCCCTTATTCCAGATTGCAGGGTGCGCTTCCTGTTCCCTATATGCTTCGTTACTCAATTCTCTGCTTGCTTCTTCAGCTAATCTTCTCATTTCCCCGACATTTGGTCGTTATTTAATGGATCGCCAACTTAACACTGGTCGGCTCTTTTCTTTAATATATTTCTATCATTTTCATGGTCCAGGTTTATTTCTGATGTATCTTTGCCGTAATTTGCAGTCAAGATGTTTGTTTAATAAGGAATGGAAGCTCGCTCTCGACTGTTCTTCATTATCTACACACATTATATGCTTGAAATATTTTCATTCTTCTAGAATGTGTGGTCTTCGAAATCTGCTGAGGAGGTTGTAGCGCTCATACACTTTACATCTATCCAATCTAAGATTTTTATTTACAGTCGGAAGGTGAGAAAATGAATGCTAACGGAGTCGTATTAAAAAGAGCCATTGTTGAATAATTATTGAGTGGGGATTTAAAGCTTTCAAAGATGAATGAAGGCTGTGCAGTGATCTGTGGGCATTTCGAAGAACAGTTGGTAAGGCTGAGATTAAAAGAAGTTGGGAAAGGTGCTAGAGGAGCCAACATGATGCGCGTGTTTGCGTCCTGTTTACTTGACCAACTAGTTACGCAAGTCACCAACAAGAAATCAAGTATGCAGAATGAGATCCTTATATTTTGATCAACCTGACCCATCGCACGCAAATTCAACAAAAACTTGTACTTCATAAACCGACCGTTGTAGAATACACAGACATTTTTTGTCGCTTTTAAATGTCCATCGCTGTCTTCGAGGAATACTGGAGAAGTTGCTATAGGAAGTCATCCGAGTGCATACACTGTACCCAGTGAATTTAGAGGCTTTGGCTTTGCTAGTTCCCGATTTGAAACTATCGAGCAGCCATGCAAGCGGACACACGCATACACGTACAGACACCACCTCGCTGCAGCAAATTTGTAAAAGCAGCTAAAAACCGTCTCAACTAGATGTAGTTCGGCAAAGCAGTTACTAAAATAATCCCAAATTTGGTGTCTCATATCGGCGATATATCAGTCAAAGTAGGCCATTCGGCAAGAAATTCAAGCCTTCGTTGAAATCAGTATCGTTTGGGCAAAATCTCCCATGGCTTTTCGACTGTTTTATATTGCGCGCGAGATTTAAGGATATAACACAACATGGAAAACGATACAACTGTTAAAAGGAGGTTTATTTTATTAGGAGTGAGGACATTGCAGTCAGAGATTGCAGAAACAGACAGAAGTATCTTTCAAAAAATTATCGAAAATTGCAGGGGAGTGATTTTACAACACAGTTCTAAATATGTGCATATAACTGCTGTGAAGGAGTAGTAGTTATCACTGAAGAAATAGTAATTAACTGGTTCAGTCGAGATGTTCAATTCTATAGGCGAAGTGAGCGCACAGAATTCGCATACTTTATGAGAGGTTCAATTGAAGCTTTCCTGGTCGTTAATATCAAAACGTTCATAGAAATTAAAAAGCTGCTATAGACCAAAGGATTTTCAGCTATCGTGCTGCTACTTCACTTAACCACTGATACTTTGCCGAGGTCACAGGGGATTGGGGAGGTAGGGAGGCTGAAATGTCGACCTATTCGCGGTCTTTTTGATGTGCGCGCCAAACACAAAGGCCTATTGTTCCTTAGAGATTACGTTACTTTATTCCTGTTGTCATTAGCGTTCCTTAAAATCAATATTATTGTTAATATCAGTGAAAATCTTTAGCTCTAGAAAAGGTCCAGGGTATACCCCATATTTTGCATTTTTCGCGCATTCTTTATCCAACTCATAATATTCGATGCGTAATTTACTGACTGATTTATCTTCCACATCATTCCAACGTGTATTTGTTTGCGGTGTTGTGCTGTTTAGTTGAGAGCGTTGAGTGATGGAGTCGATAAGTTAAAAACAACGGCAATTTGTCTTCTCAGATGAATTTATGGTTATCAAGATTGCACTCAGGAAACAAGTTTTGATGGAGCTCATTTAAGCGAGATTACTCCCCACACCCTAGAATGTTAAGTGCACTCATTTGAAATGTTCATTGCTTGAAAGCAGTCTCTTCTTCAACATGTTAAATTGGGCGAGATTTTGTGTATTCTCGTTTACCTTCACTTGCCAACATTTTTTGTGAAGTCTAAATAAATGATAATAATGCGATATTCTCATTATTAAGGAAATGGACAGAAACATGTGCAAAGCACATTCGGGCGTGGAGAGGAAGGTTGTGTTGAGGGGGGAAGAGGCGAGGGTCGCGGGATGAGAAAGCAAAGGGTCGTCCAATATGAAAGGGACCGCTTCCTTTCAGAGTGAATCACAAGTATTTTCCTGAGTCTTGGACGATCAAGTTTGCTCAGAAGCTCGAACTCGACTGAGCGATTGAAAAGTCGTTTTTTTTTTTGTCTTAAATAATTACTCTCCTCTATCGCTATTTTTACGTTAATTTTCGCTCTCTTTCTTTTCACTTGTCGAAAAGTGCAATGTGTTCTCTTATAATTTTGCTTGATCGGATGCTAGTTTGATCCTATTTAGAAAACTTTTGTCCTTTTTGCAAATTTTTCGTTCTCGATGATAATGCAAAATGCCTTGCCTCTGTATTTAGCATATATGGGAGGAGATTTCATAAATGATTGCCTTTTTCCTAGATCATATAAAATAATTTTTGTACATCAGGAGCTTTATTTGGGCACTCTGTCGAGAGGGTGTTTGCTATCATGTCGATATTAATAACACAATTATATCCTCCTTAACAGTTCTGTTCTAGCTAGTTGATGTATCGTAACGTCATTAATTTCCACCGAAAACTGGAGCAAATTGATATTAGTTGTTGGCTGTTGCGTGGGGTTGTTATCGCATTCGCTAGCACGAATCCTCCTCACCTAATGCCAAACGCTCTAGCGGATCAAAGTGGCACAGCTCGCAAAATATTGTAATGGACGCGCACATATCGTCTCACTCTTTTGTCGTTTAGTCCACAACACTTCCTATCGGCAATTGCAATCGGGTTCTATTCGCACCTCTCATATGGGACAGGTAATCCTTAACATTTTTAATGGGAGTATTTTTGCTTGCGTGGTCATCATGTTCGGCAGTTAACTTTGAATTTAACACGTTGAACAAAGTCACCTAATTTCTCTTGTTTCAACGTAGGTCTGTGAATTAACATAGCGGCCGATTCATTGCATTGAGAAAATTTGGGAATTTTCCACTGTTTTGTTAAGAAAGCTGAATTCGCATACAGTGGTGGGGTTTATTTGATCGATTGAACAATAAATGTCGTCTTAGCGGCCTGCGTTATCAAGTTAAGCATTTTAATGTATTGACCTTTGAGAATTCTACATGATTGGATTGCCCTTGAATTTAGTATGTGTTCTGGTGGCAACCTCATAGAATTCCTGTAGTGAAAAGAAATCAGTGATTTGAACTCTCAAAGTATCAAGTGAATTTATCTTGAAATTTCGACCTGGATTTTTACCCTTCTCATGTGAATCTGCTTCAGTTTGCTTTCACTCTCCGAAAGAACTCAGTAGGTTTGGAGGGCCAACTAATAAACCGGAGATGCAGGGTTTTTATCACATACGCAGTAGTAAATTTTGGTCTGTCAGCTTAGTTTTCAGTGCTACTAATTTGAAGCCTACTGCATTTCGTCCCTATCACAATGTTCGGACGCATGCCTCTTCACAGAACTCCATTTAGAAACATATGACATTTCTTCGCCTTTAATACTATTCTACTGTTGCGAATGCCTTGTGACCCCACTGTTGCCTTCTACTTCCTAAATTGTTATCGATGCCCGTTTCTCTTAGCTCGAACTCGATAGCCTGAATTTGTCGGTGGTAGTACAGCGTAACGACTGCCTTTGGTGTTTTTAGTGGTTTTCGGTGAATGTCAGTAAAGCTGGTTGCCTTTAGTGTTCATATTGCAATGAAGACACTCTTCAACTCGCATTTACGACATATTTTCCATGCATCAAGCTGCTTCCATTTGTTTGCCTCTGCACTCTGAACTAATGCAGACAGAAGCATATGCAAGCAGAAAAACCCTTTTATAATCCTGCAGGCGGCAATCAATTATTCATTCTTATTTCCGCTATTAGAACTCAAGTCTCACACACACATTATCAAGCAATGAAATCACTCATTTGAAAAATGACCATTTAAATACTCTTGTTTTCCTAAAATTGTTTCGCTGATAATAATTTCTCAAATTTTGAAGGAATTATTGGAACTCCTTTGGCATAGGTAATATTCATGGCGGAAGAATAGCAAATTTAAATACGCTGATGAGTTTTGCGGTCAATAAGTTGTTGTACTTACTTCCTCCTCCACATATCTTGACCTGAGATGAGGATGCAAGGCGTTTTTATGACTGCTTCTCTGAATTTCAGCAGCTCTTTATAGCATGTTCAGTCACGATCTGAGGCTAAAGTCTTCGGTCTTCATTTTGTGATCCTATTTATGCTTCTTCATTTTTATGCATACCTTCCACTGTGCAAATGCTCTAGTGTTTAAAGCAAGGCAAAGAGATCATTGCGACAAGTGCAGCATTTATGCAAATGCTGTAAGGTTATTTGCTTTTGTGCATATGCTCCCAAATGAGCCTCTTCACCAGCAACGCTAGGTACCCGATCCCTATGGCAATACCGCTGCTAACGCATATTACCTTCGAAACCGCATATAGCAGAAGCAGTACTGAAACTGTTTAGACAAATTTGCACTTGCGAAATGCATTCATTATATGCCGACGTCGTTTTCTTTCATACCTAACGCTGTGCCTGCCTGTCCGCCTCTGCCGATACCAGTGAAGGCAGGGTAGGGTTAGTGGAAAAGCAATCAGTAATGTTTAGGGTGGCAACCTCCTTTGTCGTCTTACAGACATTTAAGAGTGTCAGATAATCTACATATATTTTTGCATCGGTTACCTGTTGCGCTTTCATTTTACATCGACTTGGTTCACAGAAAGACGAATCTTTCATAGGTGACTTGTATGAGTGGTGGGATTGATTGGAATACGAAAAAATTCTCCCTCTTGTTTCATTATTTCTTCATAACCTATGAGATTGGTTGGTCAAGTGAATGCAGTGCAAAGGCGCATACTATGTCGCCTGATTGGCATTATTCTCTATTTCTTTAACTGAGCAGTTGTTTAGTTCAGCACAAATTGGAAAAACCTATGATATTTGTCACTTAACATTATAAACACACCACTTATATATAGTTAGCGTCATATGATAAAGGCAACTGTAGTCTGGCTCAGACTTTAGTGATAAACGTTGTTTTATCAAAGATACAGGTATTGTCCGCAGAGATGATCCGAGTCGCTTTCCAAGTGAATATTGTAGTCGGCAAGTGGAAAGCCGTAGGCTCGAATCCGTTCAGTGGAAACAATTTCATTTGCCCTCAAAAACTGGCTTTCTTAAAGATAGCTTTGTTGTGCACAAAAATCTTGGTGTGTCATGCAGACAGACGAAACGAAAGCGTATCACCACCGATGCGTCGTTTCTTCAACATCAAGCCAGTTGCCAGTACTCGGATAGCGATTATGCGTGCGTTGATGATGGGCTATTAGGGGCGTAATCTTAGATTTTGAAAGCAATAAGGGAGTCGACTGTGTGCTTGTTAAGTGCAATATTAGCATATTAGAGGTTTGTTTAGCTGCTTCGTTCAAAACTGCCGTCGCATCGATCCTTTGCAGCATTAATAACACTGAAATCGAATTCGCATTTTCTCAAGTAGAGTATGGAGAGCTGCAATGCCTACGGATACATAGAGTCATTACTTGCGTTTTGCTAAGCGTAATGCATTATCTACTTTCAACTTAATCTTGCTGATACCACACAACAGTGTACTGCTTAAGGATCGAATTGTCTACCTAATATCCTCTTATTCTATGCCATTTTCTATGATGTTCCAGATGATCAGTAGTATGTATTCTTATCCAGACAGTGCTGTTTTTTCTCGTCGAACAGGCTGAAAATTAAAACCTCGCAGTACGTCTGCTCGAATAGATATCGTATTTCTAGTTTCAACATCAGCGTTATTTCATGCCATTTGTGATTAGAAGCTGTCGCCTCGCAAAACAAAGAAAAAACATATTCGCCTCCTGTTCATAACTATTGCTCGTAAGACAATCCACTCCCTAGCGCTATTCATGAGACAACTTTTGGGTTGCTTTGTTTTGTCACCTCCTGAAGTGAGCTTTGCTGTCTGTGATATTTACTTCAATTCGCTAAACTGAACATTAATTTTTCTTATACTTTAATCAGCAGTGTATATATAATGAATAATTGTTTCTTCATATCGCTTCAGTTTTCGCTTGAGAGATAAAGGTGGAAGAGAACGTGAATGTCCACTAGACCAATTCAAGGAAACATGTGGTGGTAAAAAACTATTCTTAGAAATATATATATATATATATATATATATATATATTATATATATATATATATATATATATATATATCTTAACTGGCCCACAGTGAACCGACGTCGTTTTGAAGTTTAAGCCGAAGCTGCAACTAACAAGCTATCGTGAGCAGACATTGTTGCAATCGTCTGTTCTCCTTTCTCTACTTCATCCCCTTTTCATCCCGTCCCCCAACTTCTTATCTTCAACCCTGCCACTCCATCCATCCCCGCCTCATGTTGAGTCCTCTTCTTCTGTCTGACGACGATTTTCATTCTATATTTTCCCTATGGTAGGGCGGAAGCTTCATAACAAAGGAGAATGACGTTTTTACGTAAAGTGCACTTTAGATAACGATACATCACCTAAGCGAATTTTGCTTCCGAATCGAAATGACGAGGTGATTTGTGTTGGCTAGATGCATCCTTCAGTAAACAATGTTTTGTGGGGCAACAAATAAGATGTCATCTTCATAAAGTCACGACTACAATCTTAATATTTGTTAATTATCGATGTTCTTGCCATGATTCCTCATTTTTCTTTATTCTTATTGCTTGTCATCTAGCAGTCATTTTGTTAATAAACCAGTATCTTTAAAAACTAACCGCCATTCAAACTTTAAAAGAATTCTTGACTTATTCTCTTTTTTTCCCCTCTACATAACAAAAAATGGTGGTTAGCTGGCAACAGTTTTCGTTCGGTCGTGTGATTGATGCGAATGGATGGCCTTTTAATGCAAACGTGGAATTTATATAAATTTAAAGCAGGAAAGGGAAGGAACCAAAATTTTTCTCCGCACCTGACATGTGTCCTCACATAGACAACGTTTTTTGACAGACAATAAAATGAATTTGGTTGGGTCAACCTGTAGTTTGTTGTGGTGTTTTGTTTGTGTTGTAAAGGCATTCATTGTTGCTTACCAAAAACTCTTCTTATTTCCTGTTTTCGGCGAATTGCATCTTCCACATAAGTGTTCAAAAGAGTATCTCATTCTCTCAACACTTCTCTGTTGAACTTTCCGTTCGAATGCTCAATTCATTCCTTAAAGGTTTCATTTTCCTCTCATACATTCTTACATTACGAATATTAAAATATTCTCAGGAGGGCACAAATTTAGATCTATATTAAGAAGGATTGCTACAGATCGCTTGGAAGAGCTGATATCATCCCATCTATATCCACCAAAAAGTATTGTCTCTACTGACGAATAGGATTGGAGTTGATCTATCAGATTTATTTATTTATCTATGATGTTTAGGATGAAACTTCCTGAATTTGTTTTTTTGAGTCTTAGCATGGCTCTGTCAGTGCATATCATCAGCACTCTTGCGATGTTTTTTTCTGGATATCTCAATGTTTTTGATCGACTGGAGTTTACAAAAACGTGCAAAAATATTTTTCTCATCAGTGTGCACAGTTTGTTTCATCATTCGAAGATGATATCTTTCCACTCCGTCACAACGTTAACGCTCTTCCCATTCTCCATTTCAATCGTGTAGTGCAGTTCTTATAGCACTCGTTCATAGTTTACGTTCCGTGGGTTGCATTTCATAAGGATTCGATTCTGATCTATTCTAATCTGATTTTCATTCCATTAGGATTTTTTGCCTTTGCAAAATTGCGCCGACACAATGCATTATATTATCATGACGTTAGAGCGTTAGCTATCCATCCAGTAGTTTCAAGCCGGGACCGTTGAATCTTGAGTTCGGAAACTCAATGAATGTATTGTAAACCTTAGCATCATCTTCTTCAGCAGTTTTTGCCTTCATTCGTCGACTTGTAGAAATTGATTATGAGTATATAAGAGTGGAAAAAATATTTACTTGTATTTTCCGCCGGTCGCATTTGATACACACTATTTATCCATTCGTGGTTTTGCATGGATGTGGGTTGTCGTCTATCTACTTGACTGCTCGTTACCTTCAACTTTTGAACCCTTGAAGTTAGATTCATGAAATTCGATGCCTATAGTGTTTGTCATGAGTTAACTGTATCTATCATAGTCCGCATTGATCAATCACTTTCGAGGAAAGTTTCAGGCGTTTTAATCTTAACACTGGTCAGCTTTCCATTTTAAATCGACGGATTACAATTAAATAGTGCTTTTATAAGAAATTTTTGCGAGCAGTTAGGTTTATTCAAACATTCAGGCATCATTTCGCTTATTCATGATTTGCTGATAAGTTATGAAATTGCCTGCTCAGGCGACATGATTGCAATAGCGCTCATTATGCCAATTTCTCCGACACGCTTCTGAACTTGTATTTTGCTGTCTTTCAATGAGCCATAAATGCGAGGATATGATCCCTTATAATTTGTCATTTATGCTGGTTGTAACTGATGCTAGTTCATATCACGTTCATATCAATGCCGACTTCTTTGGCATCTTCTTCCACTTGCTGCTTTCACTTTCAATGATTTCAATCCCATTTTTCTTATATTATGAGGTAGCGATTTGAAAGATTTATTTTATAGTCTTCTGCAAACACTACAGCTTTTTCTTTCTTATTACCTATGCACCGATGAGATTCACTCTCTATTTAAATTTTTACTTTTCACATTTCATTATTTGGCTAAGGAATGAAACGTACTATTATAACGCGTTCAATTGTAACAAATAATGGTAATTCTTTTTCAAGTAGAGAAAAAAGAAAAGAAATAACTTTCGACGTCACATTCCTTTTTTTGGGCATAACAATTGCCAACGACCCCATTGAGGAATGTAGGCGGAGTAATTGCTTCTATACGAAATGGATCAAGATTCTGCCAAATGTATAACTTGATAACTCGCAGTCACTGCCAATTTGCACTCATTGAGCTTTTGAAGCCCCTGTTCTTTAGCGATATCGCAGAAGCGTGATTTGTGGAAAAAATTTTGCGTCACAATTATTCGTCCACTTCGCATCTTTCAATTTTTTTTTTGCGCACTTGTGCAGTTTCCCTCTCATTCGTGAACTCGACAGTACTCCATCGTGTTGGTGGGCACTAACCAATTCGTTTAATTGTCGGTATGCAAATTTGTATTAAGTAAGCTTCCTTATAACAGCATCTAAATTTTAGTGTTTTTTCGCTATGCATATACAAATTGTACATACATTGCCACAAGCAAAACAAGTGCACCATTTATATGCATATTATGCCTTACGTCGATTGTCGAAAGCGCCAATCTCTAACCTTAGCAGCTGTGACTGAATACATAAACATTGCTATGTACGGACAGTCGGATCTTGACAAATAGCATTCACATAGAAAGACCTGTTATGTACTACTCCTCTTCAACTCTTTCCTTCATACTTTTCTCGCATTGCTTATCTGCAGTTTCAGCTACGTAGTTTTTCAAATCTGCAACTTTTCGAAACTAATATCCATTCGAGAGCACTACTGAATGACTTTTGTAGTAGATTGTTGCGAATCTCGATGAAGCATATCGGAACTGTTGAACACTCATTATTGTGAGTGTAATCAATGCATCGTTCGTGAACAGCTGAAGCCCCCTTCAGGCGGTTGAAAGAGACATTCGTTTTATCGATCCCTGATCATCGATCTGCCCCTTTCGATGAATTCGGCCACTCTTATCCGATGCGTCTGTAACTTCGCTTGGTATCCCTTATCGTTCTCTTCATGTTACGCTTTTGAATGTTCGATGTTATTACTGTAATTGTTGTCTTTATTATTATCATTATTGTTTCAAATAAGGAGCATGTTAGGCGGAAATATATAATTTTTTTCAAACCCCAGTATGCAGGTTTCAAACCCCCCTTTTATACGAGGAATGATGACCGTTCACAGCCAAAACAACAAGAATGCGTACTGATGATGTGACGCGCTTCTGATGCCACTGTAGTGTAGGTCAAAATTTCCTTCACTAAAAAGTATTTGGGCTCCTGCAAACATTTACCTGTCCAAGCGACCTATTAGGTCACTCATCAATGATTTTTCAAGTGTCGTATAACTTCACATATAAGCCAAGATATTCGAGTGAACTTGCATGATTTTGAGATGAATGAACTAATCAGATATAAGGGGGGGGGGGGGGGGGGGAAGATAATTTCTTCGGAAAATTCTTCATACCTTTATGACAGTAAATATTGGAACATAGTGGCTCGAAAATTCAATGAGCACATTTTTGTACGAGTTGAAACGTTTCTTCGGCATATCACTCAGTGTAGCAATCCTATAAAAAGAAGTCAGCGTTTCAGTTCGGTGTTATAAGAGGACGTTGAAAAACGGAAAGGATCTTTTTTCTCTTAGAAGTTGACGGGGATATTATTGAAGGCTAAACATTGGAAGTGATCTCTATGAGATGAAGACACCATCATACGGCATCTTTCATAGCAGCGTCTGCTTTAGATTTTCAATAACCATTTATATATCAGATGGAAGAAGATAATATACAGCATCTAGTAGGCCAATTAGATGAAAATGGACTCTTTGTATGACGGTTTACACGACATTGAGAGAAACCACAGCATCTAAACAAGCAACAAAAAAAACTGTTGCCTGACTTTTACTCGTGATTTTCACGTTGTTGCTGTTCTCAATGGCTAAAAAATGTTGTGTTCATAATGGTTGCATTCCTCGAATTCATTGAGTTTTTCTCTTCCATCAAAGGTCTGTTTCATTCGTATCCGTTGTTTGCAGTGAACCCTTCAAATCACATAAGTTCTTCTGCACATCTCAAATACCTTATACTGCAAGAGCTGAGCAAAGAATTGCAAGTTCCACCGAATTCTTCTCGTCTATTTTATCCCCTTTCCTTCACTTTCCACACATCGTGGCACTTTTCTTGGTTGTCTGCCGTTCCATTAGGTAACGAGCGACTGAAAAGGCGCTTGCTGAAGAGGCATGAAAGGTGAGGAAAGACAAATTCACAAATTTTGCTAGCGTTTATGGCGAAGGTTGCACATTTTCTGACGTCAATTATCAGCTCGTTCAAGAATAAATCCTCTTTTATTGCTTTAGAAGATCATACCTCTTTAGAAATTCTCACATCTCTGCTATTAGCTTGTTCACTGATCACCCTCTTCGTCTAGCGAACATATCTTTAGTTGAAGAAGGAAGCGCGTTTTTTTTTTTTTTTTTTTTAAATAAATGTTGCATCTTATCCAATTCTTTCTTGCACCGAATACCTTGAATGCTGTTTACTCAATTTATTTTTATGTCATGGTCATGAACATGAAGCTGATTGTGATCCTCACATATCTCTATCAATTCACATGACACTTTCAACGATTCTTGCCTTTTTTGCAATTTTACATTACCAATCGCATTACAACGAAATCATTTCTATGAATATATGTGTGCGTATATGTGTCTTTGTGTCTGCCATTCCCTTCAATGTGACAGCAATCTAGGCTAGATATGCAGATGTATACTGTACATATGTCATAGCTTGAACCGTTGTACCAGTATTCGAAATTACTCAAAAAATTCTAAGTAGTTTTGAGATCTGTATGTGCCTGAAAGTATGCATTCAATATGCTCCATGTCGGATGGCATTTGATGCTTATTACACTTCCATTTTTCAATACTCAGGCCAAAGAACCTTTTCAACGGGTTTCTAATTCTTCCCTTTTATTCATACATGGTAATATTAATTCGCACGTTGAATCATTTATTGAAAGTTGACATACGCTGTAGGCAAGGTTGCAAAAATCCGTATCGTTACGACTTTATTGGTGTATTTTCCAGTTTTTCAGCTTGTGTTGACTCATTGATGCTGCTCTGAGTGACCTGGACGAACATTGTAAGCAATGATCCATGTGAAAATTTCCAATTTTTGAATATAACAGGCAGTGAAAATTCTCTATATGAAAACGTGTGTATCTGGCACGCGGCCAGAAGCACGTAATATGAAAGTAGACAACGTGTGCTTGATACTCAAAGAATACTTTCAACTCCAAGAATGCTTGCTTTTGAAAAGGAAATCCCAGAACGCTGTGCAGCTTTCTTGTTGCAGCAGCCGAATTAGCGTTAGCCAGTATGCTTGTTTCGTGATGTTTGAAAGGTGGCGGCTCAAACCGGGAACCTCTCCTAGTGTTCTACGTTTTTGCATACGATGAAGTTTCTGACGTTTGAGCCGTTCAACGAACAGCAATATTTTCTTTGCATTTTTAAGGACCTGAAACATCGTTCAAAAATCGTTCTATGTGACGTTTAAGCAAAAATAACAAAGTAACTGGAATAAATATTGTTTACATTCGATCTTTACAGAAATATTCAATACAATGTCTTTCGTTGATATTATTTCTATGCTAAAGCTGATTGAATACATTCATCTGTATTTTTAGAGTGATATGTGACGTCATCGTGACATTTCCACTTCGTTCGTATATTTATGCTGTCTTAATGCACATAAAACGAAAAATTTCCTCATGTGTTTTTCAAGTCGTGGGTGCTCGACTGTGCTCTTTGAACGGCACATGTAATGCGCGTCTTGTCCATTGCTGTACTCTGATGCTTTCATGTTGTTTCTTTTGATATACTGCATAGAAAATGCACTATGCACAAGATATCTACTTCGGACATTTTCAGTGCATCAAAAGTGAATTGTTCTTTGTGTGGTTTTTGAGAGCGAATTTGCAAAAGTGCACTGTGATGACGTCATGTCTGTGTGTATTCATGTGTCTGCTTGTCTGTTTGTTTGTTGGGACGTTTTGATGGAATGTGCCACGTTTGAGCCAACAAGTGTGGAAGAAGTCACGGACAGTTAAAAATGCGAAAGTTTTGTGTGCATTTTGCATCGATCGCTTTTTCGTTTCAGACTTCTTGGTTTATAACAAAGAAAGTGTTTCATAGGAGATTTGTACACGCTTTCATATTGATTAAATATGAGGGCGTTGTTTTGTTTTAAATTTCGTTGGTCGACTGAAGAAGTGATTAGCTAGATGACCAGGATGCGAAAGCGCGTACCTCTGGCTCGGTACCTCGCGTTTATTTTAATCGCTTGCATGTCAGAACCATGTTGGCAGTTTCTTCATGAAAATTTGCTCAATACACGTCTTAAGAATTTATTGGAAGATTCTCCCGCGATGGTTGGAATATTGTCTAGTACCTGCGGTGCTGGCCAAAGGTGATCGCTCATCGGACAAATGACCAACGAGTTACATATCTCACGAAGTGGAGGTAGTAAATTTACTGAAGTGACTGAGTGGATGGTTACCGAATGGAATTCGCTGAAATATGCAAATTCGATTGAGAAAACATTTGAGAGCAGCGCCAAGTTGAATGCCAATTCGGTGTGCGAGTAAACGAATAAACTATTATTAATTTGCGAAAGTATTCACTCCGACACAATAAGTGATTGTAGCCGATCAAAGCACGTAATAACACAAATAATGGTCACCTGTGGATTAGGGTTGTTATATTCATTGATTGTTACCAGATCATGATTAGGGCTCTCCTTCCATTCACTGTTGCCAGATCATGAGCGTCATTCTGTGTTTGTTATGGTCTTCTAGTTTGCATAGCTAAATTTGACGCATTCTGTTCGCAGACCTTGACGGAGTAATCTCTAAAAGTTGGCCTGACCCACCTGTGTTCATCAGCTTTTGGCAACGGACGACTTATCCAGTCATGTAATTTTGGATCATCCACCATCTGTCGAAATAATCAACCGACAGCACAAAATTTATCGATTGATTCGATTTGACCGGTCAAATTTTATAGGATAGATTTCTTAAGTTTTTGCGTCGGATGCCTCTAGTAATCCTTGAATTCGAAGTTTTCATAAATTTTGTTGACCAAACCAAAAAGCTCATAACCGGATGACTGGAAAAAACTTAAACAATTTTTCTTCTCGCTAGACGCAATGTCTATGAGTTGTCTAAAATTTCAAAGCGAACAGATTTTTAATAGATGTTCTCAGCATAAGTATACAGAAAATGTTTCAAGTGATAAATAAAGTGTATGATTAAGTTTTGATGTTTTAAAGAGTATCGGAGTACCCAGAGGAAAGTTTCCTTGGACTTTTCTGGAGGAAAATGGAGTCACCTAGAATCAATTTTGAAATTGCGAATTAATTATTTTCGGTCACTTATTTCATAAAGCGACCAAAATAATGCTGTTAGAAATTTATTTTAAGTCTAAATAAAAGTTCACTTCAAATGTTGTTTCAGGTCACAAACTTTGAGAAAATTAGAGGCCGAAAATCGGGAAGAAGACACGGGTTGCTACTGACTCCAAGCCGAACCGCAGGCTGAACGCGGTGCGATTTCCATAAAGCTGAGGGTGTTCGGTTTCCCAACGGCCGGGTGGTCGTTGCTCTCCCATCCGCTGCCCGCAGCGGATCATTGTCACGGCGCACGGTACGTACTTGTGACTGACTGCACGAAGCGATGGTCTCTCGTTTGCATGCACATCGGAGGACGCGCTCAAAAACCGACGATGATTCTGTAGTCAAAAATGCGTCGAGCTCAACAGGTTGTTTCCATGGTCTCAATGGTAGTTGTAAAACATTTTATTCGCTAAGGACAGCGAGGCTTATATATCTATGTATATATATATATGAACGTTCGAGAGTGGTAATCAGTAGTATATCAGAAGAGGACTATCGAAAAAAGCAAATTCAGTAGTATATCGGAAGAGGACTATCGAAAAAAGCAAATTTTGGAATATTCGCGGCAAGCTTGATCGATTATCGTTGTCAGTTTCACCCAGACTGTTTGGAGGATCAATTTTTAGACCGAAATATTAGCGAAATCTTCATCTATCAAAAATTGGCATGCTAATGGAACTTTCCTTGAAAATTTCTCGGCCTCCGATTTTGTTGAGGTGGATATCAAGTGAGAGGTCTCAGCAAGTTGACTGTGATTATTTGTAGTTGGCTTTTTTTGTCTGCATTCATTGAAATGAGAGGTGGAGTTGTGTTCATAAAGTATATCGCTGTACTAGTTAATTCATAATGCTATTCTAGATACTGAGCACTTAAAAAAAAACAAAATTAATTGGCAATTCATATATGCACAAACATTCTTTCTATTTGCAAAGTGAGCCAATACATTTGATGTACTTTCAGGAAGCAAGACTTGCTCTTGTGCGGAACGGCTATCAGCGCCAGTGACGGCACTTGAAGCACATTTGGGACTATGCTCGGCACACAGCTCAGGTCAAATAAGTCACATTTCGGGTAGATGGGATCGTATGGAATCCGGTGAAATGTTTGACGATATAAGTATCAGATATTGCGGGTAAGTGTAGCTTAAAGTAACTTGCATCGTATGATAACAAAGTTATGAAACGAATATAGTTACGGCGCTATGCATTCTTCTGTATAAGCCAGGGTCTCATGCCGACCTGTTGCGTTTTCTGGTTTGCAAAGATCATCTATTGCGCAGATTTTGCCCGTCCACCATCCGCGTATTTGAACTCGAGGTCCAATATAACTGTCCGAAATAATATGCATTCAGGATTCGCTTAAACATTCTGGTGCGATAGAAGGAAAATCACTCATGAGCTGACTTTTCCTTTTATTTCTTTTGTTGTTCCCCCTTTATTCAAATTCCCAGACTGGAATTCTGATGGGAAGAAATGTTCTGTAGAATGTATTTATTGGCTGTAGTAACTTAAGTGAGTTCCAGAATGAGAACTCGTTTGTTCCTGTTGGCTATGCTCTTCATTAGTGGACTTATGGATTTTGATTTGGCAATAGGAGCATCAAAAACACCCTTCTTTTTGAAAACCTGCTGAAAATTCCAATTAAGGGAATACGTCAGGAAATGCTGTGTTCTTTGGATCAAACAGGACTTCATTACTTAAACTCTATGAAGATTTCCTTAAAATAATGATTACGAGAAAAAAAAAGGAAGTGCTTTTGTTGAAAGTGTCAGGGAGCTCTCTCTCCCCTCACCCTCCTCCTCCCNCCCCCCCCCCCCCCCCCCCCCCCTCCGAATATTGCGTGGTATTTCAAAGCCTCTCGAATTTCGCTTTGAGTTAGGTGGAGCTTTCTTTCTTGGGAACGTACAATATTTACTTTCTGGAAAGCACTTCCTTCGCTTTTCCGCAGTTTCTAGCAAGCTTCGTACATCGCATTTCGCAATCCTGAGAAGACTTTATGAATGCCTTCCAACCTCCGCTGGAAGTGTTGTTTAGCCTCTAACCGTTGAGGGTATTTTAATGACTGTGTACTTCTAGGGCTTTTTTTTTATCGTTGAGCAGGTATGGATGATATCACGTAGATAGTCCATGTACCATTGGTATACTTCGTTAGCGGAGAAGGAATTTACGAGAAACAGTTCCCAGTCACGCCGAACAACCGGAACTTTTGCTTCAGTCCATTTTTGCTTAGCGACATCTCTTTGTCCAAATTTTCAGTAGCAGAAATGTTAAGGATCAGATTTAAGTGGTTCGCCAGAAGCGTGTTTATAATGCTGTTTCCTAGTCACAGTAGTTACCCTGCTCGTCACTACGTAGACTCATTGTCACAATACACGATGCGCTACTTGCTCAGTAAATTAATGGGTACGTCCAAGTTGTCGGCATCAGGTGAATCGAAGTTTAAATTCGTCAACACTGTGCTTGCCGATCTGTCACAAGCAGCTCAGATGTTTCGTCCAACAGCTCAGCGGAATTAGAAACCCTCATGACATGAAAATGACATAGAGATATCGATTGAGAAGGAATACTAGAAAAGATATTTGACATTTCAGAGACTTTCTTTGATGACCTCACGCAAATTTCGACAACATCGGGGTCCATTCACAATGATCACCACATCTCTCATTTATTTTCCAAAATTGCCGAGCGATCGCAGTAATTTGTACTCTCTAAGAAAACCAAACATGGAACAGAATCTGCAAACCAACTTTCTGCACCGGTCACACTATCGGATTCATGTTCGTTAAAAAAACAAACAAAGTAAAAACAGTATAGATTCGAAAGGTTCACTGGAATTTTCTCAAACACTGGAGCGATGGTTAATGGATAAGAGAAACAGTGGTTGTTCGCCGTGCTTATCAAAATCTTCCAGCACCCAGCGGCTATTTTTGGTTTAAGCCGCCACGCTTAATAAAAACATCGTTAACACCAACCTATCTACCGGATATCTCTTTCTTCCTATTTTCATGTAACTCGTGCCCCAAATTCGACTGGCATGAAAGAATGTATCTGCACTCTACTGAATTTTCCGAAATTTCTTCAACAGCTTATACCGACCTAGAACTTATAAACAGTTGTGCAGACCACGTTAGTTGCCTCTTCCATACCTATAAAAACCACTAAGCGGAGTTGGTTCCTTTATAGATGCCAGTCGTTTGACATGCTGAACACGACTACTTCCGTCATGTCGTCCAATGAAGGTCTAACAGTATTCTCGATGCTCTCGTTGCCTAGTTCAGTTGATGTGTTGATGAATGCATGAACAGTCAGTCCGTCAAATGTTAATTGTTGTCATAACTCACTGAATCTCGTTCTCAATTCCTGACTTTACTGCCAATCCAATCAGTGAAAATACGAAACCTTTCTAAACTGGCCTTTGTCAGAAACATTTTGTTGCAACCACTTTAACAAGTGTTCTCGTGAATATTGACAATCATATGTGTGCGTGGAATCACAGTTGTAATTTTCAGAAACGGTACAACAAGCAATATCAGTATACCGGGTTCGATTCAACAACATCATCATCGTCATCGCAGCCGGAACTCAGAGTGTAAGCTTTTTCTCATATTTTGTCATCGTTTTGCGGCGATTCTGGCATCGGTAGGCGATTGATCGCCTAAATGCGGCCCATTCTTTGGAAATGCAGACGCGACGTTTTCACATCACTATGGTATTGTTTCAATTAAGAGGGCATTTCATCATAAGAAAAGAATGAATGAATCTATAAAACATTTAGGAAATCTGTGTTTCTATAAAGTTTTCGATACTTTTAGTGGTTAAAGAAGTTGTGACGTCGTGAAGATACAATTTTTTGCATCTTTTGCTAGTAACTACGACGTATAACAAAGGTAGTAATAATATTGAATATCCAAACTTTGTTTGAAGCCGGAGATATGAGTTTTTTCTATTGTTATAGTATGATATAGGTTTTCTGGGTTTTCGAACTTTTGAAAAATTAAGCGGCAATATGAGGATATGCTCAATTGTTTGATATTTCATTGGCAAACAACTCCCCTACTACGATGCGCACAAATCATAGCGATTGCATTCTCAGCTTTTATATCTTCTATTTCATGTTAAAATTGCGCAGACGAGGGAGTATGAATGTGAGGGCGAAATAGGACGCAAAGTTGATGCATCACAGGAGTAATTTTCTGAGCTTCCCAGTAGAAGTGCAGTTAATTTTTTTGAATGTTGCGAGAACTGCCTTCTTTTTAAGTCAACAGTCATTGTCCGCGCTTCGAATCTTTCCGCTTCCGTTGAATAGACTTCAAAGGAACGAAAACACAGCACATATTGCTTGTAACAAAAGTTTTCACCGATTCGTTATCGAATGCCAAAGGGAATGATAGAGTTTGAGGAAAAATACAATTGAACGGGTCGCGTCGTTTCTGATGTATGAGTCACTGATCGGAAATTGCAGAGGTGTGCTCGTTAATATATCACAAATAAATGCTTTATGAAGTTGAAATGTTTAATGATCGTGTCTGTTGAGTGAGTCACCACAATCTGTGGCGGCGTAAGGAAAAAAACCTATTTATTCGCTGTTTAATTACATCAAAAATTTAACGCGCATAAGTTTATAGGAAACTTAATTCTCCTTTATCTGAAAAAAAACTCGGAAATTTCCAAAAACTAGTTCAAGCCTTTTTCAAAATGTTTTCTAACTGAGAAGCTTTCGTATGGTCACTTTATATCATTCGGTGGTTTACATCAGAAGCGCCATATATGTTTGAAATAGGTACTTTTTTGTATGAACCATTGTCGATTTATTTAATTGCTTTTGAGATTGTTTGCATCGTTTTATCGATGAAAACGATATTGAAGTTGAAAAACTACGAGCATTCACTGCCAAAGTTTATTCGTGAAAATATATATGCATGAATTATAAGCTGTGATTTTTACAACTTTTACATTATATGAAACGATTTTTTTTTTTTTTTGTTTTAGACTTGCATAGTTCTATAGCATAGGAGAGCTGTCTGCTAGAAGGAATGTTCTTGCTGTGCTGTAACATCTACATAGTCCACTATTTCTCTTCCTTCTTGCATATATATTTTTGGATGATAGTATATGAGTGCACAATTCATAGTGAAAAGCCATACAGCAGCGTTCGGTGGAGCTCTTTTCGAGCACTAGCACGCAGCTAGAGAAGCAAGCGCGTGCCATCCACATCACCATGCTTTTTCTGACGCCGGTTTCGCTGCATTTTAACAAACGCCTATGCTAGTGCTGTCGCACGTACGTCGCCCGCAACGCTACTTTCCTTAGTGTGATGTCACGTTGCTGAATTTTGTTGATTCACCTAGTCCTCAGTTGATTGCACTCTTCAACCAATCCCATGAAAGACTGTCGACAATTTCGACGCAATTCATCTTGAGCATGCCATTAATTAGTCGTGATTAATTGCTTATTCGTAACTTCTTGTGTGTTCAATTGCAACTGCGCAATTCCGGTTGTATCTGCAGGTTGACTTATTCACCTCCTTCGTAAGCTTGTCCACAGTTCCACTAATATCTGATGAATATAGTTCTTTCGGTCACTTGAGATCAGCGCATCACCTGCAGGTGATTCCTAATTTTTGCAAGGGATGGTATTGAAAATTGTTTGCCTCATTTGAGACGGCCTTCAGAGTTGACATTCAGCCTGTACGTGTTCATTTTTTGAGACGATCGTTTGCCGCTCGTTTATTTTCCCTTTTGCATTTTGCGGTCGTCGCAACTTCCATTCTCTGTCGTTTTTGCTCGTCATTTGGAAGGTGACAGGTTGATGATCTGGAGCTATTTATCGTTGATGTATTGTGTCTTCCGTGGTGTGCCTCAGACATGTGCATAATGCAGCAATGCCTGTCAGTGCGTTGCATCGTGTCGATGCACCATCAATCAGCATCCATTGAACTTTAGTGGGTTTGCGCCACCCGATCCGCTTCCGAATATTTCATTATTCTTCCTCGACAGTTCTTCTATTCGAGTTTCCTATCTGAAGTTGTAAATTTGAATCTCGAGTGATTTCACTTGAGCGCGATGTATTCTAGACTGCCGACGAGTGAACCGTCCTCGAAAAGTGCTTATAACGAAAACGGTAAGCGGAATTGAGGTAAAGGTCATAAAAGATAGTAAATGGTTAGTGCTGCAAAATTCTCGTGATCTCTAAACTGTATTATGCTTTACTTTATTAGTCTAGGAATTCCATGCATTCTGCTTTGTATCAGCTTATTTTTGAAATTGTGCCGTATCTTATTGCTAATGAAATATAACACAAGTTTTGATAATTTTTAAGTGTAAACTGGCACCACCGATCGCATTGATTCGCATTGATTATGCTGGAAAAGTGGTATTTACCTGAATGATTGATGGCATTTTCAATGATATGTTGGATTCTAAAGTCAATATTGCATCTAAGCAACGTGTTTTCAAGCAGTAATTAGTTTGAGCCCATAAAAAAGAAATTTGTTGTAAGGCACATCTTTCTTTTTCTCTCGATCAATAGCAGTACAATTATGCTGCAATAACGCATTATTATTTTATGGCTTAGAATGCTTAGTTAGAGTAGCCTAATGTATGCTACGATACCTTTTTCTCCGATACATAGCAGCCTTAAAGATTGTATAGAGTTATTGTACTTGTACGATTAGCACGATCTAGTCATAGATGGAAGGCGTCTATATACAACGTCTTCAAACTGTCGCCCATTATTAGTGCCTCCATTCCTGTCGTTTGAGGCTTCAACACTATAAGGGATACTGGTTACAGTTTTGTTGTGTGATGATAATAGCGCAGACTGTAGACACAACTTCTATCAATAACGCTATAAATGAGGAATCTTAACCTTATTTCTGCTTAACGCATTCGGCCAAGCAATGAGACAAATTTATACTGAAGCATGCAGCTCCGCAACACAACCCCGCCAAGCGTTTGCAACTACAGTACTATATCGTAACAAACATTAGGTGCCATTTTGCGTATTTTATTGCCTACAGCTAAATGCCATGACATGCCTTGCCGGGCTTCAGATGTTTTTGTTGTGGAGGTGTGATCTTTTTAGGCTAGTTTGTTACGCTTCACTTTTTCGTGAAATCCATAGCAGATGTCTTCAGGAGCCTCCACCTCCATTTATTATCTATGCGTCCATTCGGCCTACTTGCATCGTATGTTGATGCGAGTAGGCTGAACGGCCGTATATTCCGACCGCTTTTCCTCTCAAGGATACATCGTTTTCTTGAACAAATATCCAAAATATGTTTTCCTAATCTTCAGTAGTAGAATCACTTACTTAAGATGGCTCCGCTATTTCTTTAGATTTCAAAAAGGAGGCAGATGTTCCATTCAAAGCAGTATTTTTCCGACGGAATTTCCAGTAAAAAGAATCTTTTTGTTTCCTCACTAATATTTCTACGAAAGAGGTTTTTCTCTCAAGAGCTGCTATCCATTTTTATTCTTGTCTTATGGGGATATCTAATTGCATAATTAATGCAGTTCAATTTTTTTTTTTTTTTTTTTGCATGGGCTTGCGCGAAATTTCTTCATATGATTACGCTTTAGACTTTCGTATCACCTAAAGTAAGCATTTATGAATTCTGTACCTGTTTGGCTAACAGACCTGAAAAGTTGCAAACGAATCAGTGTTTTCTATGCACTGAAACCCTTTTTTTCTTTTTTGTTTATATAAAAAGACCATTCAATATCTGTAATGCTACATTTACTGAAATCTGAAATATTCCTGGCCAATTAAGATGAATGGCAGTTATTTCAGTATACTCATCACGATACGCTGCTGTTAACCTGCTTGCTATGCTCACTGACGATGAAAATTCATATTTGCTTTTCGAGGAATTCGGTTCCAAGAAGGGATGTAGTCACATGAAACGCATTTAGGGATTTGTTCGTGAAGATGAAAGGAACTCTTGATGATGGCACAATTTCAATATCTCACAGCTTCAGCTGGATTCTAGGTGCTTAAGAGCCTACCACTTCAAAGTGATAGGCCTTTATTAGAGGTTATATGGTAATTTTCTCCCACCAAACGTGGATGCGATGTTTAGTGTAGGGGCTTATTAGTTATTTTTATGACTTTTTCATCTTCATAGCATGCTCGTCAAACTTACATTTTTCTTTCTAATTTTAACTTACAGACTGTGGGCTGTTATTCTATTTCGACAAAAATGTTACCCCTTTGCACTTATGAACTTGTTTCTCTTTTTTTTCATCTACCATCCACTGCACTTTGAAAAAAGTTAGGCAATTTCTTTCAAATCTCTAATATGTAAGAAAGTAAACACTGCAAAAGCACGAAAGGACGCTTCATGCACTTGTCGATGGCCACTTTAACGTGATCATTCCCCTTTGTGCATTACCACCAGTACCGGATTGAAAAGAACCGTGTACACGTTCCTTTTCATGAATACTCATCAATTGTTAACTTTTTTAAAGCAAAATTCTGTTGATTCTGAATGGAACACATTACACTTCGCTTAATCTTCTATCAGCAAATATTATTTAATGTTTATTCTCTACCGTACGCCCCCTCCCNCCCCCCCCCCCCCCCCCCCCCTCATCCTGCTTACTTCCCCTCCATACCCATTCCTATCTGCCCTGGCTAACTGTCTGTGAATTTTATAAGAAGCAACACTCCCCCTAATGCCGCTTTCAGCGAATTGCTTATTAATGAGTCTCACCGTTTCACCACGCTCAACAATGATGTTTTTTAATACATGTGAAACGTTAAATACCTTTCCAATATTTTAAGAACGAGAATGAATCTAAAAATCTCCTGTCCACCCTAAAACAGTTCAGGAATTCTTAACCAAATTAACCTTTACAATATGACAGAGTATTTGCAGTGACTTGAAACAACCAAAAGGTGGGATATTTCATACGAAGCTATTATTGCAATGACAATAATATCATCACAACAAGTGATAATAAAAGAGCAAATTTCTCTCGTTAATGTCAACCACATGTCATATGAAGCGGCAGAAGTCAACGATTTCGCTACAAAACTTATATTGCTCTTCCTGTACTCTTCAATTTTTCCAGTTTTTTTTTCGATGATTGAAGAGAAGTGACAAAAAATCTGAAAGGGTATATGTCATAATTTTTCCGCTATTTGATTCACACATCGGGTTTTTCCAAAATTCTGTTAGAAATCGATTTTGAGAGAACAAGTTTGACACTATATTTCATGATTATTTCTGCATTTCGGAAAGAAGCTATTTTATAAACATAAAAATAAAATAATTTCTTATACTTTCGAAACCAATCGTGCTGGACATCTAAAAATCTTAGAATTGCGAAAGATTGAAAAATGACAAATAGTAAAACCAGATGTGATTTTGCCTTTCATCGTCGTTGCATGATAAATTATTTCTTAAGTTGCATTTCTGCTGCTTAACATTCTAGAAAGGGGTATTTGAGGTCGTTGTTTGTATGAGTTAACAAGTGCTTAACTCTCATACTGCTTTTTGTATAATTAATTCGGCACCAGTTCATTGTTAAGTTTCAAATGAAGAACATAACAGACAAGTGAATGGAAGATATGACAAGCAAATGGGATTTCGCCTAAAATATGAAAGTTCATTGTTGTAGATCATGAGATAATTAGAAATTTTATTGCTGGAAGTGGTATATTTGTGCTTTTTTTATCAACGACACTTAACTTCCAGTCTTCGAACTTTGAGAAAATCCCACACACCTGTGCTAACGAGGTTCCTTTCACATTGTTCTCGATCGATGTTGAGGGAGAATCAAATTCTCTTTCTATGTCGATGTTGAGAAGCAGAGTTGATTTAGAGGGATTTTTAAAAGATATTTTGATTCTCAACCATCGTTTATTCGTTAATTATAACGTTGTGGAAATGCGCTTAGCTAACTGTAAACACCTTTAACATAACAGCAGAGCAAGGTAATAAGCCGATACACATTCTCATCTATAAAGCCTCTATGCCACTACATTTCCGAACACTAGGAATCATATCTTGAAGCATTTCTGTATAAGAAAAGCGCGCAGAAATGTGACTAAACGTAAGTTCCAACTAGTAAACTCCGAAGAAATACAACCGAACAAAAAATTTGCACCAGCACATCGTGCAATGGTGCCAAGTTTTTTTCGATTCCAAAGCCTGTAAGACCAAAAGATTTGCCTTACATTTTCGAGTTGGTACTGATGGCATTTGCCAAAGTATTGTTTCGGCTTTTTCAGTTGTGGTATTCGCGTTTTGCGCTTTTCCTGCCTTTGAACGAACCTCCATTCCACGCAAAAGTTCGTCGCCATTATGCAAATGATAGTGTTAATTCGCCCACGGCGATATAAAAAAGATTTATTGGATGGTATAATAAAGCTTAAGACAATTGACCAACAAATTCCTTCATTTCTTACGGTTGTTGGGCCCAGCTGTGGACTAGTTCTTGCAGCAGTTAACCATTACCAGAGCTGTCATACTCGAATATTTCAGGTGGTGATCCTGGAAATGACAGTAAGCAATGGGGAGCATCTCGCAAATCACGCAAGGCAATGGTGGTGGACATCGCCGCACCGCCGAAACACGTGCATTACAATGATTGGCGAGAGATGCTGGCGCTCACCACGAATTCCGCCAAGGCCACTAACACCCAAATCAATTCACCGGTAACGTTCTCTTTGAGAGAGTTTTTGATAACACAAAGCCGACGCCTCAATTTCCTTTTAACGCTTTGAAACTCTTTGCCGCATTAGATAGGAACAACGTCAAAGTTTAAGTTGTTGCTTTGCACTTCCTCAGTGAAACTGTCTTGAAAAAAATTCCATTTAAACATTTCTGGTTTCTGCATCCTTACACTTAAAAATATTGCCTACTTCTATATAACAATAAAAACGACGGGATACCATTTTATATTCTATGGCACGTTGTTGTCGATTCCATTTTGGTAGTCGTGTTGAGTGCATTAATTCATAGTCACTGGTAATTTGTTGTTCGAAACATATAGGAAAACAACAAAAATAACTTTGTTTCATAGAAAAAGCGTACTTCTGAGCATGTCAGCTGATAATCAAACTAGTGGCGCTGTTATACTTGCCATAATTGACGCAATGTTGAATATTAACTGTCGAAGCGTTTTATGCTTAACAAAATACTGAGCATTTGCCGACTTTTATTAATTCTTACGAAGATTTGAAAACGAATGACAGCATATTGGCCATATAGTATGATGAGAATAAAGTGAGAGTTTTATGTTCTTCATATTTCGGAATGGACAAAGCTACGCTTATTCCGGACATACAAACATGCAGCTTTTCATATAGCAGTATCCTTTGTCACAATCATGAAAGCGCCATTGCTATGATCTATGCTTTGTTATTTGAATTCTTTTCATTGCACTGCCGAAGCATTTATATTTTTTATGACAGGTATCACCTCAGATATATGTGGCAGCTTACAGATGCAGGTGATTACTGTTATCAGCTAATGAGTAGCTTTAGCTTATTTTTTATAAATAACTTGCTTCGATACCCCAAAAGCGTGTTCTGCGTTACGAGGTATATTACGCATGCATTATTGTGGTGCTCATTAACTGAAAATAAGTAAAAGAAACGTTCATTGAGATGTCTACATATGTCGATGTCGATAGAACTCCTCTTCACTGTTATTAAAGCGAAACAATTCAGGGAATATCTGTGTTTATAATGGGCAAAATTCGATGTGAAGCTTTTGATAGAAATGCAAGATTAGAGATCATTGATCAAATACACTATTATTTCTGGAGTAATTTTATTTGAACCCTCATGAAGAATGTATGAAAAAAAATTTCTTGCTATTTTCGAAGCACTGCAAACTAATATCTATTTTAGAAAATTTCTTCAGGATTTTTGAAAATTTTCGGAAATTTGTGATGGAAATCGTTTCTATTTTCAAAGAATTGTCGAAATTCACAAGCAGCTCACTTTTAAGAATCGCTGATTGAGAAGCGGTGCTCACCCCTTTGAATAGTAGGAGTGTTGCGAAAATGCAGAGCGGATGTTTTACCAAGTGGTATGTGTGTGTGTGTTTGTGTATCGATGTTTTCGCATTTTGCAGCCGTTGTTACGACTAGCCATCTTCCTTTATTGATTCGTTGCCTTTTAGCCTGCTAGCCATCCCTTCTCTTCCACTTTAATACTGAACGTCGTTTTCGTTTTCTTTCATAATGCTTGTATTCCCTTCAGTAGCACTTTCATTTTCTATAGCCATTTAACATATAATGATATAAGTTTGACCCATACGGATTGCACTCGCTGCAGCTTAGCTTGCAGTTGCAAATAGCAGTTAGAGCCAATGCGCTGAACGAGGTCATGCTGAGCTACACACGAAACGCGGAGGAGGGAAGGAAAAAGGGAAGGGTGAGGAGGGAAGGGAGCTATATATCAAAATATTAAAACCCTTCAACACTTCACTGACTATACCGAATATTTCATTCATCAATGCACTGTCCCGCGTTCTCTTAAATTTCTTCTATATCAAACAAGTAAAAGAACTCTAATAAAAAGCAGTAATAACAATTTAAAGCACATTTTGAGTAACAATAACAGTTTTTTCCATATATACTTCTCGTCGTAAGTTCAACTATTCAAGTCAATTATTCTCTACATAAATAATTTATGAATGTTGCATATTTTTTGATTGCGATATAAAAGATTCGAGACGATGTAAAAAAAAAAAAAAAAAAATTCATTGAGATATGCATTCATCGCAAACTTCATCAGAAGTCAATGACTGCCTCTGTGCTATCAACATTATTCGTTTCATGCTTCAGAATCATACAAAACAAACATAGGCAGATTCTTCAGGCCACAATCTACACACCCTTCATCTTATCGTCACAGAAATTTCACAAATTCTTCTTAGTGGTGATAATATGAAGTTAAAACAGTTTTATTTTATTTTGCGTGATAAATTTGTATTACCACTGTGCTGTAATATATTCGTTCGCGCAAAACATATAAACTGCTAATAGAAAATATGATTCACTTGGTTACCTTTTTTTCTCAAATTCTACGGGGTTTTTACTAGGTGTTTTTATGGCTCATTTGTTTAAAGCTTTTTCGATCAATTTCGTTGCCGACGATTTATTTGCTGATTTGTGAACTGAGCTTACACTAGTTTTTTTTTTTTCACGAATACGTTCATAAACACGAGATATTTTTGTTGAGATTTCTAAGCGCAAACATTGATATAACAAATAAACTATGAAATAAGTAGACAAGTAAATAAATAAGCATCTAAAATAAATGACATATATATATATATATATATATATATATATTATATAATGAGAAATGTTCAGGAAGAAGTGCATATGTCGAACAGCGGAGCAGCAGTGAATAATTTGAGTGCCCTCCCGTCTGTTTCCGGCACAATGCACACCAAAGTCAGAGCGTCCAGCTCAGCTGTACGTTGATATTTGCATTATTTGATCTATTTTTTTTTAATGTTTCAAAAGCATCACTTTCATTTCTTGCAAATTTGTATCTATAAATTGTTTTAAGGCAACGTATATTCTTTTCTCCCTTAGTTTCATATCAAAAACTCTTGAAATTAGACAAATTTTCTACAAACTATGTGATGATTACTTTTTCTGTTGGCCATCAAAGTGGTTGATTGGCCTCGAAGGAAGTTATGTTGAAATATGCTTGCTGAAAAATTTGCATATATCTTCCAGTACGTCGTATTGCCTCTGTATGTCTATCCTGTCACTGAAAGGGCAAATTTTTTGTTGATTTGCACGAATGTTGAATAATTTGAAATATGGATGCCTATTTCATTTGTTGGTGATTTATGAAATTTTATGTGTTAGTGAACGGAATTGCAAAGAGCAAACGAATGGAGAAGCATATCGAAGCTAGATCTTT
Organism: Baylisascaris schroederi; assembly: GCA_006503575.1. Taxonomy (NCBI): domain Eukaryota; kingdom Metazoa; phylum Nematoda; class Chromadorea; order Rhabditida; family Ascarididae; genus Baylisascaris; species Baylisascaris schroederi. The sequence goes on along the minus strand of QEWY01002240.1, from coordinate 200,704 downwards.
TGGTAAGCTTCTCCATTTGTTTTCTTATCTAATTTCTTGTAGGTGCGTATAAAAACAATGGGGAATTATATAATGCGTAGGCGAATAAGCTAGTGGTCAATGAGTGCAATCTTTCAAACATAAAACATGGCTTCTCGAGACATTCGAAAAGAGTAGAATGAGGTGATTGTTATTCCAGAGGCAGAATTGGTGTGAAACTTAGCGCTGAACTTTCCTAGTTGTTATTGCTAATTGAAGTCCCATCTTGTATTACGGTTGTATTCTCATCGTCAATGAGAAAATCGTGAAATTATGCAATTATCTGTCGAATATCTTGACAGGGAAACGGTCAGCAGTACGAGGCAATGGCTTGTTATCGTATTTTATCATCTCTTGCATTAGTTCTCTAGGAAGTATTATATTAGTGCACATTCAGGATGTATACCGTCTAGAGAATGTAGATAGAACTTTGTGAGATTATTACACATTTAGTGCAACTGCCCTCATGTTTATTGTGAAGATTTTTTACATGCAGAACACAAAACAGTAAACTCTAAAGGTGATTATACTCGACAACACAGTGAGAAGTCGCGCCTTGGGAATTAACGTGTAATGATGAGCATTGTTCGAAGATCGAAATCCGAACATTAAGGGATGTGGCCATAGTGGGCAGGTAAAACGTGGATAAGGAGTGAAATGCCTATATTAATGATGCTTCGTATGATTGCAGCTTTGTGGACTATGGCGATAATGAAGGAAATAAATAAAGTGAATAAATATGGGAAAAAGATGCAAATAATAACAGCTGTTTCTATTTTCAGTCCCTCCGTAATAACAGCTGGATCGAGCAAGTTTTCAAGAAAAGGGAATGTGCCAAATTCATCCCATCCAACAAATATCCCAATAAGTGAGTATTTTTCCTTCAATTATTTTTTACTGAGTGGGACTGAAACATTGAAAACCTTTGTTTCAAATCGAAATTATTACAGTGGGAACTACCTGGCTAACTTGAGCGGTAGAGAATTATAAAATTCCGTTGTAATTCTATGATCAAATACTTGCATGACCTTCTTTTGAAAAACTTGGAAGAGGTTGTAACGATCATAAAACTTAACTGAAATCCTGGCAGGAAATAATGATGTGGATTTATGAAACTCGGCTGACAATCCGATAACAGAGAGCTCAGTAGCGTTATGAAATTCCACTGGGAACCTAGAAACGCATGGTTTTGAAGCTGAACCGCGCGTCGCGTACTGGCTTCTCTGAAAGTGTGAGATACCGCATTTGGGGGCTTTAGTTTTTAAACAACCAAGTTTCATTAGGTGGTTGGCCAGAAATTCGTTAACTGGCGTCAGTCTTCTTCAGTCGTTTTCTCCATTCTGTGGAGTTCATTAGGGTATAAATATAGCAGCTGCAGAGCGTCAACATCCCTCACTGCAGTTCCTTTCAGGAAGATTTCCTTTAGATTCAACAACAAAAGCGTTAATATCTTTTGCAGTATTTAGCGTTTCCTTTTTCGCTCGGCTTTTTTATCTCTTATGAAGGTGAATTCCATCTGTCACTGAATATTCCAAACCCTTATGAACGCTCCTGGTGAAGCAAATTTTTCTGCCTAGTAAAGATTTGTTTCGCACAGCTTCATTTGTAAGATTAATCTAGTGAATTCAATTGACTGATGCTGTTATTCAGTGGATTCATTTTAATAATTTCTTTCATCCCGCAAATGTTTTTACTCCACGAAATTTATTTTTAGATGCTCATATTTCTGTAATCTCAACTTATAAATATTCTTCGTCCGGAAATTCAGTTGGAAAGACTTTGTTCACCGAATATATTTTGGTTCGGTAGATTAATTTCTGATTTAATAAATTGAGTTATTTTCATTTCAGTGAAAGTGAGTTGAGCAATTGCTTTTTATTCAGATGTGGCTGTGGGAGGCTAAAACATTTGCACTCAGCCAACGCGGTTACAGCATCACGTAATCCGGCTTCGAACACGTACGTGTCTGCACCATCGTTGGATAAACGATTGCAACACAGTGATGACGAGCCAGATCATGAGATGACTGGTGCTGACAGCGAAGCTGGTCCTATTGTAAAGCATTTCCATTTAACCATTTTGTTATATTAGGTTTCATACAACATGGCCTAAATAAAACTCGCTTTCTATCCCGACCACAAACAATTGGGAAGCAGGATCGAGTCTATGCATGATCGTATATAGATTCATATATGCGTATCTCTTTCCCAGTGATAGTCTTGAACAGTGTTTTATTGAGGCCGCACAAAATAACATCATTTTCCACCCAAAATCTCACTATTTACGAAATAGTGATCGTAAATGCTGTTTACATTCATTCAGTCTTTTGTCTGTCAAAGAAAACTAAAGTCACCTCTGATATTTGGGTTATGATTATGGTGGCACCATCCCAGTGGTCATTGTGCACAGAAGTGGTTTTTAAATTTCGGGGAACGTCTTCTGAAGAAATTTTTCGCCTCATTCCTTTGCTAGAAAAAATTGTTTAGAGGTCGTTATATGTGAGAGTAGAATTGCTATTTAAGCACATGGAAGAAATTTTTTTTTGTTAGATGGTCATTATGTGATTCCACTCATACTGAAAAACTTTGAAAGGTCTATTTAATGCGATTTGATGTGCATGCTGCTGCTGATATATAATATAACTGAGCATTTCAATGAGGGGATGTTTGCTTCACAGAGTTTAACGTTTAATTTCCAACCTAACGCGAATAATTGCTTCTTTAAGGGAAGGCGTACTACAAGATCGCTTGGTGAAAAATGGACAATCCGTAAGCATACGGTTGTGACTGCTACTGATACTTATGGAACCATCGAATTTCAAGGTCATTATTTACACATTTAATTCCTTAACTGTTATGTTGTGATAGGTGAGATGACTTTGAAAAGTTGCTGATATGATCGTTGGAATTTTCGAAGCTTGATGTTGATAGAATGAAATTCTTTTATTAAAAAAAAAAGATTAACGAACAGCGGTCACTAAGCAGAAAAGGGAAGTGGGATGCTGTTTCCAAAAAAAGCTGAAATTTCAAGGAATTGTTGATGGGTAAAGAAGGCGATGGGAAAGGTTTTCGAATATCACGTTTTCCTCGCGAGCCTTTTATTTTAAATGCATTGAATATGTACGATCGTATGAGCAACGCCAATTTATTCACGTCCACATTTTGTATGCGTTAATTCTTCATCGAGTTGTACTATAATCTCCATGGAGAAAATTCGGTACGATCTCTTAATGATTGGTAAAATATTCAAAATATTTTCCAACATATTTTTTGAAATTCATAAATTTTTCATCTATTCGTTTGAAGCATTAGAAGGTGAGTGTAATTATAAAATTTTTCTGGCTTTTTTAAGTTCATTATAAACTGTAATTCCTTGGGTGTTCCAAGGTATGAAATCTCTTTCGATCGCAGGGAGTTCCAATGAAGTGATCTTTTGCAGCCAGTAGTAGATCAACAAAGTAAAGCACTACTTTTTCAGTTTAAACAGTAAAGCAGTAATCTGGAATAAAGCGATAAAGTGACTTATATAGTGTAAAAGTACTTGGGACAACAATTAAGGTCTTAAATAACGTATTTTTCATCTCTGACTGTTCGTGAGTTATTGCAGCTGATTTTTTAGATTTAAGCAGTGAATCAGAACAATGAGGCACTAATAGAGAGTTATCTATTGACTTAGGATCAAATATAACGCTAAACAAAACATATTAGCGAGCCTACCCTCCACCTCAAAAGGTTTGAGATATTGCTGTTTAATTTTTTTCTCATATTGAGAGGTTAGGAAGTTAAGTCAAGATGAGCATTGAGGATGGATATGAAATTTTCAAGGCAAAGACTTCTGTAACCGAAAGAATTCCACAACAAATCTGAACTGATCAAAGGCAGTTTAAGGATTCTATAACCGGATCAATGCTTTTAGGTGGTCCACATCCATATAAGGCTCAATACTTGAGGTTGAACGTTGAAACGGATCCGGCTGATATAATGTATTTATTCGAGAATATCTGGCAAATGCCACCTCCTAAGCTCATTATCACTGTTCATGGCGGAATCACTAATTTTGAGTCAGTTTTCATTTGACATCAAGCATTCCTTTTTTTCTTTCTGTTATCGTTTCTTTTTAGCATTTAAATTTTCTACTCAATAGATGCATATTTTAGTTTATAAAGTGTTAATATTTGAGTAGCAGTCTATCCCTTCCTTCGACACTTGAAAAAGGTGTTACATGTCGTATTCCTACAAATCGCTGTTGAATAGAACACCTATTGAGTTTTAGAGGAAATAAAAGTTTTAGGTTTTATCTTCAAGAAAGTATATTTTCTCATATTTTTTGTTCTACAAAAATTTATTTCAATGAATGCATTTAACTCAGCATCGTTTGATCACTTTTTTCATTTAAAGTCAGCCATACATTCGAAGTTACCTCCATGAGAAAGTGGAATTTCCGTTTTCTCGCTGATTGTTTATGTGCTCTCAAAGGCAATAAATCTGTTGAAATGTTTCAACGCTTATGATGAATTATCAAATTTCATGTTGATTTTAATCTGTCTGCTTTTTTCCTCGACTACCTTGTGTTGCGCGTCAAATTTTTAATGACTTGGAGTTTTCTGAACTCATTAATTTTTGTCTCGTCGATGAGATGAATTGATTAAATGTGGTTCGATTGCAGTTTACAACCTAAACTTGCGAGAGTATTTCGGAAGGGTCTACTGAAAGCGGCCAAAACAACTGGTGCTTGGATTATTACATCAGGTTGGTTGTTTTTGTGGATCGATGAAGTTTTTAACTCGAAACTATTAGAATCAGGATATAGAACAATGCGAAGCTTTATTTCAGTCAATTGTGCACTTTCAGGATAACTTAAGGGCGTGCAATTTACTTTAGCTCATCCATTCAATTCCAAGCGGTTGATGTATGCCAACTGATGTTCCTGCATTGTTTTATACTTAAGCTTATAGAATTATAAGCCTTGAAAAGATCATTTCGTTCATAAGCTATGAAGTGATCTTTTCAGGCATAAATGCGGGTGTTGTTCGTCACGTAGCTGCTGCTCTAGAAGGTTGCGGTACATCTCGATCGAAGATCGTCAGTATCGGTATTACTCCATGGGGATTAATCAAAAAAAGAGAGGATCTCATTGGGCAGGCAAGTTATTTGTTTTTCAGTATTTCCTTACTGATACATCTTTTTGATGGGTCAGCATGAAAATGGCTTGCTCCGTCGATCGTTTTATCTCCTCCTGATAGATTCGATATTTGGCAACTGGGGTATAGGATGTGAAGGATGTTGTGTTCTGGATCCCTGAATACTTTCTTTCTTTTTCCGAATCTCTTTACGACGTATATTTAGTAGATGGCCATACGCCAAATAACAGTTTTGCAATGATATATCTGAGGGCATATCATCTAGCTTTGTTCTTGCATTGTAAAAATGTGTGCTCTGTGATTGATACAGAGAGAATGATTGTCTATACAAGTAGAAGATAAAAGAACTAGGAGTTGCTCTGTCCATATATGGCTGCTACTCAACGAACTTATGGTCCATTTTTTCTATGCCTGAGAACGTTTAATGGTGTATATCTTATGCAACCATAACGACGAAAGTTAGTTAAGGTGATTGTGCGGCATTGAATCTCCATTTGAAACTTTGGGAATCCATCGAATTTGGTAAGCTAGCAACTGAACAACCGTCCAACTGACCTTATAATAAACCGGGCTTTAGCAACTGGCGAAGCGACTAAGTAAGCAACATGTGCGCAAGTTCATTTGCCAAAGCAGCTAAGAATAGCGCTAGCGGTTGAATTTCAATTTAATATGCAAACGTATTCATGCACCAATAAACATTAGCAGTTTTGGTGTAGAGACGGCAAAACTAATTAAAGAGTATTGCCGTGCCGATGGCGTGTGTTGTTTAGCAGTGCGTTGATTGCTTTGCTCGTTTCAGGATATTGTCGTGCCTTATCACCCACATTCGTTCTCACCAAAAGGTCGTTTTGCTGTGCTCAACAACAGACATTCCTATTTCCTTCTTGTTGACAATGGAACAGTTGGAAGGTTTTAGCTTTATACTCAATTTTTGCACCGTTTCTTTTTCATACTCACTTACCCACCGTCCATTTCTAAATTTTCCAAAAGTTTTCTGAAAGTTTTCTTTATTTTTAGAAAAAAAGGTGTAATCCATCAAAGATTTGATGAAAACTATGAGAATTATTGAACAATTTTAGTACAGTCGGCGCACTGTGTAGCAGTCATTTGGAATTTTGTAAAAGAAGAGAAAATTTTCCGTATTTATATCGAAACTGAGGAAAGAGTAAAATTTAAAATTTAAAAAATAGTCATATTCAGAAGTACTTTGCAATCAAATTTTTGTTGTCAGTAACCAGTAGACCATTTTCATCTTTTGCAACATTCCGATGTCGTCAAAATGCAACGGGAAGGAATTTTCATTGAATTTATTCAGTATGAATTCAACAAATCTAAAACATTTATGCATTTTTGTAAAATGCATCAAAATATTCAACTTAATTGTTTTTTCTGTGGAAATAAGAATCACAATTCGAATAGAAAACCAATGAAATATTTTAGTGTAAGTAGTCTTAGCGAAAACTGCTCTTTAGTCTCGTAGTAAATCTAAATTTGATATTTTGAGCGTTCCATTAAAAAAAAAAACATAATATTTGAACTGATGCAGACAGCACTTTTTTGATGGAAATTTTCGCATCATTTCCACTCTTTCCTTTTTGATTAGAATATTTTTTCGATTGTTTCACTTAGCCTCTTTTGTTTTGCTCATCCGCATGATCTTTTTTTTTTTGATTTTTCAAATAAAAATTCATTTTTCAGATACGGTGCAGATATAATTCTCCGAAAACGTTTGGAAACTTATATAGCGCAGAAACAGAAAATCGGTGGTGGTACGCGTAGTGTGCCCGTTGTGTGTGTTGTTCTTGAAGGTGGAACGTGTACAATTAGAGCGGTTCTCGACTATGTCACAAAGCAAGTTCTGATAAACTTTAGCCAACTCTGCTCTTTAGATTCAGATTTGTTTTGTTTGTTTAAATATTCCACGCAGATTAATCTTCATTTCGTAAATCAGTTAGTCGGCAATAGGTGAAGAGTTTATTCATCTGCTAAAATCCAACTTCGCACTACTATTCCATCGATGCAATATCCTCTGTGATCACCTTATCACGCATATTCTATCCCATTGTTTTTAGGGTCAAAAATGCTTATCCTGTGATATTTTAATGATTAATTTTTTTCATCATTATACGATGAAAAATTCCTCAAATTTATCCGAACGAAGCGCTACTTTTTTAACATATTCATATATTAAAATATTCGATTTCGATGGAAATTTTGCCGCATTTGATTATTCTCTAGTCATGAAGAATTTTGAGCCATTCGAGTTTTTTTAAACCATAATTGTTTTCCCAACAAATATTTTAACGACTAGAATGAATTCTTGTCAAAGAATTACTGTTTATTTTGCAGCACACCACGTGTACCAGTGGTAGTTTGTGACGGAAGTGGACGTGCAGCGGATCTGTTGGCTTTCGCGCATCAGTATATTCAGGAAGACGGGTATTTTTAATTCGTTAATATTTGAATGTTTTGTTTCTTTTCGTTGTTTTTATTGAAAATTTTGAATATCAAATTCAACTCGAATTTAAAAAGATATTTTAAGTTCTCGTGGAACATAGATTTTCATTTATGAGTTCTTATTGATCTCAACAGGTAGGAGGTAGACACTTTGACGAATCATTGATTGTTGCTTGCAAGTTATCTCAATTTCTTATGCCATTTTGCGGTTTTGCAGAAATGCATCTTGTTCACATCATATCTCTGCCGACTTTATATATATTCGTAGGTATGTACCTATCTGTGTGCTCTGTGATTGTCTTTGGAGAGATGCAGAAACGAGATTCTTGAAAGTAGCGAGGTGTAGTATACGTTATAGAATGACCCTCATGATTATACTTTGAATTAATGAATCTTCAAACGAAGATATAATTATTCAAGAGTGGCAAAAAATTTGTTTGCGTTTAAACGAATTGGGTCATGTGAAAACGAATCTTTTGTGGATGATTTGGTGGGGTGTTGAACGATTAAGTTGTTTTCAGCAATTTTTTTTTGATGCTGATAACCTCTAAGCCTAATTAGTCAGATATGTGGAAGGCAAAAGCACATGACGTGCCAGTTCTCGTGCTGCGCTTCTTCACACTTTTATTTTCTGAAAGAATTTGATCTCTGATGTCGAATATTCTTGCTCATGCCAGTGAGAGAATCAAGACCGAGTGGGGGGAGGGGGATGCGCATATTCTTATCTTGACATTTGTATATGCAAAATCCGGCTTGTGGGGCCGGCATTTTTAGAGAAATAATTAATATATGGTTACCTTTTACTGCAGAAGCCATAAGGAAAAATTTATTTTTGAAGGCTTAGGCCAGTCCGAAAATAATCCATTGAGATGTTGAGACTACCGTTTGCCTTTATTGCTCAAATCGTCGTATTGCTTATTATAGCCAAATTCAAATTTTCGGGCGATTTAAGAGAGCGTTAACCAAACTGTTCGAAGGATTCATGATTAACCGCTTATCTTACAACTAAAGTTTTAATCTAGCGCAAGCTGAGATAACAAGTGTCGCTTTTATGAACAAATAAAACACTGTTCATAGATGAGAGTGAGCTTACGACATTTCGATTTTCGATGAATGTTTGATTTGTAGCTTTGTGCGTTCGTAGCGTGATTCAAGCATTAAACGTGATTGAATTGCATGATTAAGTGTTTCTTTGTTCGGCTTAACGCATCCTGAGGACCCAGATTTTTCAAGCTGTAATTTACGCCGCATTTCGCTAATTCCGTTGTAGGAAATTGCCGGATGGCATAAGGCCGCAATTGTTGCGTCTCGTGGAGAACGTTTTCGGCTATGATAAACAAAACGCCGAGAAGCTTCTTTTGGAGTTAACAATGTGTGCTCAGCAAAAGCATTTGGTATGTTATATTCCTGCGTTTTCTATGCCTTTTAATTTTTTTTTCTTTCGCCTCATCGTATATAGAGATATATTTCTTTATTAAAAGTCAAGAAATGATCCGTCATGAAGCGGCGTTCTTTTTTACGTGGATAGTTTAGATGGGCGTTGCATGGCGTAATCCTATTTGCCTGGAAAAACTTTCGTCTTTGATGAAAGATGGGTCATTTTCAGTTGTGTGTTCCACAGAAATTACTCGCAAGTTTTAATCTGTTTGGTGAGTAGCACATTTTAAACACCAGAAAACCGCACTTCCTATTTACTCTAGGCTTCAAGAGAAAGTATTGCATTTAGAAGTATTTGTTCAATTCATATGACATATTGATTATTTGTGCATTGGTCATTACAGTAGATTTCTACCTGAAAATCTGGATGTTTTTGATATATCCAAGTTTTGAAAATTATACAAATCCACTGTTAGTGTATTCCTTGGAATTTTTTCTTCTCGTTACTGCCCTATATTTTTTTTCATTCACTTTTTTTATGAATTTCTGCTATTTCGACAAAACGAACTTCAGTTTTTGAAGGTCAAATTTCGAACTGCTTATTTCCATTAACAGATGACTGTCTTTCGATTGGGTGAGACGCAGAAGCAGGACGTGGACCACGCCATTTTAACAGCGCTTCTCAAAGGACAGAATCTTTCGGCGCCCGATCAGCTAGCGCTTGCTCTTGCATGGAATCGTGTTGATATCGCGCGATCAGATATTTTTGTACTGGGACAGGTAACAAGTTTAAAAGTGCTGAACAAAATCTCTTTCATTTGTTGTTAGGCGGCATAAACCAGCGTGTTATTATAACACATTTCATGTTCAATCCAACCATTCACCACGGGTCCGGATTGCTGAAATCGAGTTCATTGGATGGATCCAATTGCCATTTATGGGCGGTGCAAATTTTGGCAAGATCGCATCATTATCGTCACGTTCTATATAGATATTGGCTTCTGATTAATAATCGTTCAGTAACTTTAAATCAGTTTTATGCCGTTTACCTATTCCATATTGATCCTATATTTTGCATACTAGCTATTGTGTTTACTCGCATATTTAAATTCCAGTGTTTTTTTTTCATTGTGGCATGCATGGACGATATTACACTACGATAATGTGATCAGATCTTTGATATCGGAATCTTCTGGCATGGTCCATATGTGGATGACTTCCTTCTGTGCTTTTCCCTTTTTTCGGTTGGTAAAATCCATTCGCATTAGAAATTGAATTGACAAAATTCTTCAAAGGTGAGGAACGGCGGGCTATAACAAAGCATCGTTGTTAATGTTATGAAGTCATTTGTTGTTCAGAGTTCCAGCGTTCAACGTTAGTTATTTCAGCAGTACATCTTCTCTTGTCTGAAAGCTTCTCAACTGCAAATCGTTTTTTTTTCCTTAATCAAGCCAACATTAAACATTTTAAAGGATTGGCCCAAAGCAGCGTTGAACAATGCAATGATGGAGGCATTAATAAACGATCGCGTCGATTTCGTACGACTTTTACTCGAGAACGGTGTCAGTATGAATAAATTCCTTACAGTCAGTCGACTCGAGGAACTCTACAATACCGTTAGCTGCATTTGTCCATTTAAACTGTTTTTTTATTATAGAATTTTTTTTTGCATGTAAGAAACTTAAATATATATTTGATATATATTTGTGTTTGTATATATTTTCATATATATACATATTTATATGTATGTCGAATGTTTCTTTGTTGTAACCGATTCAAGCCCCACTGACAGGGAAAGTACTGTACGGCTGTTGTTTAAATCCCTCTTCTATACCACCCTCTCTGTTTCGCATATTAGCCGTTTTGAGCACTGTAGTGAATATAGCCTATCCTTCTCACTGAAAAAAAAAGAACCTTTCTACTTCAACTATTTGATGGATTTGATCTTCGTTTTGATTCATTTCATTTTCAGGATAGAGGACCGCCAAATACGCTTTATTACATCGTTCGTGATGTGGTTAAGATCCGTCCCGGTTATCGCTATCGTATACCTCATATTGGTCTTGCCATCGAGAAGCTCATGGGCAACGGCTTTAGGTCATCATACACATCGGATGCATTCCGTGCTAAGTACTCATCCTTCAGGAATAAAATAAAGGTATATAAAGATATTGTTGCCCTCAGTAAAGTTTGATATTTGCCATATACACATCTTGATTTTTGCTTATGTTTATGCGATGGCGGAAATAAAATTTGAAGAGTGCCAATGAGGACAGGGAATTCGTTTGTCAAACTTTACAATATGTCAGTCGAAAGCCGTAAAGTCGATTTCGACATTTCATCAGTGGTTACTTATGCGATTTGTTCAAAAATCACTAAAATTAGTTCTCGAAAATTCGTTTAGAAATGTTAATTTTCCTTGATCCCCAATGAGATGCGACTACTAATCTTCTGGTGCTTTTGACTTAAATCCCTTTCGGAGATTATAATAATCACTCTTTTCACTCCTATTTTGCAAACATAAAGAAAAATGTCAGTTTCTCACTCTCTCCGCTTTCCAGACAAACTTAGCATGCACTAAGTTAAAATTACACTGAGTTTCTCCTTCATTTTGTCGAGCACTAATAAAGATCAATATCGAAATAAGTTGCTAATGTTTTTCACAGTTGTGCTTTATAAGTAAATGGCATTTGTTTTAGTTGATGCGGAAGAAAGAGAGACAACAAATTTCGAGGTCATCGGCCACTTCAGAAAATTTTACCGGAGTACCACCAATAGCATTAACCTCCGACCCGGCACTAGCCGATACGGTGATGGCGGCGCTTTCAGGAAGTCGTGCACTCAGTAATCATATTCTCTGGCGATCAGCCTTCCGGAGAGATGTTTGTTCTTATTGTTATTGTTGGTCTTTGTATCTATGAAAAATAGCGAAGAGGAGAGGAGGGGGAGGGAAGGGAGGGACAAAGGAGTGGAGTAAAAACGATGCTTCTGAAAGAATTCACCAGCTCAACGAAACTGCATGTATTATAATAATTGCTCTGTTTCAAAAGCATGCTTCACGAGAACTTTTTACACTCATCTCCATTTGCTTTTGGTTGCGATACAAAAATCTGAATGTGGACTTTTTCAAATTGAACTTCATTTAAAATTTTCCATTTAATAAATGGATAATTTTAAGAATCCGGTTAGTGGTTTCAATTCGATGATGCCACCAGCTTTGAACGAAATCGAGGATACTGTCGTTGATATTGAAGATGGTAAGGAAAATTTTCTATTTCGTCGTTTTTGAGTTCCCTGTTCTATTATTACGTTCCTGAGCGAATAACGTAATTCACATTTCTATGAATAGGTTTACTTATTTAGTTGGTTTTTATTTAAGGTTACTAAAATTAACTTAAAGTAGCTTATTTGTTCAATGATGTAGTTGTTCATTTATTTTCTGTTCTATACTTTAATTGTTCTGTTCATTTCCATTCATTTTGCGTACAAAAACAATTTTATTTCGAGTTTAATTTACAGATTCTCCACAGTTGACATTCGAGGAACGTGTTGACGATTTCCGCTATCCATTTAGTGAACTCTTCCTTTGGGCAGTGTTAACCAAACGACAGGAAATGGCATTATGCATGTGGCAACACGGTGAAGAGGCAATGGCTAAGGTCTAAATTGCTCATCATTTATGATTCGCTTATCTTTGCTAAGTAGAAAATGATATGTATGATAGCTTATTTATTATACCACTGAAAGTTAATTTCTGCATATTTCTTTCGCATTTTTGCTGCACTTCTGAATTGTTTAAAAATAATAAGAACAATTCTCGATTTCAAATAAGTATTATGAGGCAAAATTTATAGAAAGAAAATTAGGCATCACATATGACAAGGGTCGCATTAAAAATGCGCTCAGTTTAATTTAGACGCGAAATCACAATTTTCTGTTTTTTGCAACTCAATTCACATTGCTGTGAAATTAAATAATTTTTTATTATATATTACAAATTTACAAACTGTTGGTCATAATCGCTTTGGATAGGAGAGAGTTTTCAATTGTAACAACTGTATAAATGATTCAACCAAGCAAATCCTCTCTGTTCAATATTTTTTTCATTCATTCGGAGTGTGCGATTTAGGTGCATATTCGTTCGCTCAAGGTTTACCTGTTATTTTAAAACTCAGAGATTCTGATTTTTTTTTCATGAAAATTCTTCCACTCAGCCAGAAACTTCTTTCGTCGAAAGATGATCAGTGAATATGCATGACTGACTATAAGCAAACAAATGAACTGAATTGATCCTCTTTATTTCTTCAACTCGTAATATCAAGTACCTTTTTGGAAAGGATGTCCTTTTCTAGTGGTGGACTTCTTATAGGGAGAAAAGAAGAACACTCTTGAATACGGAGCTTGGTAGGAGGAAAACATTGAAAGGTGGATCTTGTATTAAAGGATGTACTGTCGCCTTCTATGTTTTGCAGAAATATTTTACAACGTTTTCTATATCATATTGTCATGCTGGTGTGATTGATTGATTGGTTAATTGATGTTTTTGTGATGTAGCAAATCGTTGTTTGTAGGCTCTTGTTGCATGCAGACTTTATAAGAGCCTTGCACAGGAGGCAGCCGAGGATTACCTCGAAGTCGAAATCTGCGAAGAACTCCGTCAATATGCAGAGTGAGATTCACATCCATTACCGCACAGTTCCCTTATAATCGCTTTTCACTTATTTTCTATTGCTGCGCTTTTTGGAAAGTCCATATACTTGTTTTGACAGTTGCAGCTGTATTATTGGCAAGTGTTATAGACCTAACAACGGATCGTGCTACGGCGAAACAGTTCATACTTACGCTTTGCACAGTGTATGGAAACTTGATGCAAATGCTTGTAGACTTTAACCGTGATATAAACCGGTGGTCTTTGATGTTTGACAACTTACGCGTTAACAAGACTTCATAGACTCCGACCTTTTGAACATAATTTCCCATCCACTTTTCCTTCCGCATATCACTGGGAACGTCGCCTATTTTATTGAATAGAGCCCTCCTTTTGGACTTAACTTTTTTCCTACGTCTTATTACAGATCTGTTTCTTCAGTGGCAGTCTTTTAATCTGATAAACTTCAGAGAGTTTCGAAGACTATCCTTGGAGCTACTCGACCATTGCTATCAACACGACGATGCACAGACATTGCAATTATTGACATACGAACTGTCGAACTGGGGCAACGAAACATGTCTTTCTCTCTCGGTTATGGTCAACAACAAACAATTTCTCGCGCATCCATGGTTACTGTCGTTCTCTCTTACGTTTTTGTTATAACTCTATATTACCCTCGATAACTTTGCTGGAAAACCTTTCTCTAATCAAGTTAGAAATGTAATATATTATAAGGAGACTGAGAGAATGAGATTATGCGAAATTAGTTAACATGAGCGGATGTTAGACAGTATGGATGTTTATCAACCGTTTCTTTCAGCTGTCAGATACTTCTCGCCGATCTGTGGCACGGTGGTCTACGAATGCGAAAGTAAGCGTTTCATTTCCCCCTGAACACAGTTACGCATTTTTATTAAAACGAATCTGATGCCGTTTTTTTTTTTAGCTGCTTTTATAGTTATATCAGCATTTGTAACTCTAATGCAACCTCACATAGTTTTTTGCAGTCGCTCGAATCTGAAAGTGGTTCTGGGTTTGCTATGCCCGCTGACCATATTTCTGCTTGAATTCAAATCGCGTGAAGAATTAATGCTGCAGCCACAAACAGCAGCCGAACATGAGGATGATATCAACGAAAGCTCGAGCTCGAGTTCGAGCTCTTCTGAAAGCGACTCTTCATCCGACTCTGACTATACGTCTGATGATGATTCCGCTCAGGTGAGGTGATCGAAAGTGAACTTCGTTTGATAGCTTGCAAAGTTATGTTGTTTACTTCTACCAGCCTTTTTTATCTTCAGTAGCCATGATTGTATTGCATTTTCATCGATCCTTTCAAATATGCTGTGTTGAGGTAAAGCAAGAAAATTTGCTCTTTACTGTTTCCTCAACGAGCTATCGGCCATCGAATTCACCCATATTGCGCAATGCACATGCTTGCACAAAATGATTTCGATGGCATTTATCCTGTATATTATTCCTCTGTTTTTCAATACAAAGATTTGCACTTTCTACCATATATTAGGAGCCTTGTTTTCCTCTTGTGGATTTATTCATATTCCTTATGCTTTCATTGTTTTTAATATTGCATGATTGCATAAGTACTCCTTCACTGTAAATTAATGCATTTCATTTCTGCTTCAGGGTGATCAGGATGGTGAAAAACGAAAAATGTCGAGTGGCAGTGTACAGTCGTTAAATCTCACCGGGGTGAGGCATATTACATTTCCTATACTTAATTGCTTTCCGATCACGATTGCATCGCAGAGTATTCTATGTTTCTAGTTTTTATATATTTCTGCAACCAACTTTGCGAAAGTGCAGTATGCGGATATCACGTTTCTGCTTATGTATGCCTATTGGTTTCTTTCAAAGGGTGCTGCTGACAAGTCGGAAGCCTCTGAAGCTAGAGCCACAAATTTTGGTTGGTTAAGTGAGAGGAACTGAGAGCACATTCATATCAGCTTCCTTCGTCACGCTCTTCCACTTATCCGAATTTACATTTGTAAAGTGTCTCCATGGGTGGTCGCACCATGTCTGTCTTTCCTAGAGCTAATTATTGACTGCGGCGATATAAAGATTGGCAATCACTTTATGTTAGAAGCATAGCCAGCTGAAGAGGTTCCTGTCTTCTCTCGATATTTCATGAGATTACTTTTATCGTTGTAGTTGCGGAATCACCTTCTTTGAGTCCTACTAAAGAGATATTCGAATACATTCATATTTCCCCACTAAATTTTTCTAGCATTTGCTCTAGTGGCCTCTACATAAAAATTTTTTCTGCCTAAATCCTCATTGTGTACACTATTTATTTTATATGAATTTGCAGTTGTTCCAAAGCCGTCGCAAGCGTGCAAAGCAGCAAGGCAAAGATACGAATGCAAACAGTGCAATTGTTAACGGTCACATCCCAACGCCACAGCAGTTCTGTGAAATGGCCACCACAAATATATCTGCTGCAGCTGGTCAGTTGAACTTAATTATGGCAGAATCAATCGCTGCAGATGTCTGGTTATGCTTCATTCGTTATTATTATTTTATAGAGTCATACTTTTTTTTCATTTACTGTATTTCCTTCTAAAGGGCACCACTGTCTCCTGGGAGTCCACCTTAGAAAAGACGTTCCATTTTCTAAATTTCGGAGGGGCAACCTTCCCTTATAGATCTCTCCTAAGGTCTTCCTCCGTTTAGTTTTTGCTTCCGAAAAAGGCCTTTTCTGCAGAGAAATACGTTAAACTGCCGAGCTGTCTTATAGTAAGGGGAGGCTTCAGATGTTTCCATTCAGAGGGTTTTACTTCGACTTGCATATCATAACGAAATCGTATGATAAAATTTTTGTTCATTGGTCGATTTTTCATTTCCCGAAGAGTTTCTTTTATGTGGTTACTCTGAAATCGGGGTGGTTTTTTCGGGTGTTTTTTGAACATTCGTTGGGAATTGTTGTAAAATTTCAGGAGAATTTTCAGTCTTTTTTGATAATAAAGATACATTTTACGAAGGCCTTGATGGGCATGTTAGCGATCGTTCTTTATAATGTGCTTCTGTGCTTGGAGATCATTCTAACCTAGAAGCTCTTTTTTTTGCAGTTGTATGTGAAATTTTGTTTGCTTTGTCATTTCCGCTTTCTTATTCTCTTATTTCTTTTGTGCTTGAATGAATGACATTCCAGCTGACGCAGTTGGTCAGAATTAACAAATTTCCCATACAAATATTATAATTCTGATCGCTGCCGCTTCTAAAATTTAGCAAAATTTGGCCGGTGAGGAAGTTTCGAAGCGGTTTGCTTTTTTTTTGGGGGGGGGGGGGGGGGAATTGGGAAATTCTGCAGTACCTAATTTTCTAGTGGGACATTATGACATCAGGGACAGTATGCGCTTAAGATACTTTACTAATCGGGCCAATCTAGCGCAGTTGTTTCGGCAAAGTGACGGCAGTATACAAGCCAGTAGCAAACTGCATCGAGATTCAGGCACTGATTAACAGTTTCGGTGAGGGAGTGAGGGAGCACTGTTGCATGTCTACGTGATGCGAACATTGTAATGCCGCCAACCTATTCACTTGGCAGTGTGGCAGATTTCTGCTGCCAAAATTTCCCGACTTCGATTTTGCTTTATGGTCATTAATAGGGAGGAGGTTATGTGTATATGATGGCACACTTATCCGCTTTCCCAGAATACTTCGAAAGAAGCTTCCTTATATCCTCTTTTTAAAGAGGTTGAGCTAATACCTGTTCAGAAAATTCGAATGTCTTTTGAATCGCACGAGTTTTTACTTCTTCCAAATTTAATTGAATCATGAAGTGTTTTGGCGTTATTGCCTACAGAGCGCTATATCCTGTTCAGATCATTTTGGCGACCCATCGCAGGCAGAACCCGCTAAACGCAAGCGGGCAATTTCCGTTCAGAGTACACACAGTCATCAGCTTTTCCCTGGTGTACGACGGGGGACTTCTCGGCAGAGTTCAGTAAGCAAAAGTTATAAACGTGAGTTGATCACTTACTCGAGTATTCTGCATGTTTCACATTATTTTCTTTTGTGTGAATCACTAGGCACTAATTTTATTCTCCTCGTGAGAACTTTAGGCAATCATTTGCAACAGGTTTGATTATAAACCTGTTCTTGAGGATGATATAATGTTGTGATAAGGCAGATAAACTATAAGTGCAAATTGTGCTGTGGCAGGAGCATGGAAAGAAGGTAGACTGCTTTGTTTTTCAATGAAGTTCTGATTTGATGCTCATTTTGCATTATTAGCTAATAAAAAATTTGAAACAATTACAGATGAACATCATCACCGTCGTCATACCGATAATGCATCTCTATCACATGCTGCCAATGGACTATGTTCTCAATTCGTTGGTACACATCGCAAACATACCACCACATCGGTTGATAACGATCTAGATGCCACTGCTAATAACACGCTTCATAACGTACTCAGTCTGGCCGCGCAAAGCATACCACGTACGGTACGCATTCCTTAAATCCTTATGCTCCAATTATCTTTTAATAACAGCAGCATTTCATTACTAGGCATTCCGTTTCATTTCAATTAATGTTCCATTGATGGATATTATGAATTTCTTGAATACGTGCATGCTTCCATATTCCTTTCTTGGGGTTCTTTTTTCTAATGGCTCAAAAGTAGCCCTGTTTCACAGAAGACTAAACGACTTCGTTGTTCACGTTGTTCTTGCAAAATTTTACTCCCACATTGCAAACATACCACCTTTCAATACTTCGAATCGGAAGAGTATACTGTTTGTTTGTCTCTTTATTAAATATTCAAGTACGCGATATTTGCCTTCGCGCATTTGGTCAATCTCCTTGAGCTTTTTTTAGAGATAGCATAAGTGTGTGATTTTTTTTTGGTAACTTCTGCGAGTTTGCTTGAGTCTTTTATTGTTTGCAGCCTTCGACGCGACAAAATGCTTTTTTGATCGAGGGACTTCAAAAAATAAACATCTGATATGCTGTACCGTTTACTGGTTGCATCATATATCTTTGTGTAGATAGACTTTACAAAGATAACTAAGTAAATTGTCTTCTGCATTTTCAAAGGTAAAAAAAATGGTGAACCCTTACATTTTCTCCCCGCGTCATCCTCTTGCTGTCAATCCCTGGCCACGTTCATTTTAGATTCATAGAAATTTCATTTTTCTGCTCAACTAAAATCCGCCCAAGGCTGTGCTACACATGGATGTACTGCAAAACAACGTCGTGCATTCCATAGCTATTAGTTGGAATGATCTAAACATTTGTTTTCTGTCTTCCCTAATGTGATTTGAGAATTTCAGCGACCAATAAAATTCCGCCGTAAACTCTATGAATTCTACGTAGCGCCAGTGACAACATTCTGGGCATGGTCACTGAGTTTCAGCGTATTCATATGTTGCAATACCTATACACTACTCGTTAAAACACCTCCTGAACCAACTGCTCTTGAATGGGCCATTTTCGTCTACATGATCGCATTTGGGATGGAACACTTTCGAAAGGTTCGTTCATTCTCTTTTTAAATGATTTATTAATTCCAGTCAAAGTCGTTGATGGCTGAGCTAAGCCAGTAATGGATAAATGAAGAGTTGCTAGATTTTCGAGTTCGAATTCACTGAAGCACTCAATTTACTTGCAAACAGGTCATTTAATTTACGCCCTTATTATTGCCATTATTATTCGATTATGCCATTGCACGTTCAGTTTAGAACCTGCTGAATGTTTCCTTTCAGTATATGATGTCAGAGCCAGATACACTGCTGGAAAAAGCGAAGTATTTTTTCAACAGCATTTGGAATACTCTGACAACGATTGCGCTCCTTTCCTATTTCTTTGGATTCATGCTGCGTGCAAATCCACCGACCAGGTATGTGTCGATATTAAATTAACTTTCTAATTTCAATTGATTTCCACTACGTCAGCTGTATATCTTTCATAGATGTATGCACTTTTGTGGCATAATTGAAGGAATTTGCAGAAAGAGTAATTGGTGATATATTCCATTAAATTACAACTTTCCCTTGTTTTGTTAGAGAATTAAAAGTATTCGGTCTGCACCCATGTTATAGTTTTCAAGTTGATATTCAACAACGAACTTGCTCCAATAATTTTGCTGTCGAATTTGCTTAATCCGTAATTTGCGCTAATTTGCAGCTCTACATACGGTCGTGTGATATTAGCCTGCAATTCAGTACTGTGGTCGGTGAAATTACTCGATTTCATGAGTGTACATCCACGAATGGGTCCATATATAACAATGGCCGGAAAAATGGTGGTTTATTCAGTTGTTGAGCAATAATGAAGATTTGTTTTGTCGGTCAAGCTTTTCCTATGTGAGATCAATTTGGCTAAATAATAAGCAATTGATTGTCGGTCTTTCCCTCCCTCCTCCCCTCCCCTCACCCTCCCTCTTCCTCTTCACTTCGAAAACTGCTCAATGAGTAGTTGCCAATGTGAGGCAGCCAACGTAGTCAATAATTCTCCAGTGGTACCATAATTTGCAAGTCTGTTTCTTTGACCAATACGCAGTATAAGTTCAGCGTTGAGCATGCATTCACATCAATGTAGTATTATTTGTTGTGCATTTCCGCAGACCTGTTTTGCCTGTTGTCTTTCTCATCGAATAGGAATCTTTTTGCATCGCATTAAACATAACTTTTTTTTTGAAAGCTGGCGAATAGAGATGGACAATTGATAGTATCGTTCAGTGATCACAACATTTGCTTATTGGAAACAAACAGTTCTCTCCATTTCTTCACTTGCTTCGAATAACGCTTGCTTTCAAAAACTGAATTCTGTAGGTCTCCATAGCTATAAAAAACGGTTAGAGTCAACACCGTATTTGATTTGCTCTTTTGAAGGGTGAACCTTATCAATAAATATTGAAATATTGAATGGTCTAGTTTTCTTTAAATTACTATAACTACAGAATTTGCAGATCCAGAATATGACATACGTTGTGATTCTTCTGTGTGTCACGTTATTGGCATTCGGTTTAGCTCGTCAATCTATTACATACCCTCAAGAAGATTGGCATTGGATGTTGTTGCGTAATATATTCTATAAGCCATATTTTATGCTTTACGGCGAAGTATATGCCGATGAAATCGACACATGTGGAGATGAAGGTGAGTGTCATTCTAGCCGAACAAATTTCAGGACGTCTCTTTAGTAGGAGGGAAGTCTTTTAAGTCAGCTACAAGTATCCTATTAGTGCACATCATCAGTCCATGAATGCGACATTCCAAGGTACTGGCGTTGTCCGGAAATTCCAAGTTTCGTTGAAAGCTTTTCTTAGGCGAGAGTATTATTTCGGCTGTCTTTAGTTAAACTTTATGGACACCCTGAATGCTTGCTGTAAAAGAGCAACATTATAGCAATTCACCTTGGACGTAATCCCTTCATTTGATCGGCTTCAATTTTGGGAGTAACGCATTTTGACCAAGATTTTTATCTGACGTCATCTTATTTTCCTTGGGAATTCTCTCATTGATGATTCGATACAGAAATGTTTCTATTCCTTATTTGAGGAAATATCTTTTTTCGATTCATGAACTAGAAAATTACAGTAAATGCGCTTACCAGTCATCGGCTTTAGTGATGTCATTATAGCACTGTGTGAACGAATCGCAAACTGTTTTTAAATTTCCGCTTCTCACCTCATTGGAATCCGTTCAGTTTTATCGTTCCGACGTTTGTTTTGGGTTCTCTTTTTGTTTGTTTATTACTGTTGTTGTTGTTTTTTGCAAGTCGCAAATCAGTGTTCTTATGTTTCACAAATCTTCCTTATGTTTTTGCTTCTCTTTTGTCTTTCATCCGTTTTCAGTGTTTTTCTTCATTTCCTGTGTTTTGTTGTCACGTCTCCTCGTTCGTAATCGTTATTCGTTATCATTCTGATGATCTCCAACTCTTTTTAAAACTTCTGACATGTCATATCGCTTCTTTCGTTCTTTGATGCATTTTTGAAGATTTGTTTTGCAAAAGTGTAGGGTTGAGGGGTGGAATCTCTTGCCTTTCTGCATTCGCCATTAGTCTTCTCTTCGGTACAAAGAGTGGGAATAGGGAAAATGTAAGGTTTCATGCTTGTTTAAAGTTGGCGAGATACTGCGCTGTCGCATTTCCGGATTATTCCCATGTTTTTAGTATTGCAATAGTGGTTTTTCAAATTTCCTCTATTGCTATGGTTTCCCACTTTTTATCCTTATTTTTCTGCAAGGCCAAAGACATCACCAAATATGATAATCTTTAGGATAAACAAATTGATAACGATATGGAAATACTTTTGATGTCTATGAAAGGACCTCGGTGCTGGAGGCTAATAGTGATCAGAGGTTCTGAGAATTCTTTCTGTGCCGGACTATGAAAACAAAACTTTGTTCATATGATATCGGAGTTTTTAATGATAGCAAATAAATCAGAGAACAAAACGAACAGCTGTTAGCATTGCTTGGTCTTTTATTATACAGTAGAACAGTTTCTTGCTGCTTCTCATACGTTTTACTGACGTTTGATACTATTAACAGCAGTTGTAACGATAGCAGTAATAATAATGGTAGTGAAGGAAACCTTATTTTGTCGAGTTTTTAAATGTTGTCTTCATTGGCCATGAATCCTCCCATCACACTTATCATCCTTTCCATCCACACCTCCTTCAGAACTACTATATTAGAACGTTGCAATGTCAGTGCACTATAAAACGGAACTTATTATGTTATATGCAATCGAATGCATTGCGAAACTGGGTGCGGGATCGATTTGTGATAAATAATCTTGCAGTATATTTCAAAATCTTTCCTTAGATAAGGAATGAAGCAAATGAGCCTTAATGCAATTTTGCATTTCAGAAGTGGAATATAGGCGTGATATCTTTCATGCAGATTACAATGATTTTTCACCTTACTAACTGCAGTAACGCCTAAGGAAAAAGTGGTTCTTCAAAGCTTCTTATTAGAAATTAAATCACTCAATGAGGTGTTTATGAGCGTATAAGTCCTCTGGAGTTGTGTGGTTATGGGCATCACGTTATATTTATCCATTGCTGTCGTCTTCTTTGCGTTTATTTGTCTTTGTGAACATAAATTCCACCGCTGAATTGCTTGAAATACTCAAACGGTCTTTTTCTCCAACTAGAGATTGTGACATTTTTATTCATTGTTTGAAGAACACAATTTGCTGCTACTTTCAGAAAATTATTTGAAAATGTAGAAAATTCATTCAAATATCGAGATGTGTTTCTCGCCATAAAACAATGGCATGTCATAAATTTTTCACTCGAACTCTAAAAATTTGGCAACGATCCAAATTAATGTTTCATTTCATACTATTCAGCTAAAATATTTTCGTTCAGCTAAAATTGACTGTAATTTTCAATGCGTATAATTTTTAATGTTCAGCATGGGATCGTCACATGGAGGATGGTATACCGATAAGCAGTATCCATAATGGATCGTTCGGTTAGTTGATCTAGAGCGACACAGTTGTTTTTGTTTGTTTTTCAACTCCCTCATGAATTGCTTCCTCATTGTAGGTGCTAAAATTATGGCAACATTTTGCTTTCGATTGATAATTACTAGCATTTACATATTGATACGTTGTTTAAGCTAAATGAATTACTGCACAGTTATCTGAGCATAGATCTATCGTTTAGTAATTCGTGCTTCAACATTCATCGTAACTCGTGCCGTCGAATTCGTTAATCGTTACTAGTCTAATTTTGTCTAGATTCATGTCTCCCTCTTCCCAGTGTTTCATCATTGTTTTATTATTCCGTTGTTTCAACTCAGCCTTCGATAAAAGCGTTCTTTTGCATTTAGGTTAGCGTCGTTATCCTTTGTGCATATGTCCGATCGTTTTTAGCGATAATTTCCATTTGAAATGTTTTTTTTGCCAGAAAATCGCTTCACAACCGCATCTAGCATTTTTGTCATTTCAGGATCACCATGTGTCCCAGGACATTGGGTACCGCCATTGTTGATGACAATTTTCCTTCTCATCGCCAATATCCTTCTTATAAGTATGCTTCTTGCAATATTCAAGTAAGTTCACTCAACCTCACTTTTAAATTTATTACCTTATTTTAAATATTCTTCATAACCAAAGTGCTTAGATTCGAAATCCGATCGTTTTGGCGGACATCTTAGGTATGTTTTCATGCAAAATCAGATTAGGGCGATTATCATTTGTTAAACACCTCATTTGTTCTTATTTCTCTTCGCATTTCGCTTGCTTAATAAGTTTTCCGTTATTTGCATTATTCGACTTTATTAATTTCTAAGAATTTTTGATTAAATCTACTGTATGCTTGTGCTTATTTATATATGATGAAATTCGGATAATCTCTCCCTTCTTCGGTCTACATTTCCTCTTTTTTTTTGAATTGCATTGCTTAGTGGGTGTTCTGGAAAATAAGTAAATCCGGACTGCTATGAGTGGCGGTCAGCTTGATGTATTGGCGTATTACCTTCGTGTACAAGCCCTTCCCTTGGATGCACACCGATTTTAGAAATTGGCTAGCACTTCTGTCCTTGGAGGGCATAAATCGTGAAGTATGAAAAACCATGTCAAATTAATGTTTATTTCAGCAATATATTCGATAAAACTGATAAGATCTCGAAGGAAATTTGGCTCTTCCAACGATATCGACAGGTTATGGAGTATGAAAGTACTCCTTTCTTGCCTCCACCATTCACCCCACTCTACCATCTTTGGATGGCATACAAATATTTCCGAGTCAACAGGTTTTTTCCTGTCTTTTTTTTCTGTTTTGATTCGTATTTCAGTAAGTCAGTAATGTAAGAAGTTTAAAATTACTGATATACTTATTTATTTGTTAAATTTAATAGTCAAATGTGGCGAATGCTAGAGAAATTGAAGTTTTCTCGCACTTATCAGATATGTAAGCAATGCATTTGTTATATTTGATGCCGTTTGCATCATAAAGAGAGTCGAGCCAAGTAATTCAGTGCAATGGGGAAATCAATTTCTATGCAAGCTTTTTTTCTTCATCCGGTGATGTTGAATAGTAAGTGGGTATTGTTTCATTTCTAAATCTTTGATGTAATTTCAGTAAATGATTCGTAATAAGCGAAATATTTATAGGGGATGTCGGCCGAAAAATAATTCGAAATCGAGAACAAATTTGTTCGACTTCACTTTGAGTAAGTCTTTTGATGTTGTTTCATTCCCAGCATTTTGTCGATTCTTTGCAGTGGTGATAAGGAAGAGCATTGTTTGCAAACGTTGCACTTGCTTTTGAGAATGTGAACAGTAATCGTTTCGCTATCACCCTCCCTTTCTTGCTTATCTCTTACCATCTCCCTCGTTTCGTCTACTCATCCATCATTCATTCTGATGGCCTTTGGTATAATTGTCCTAATCTCAAAAGTGCATGAGGTGATAAATCATTTGTCGTTGGTCTTGTAAAATGACGTCATAGAGACCCTTCGAATACTCTTAAAATGTTGTATGGTGATGCAAATAAACTACTGAAACTATTCGGAACACTTTATTTTTATAAATTGATTCAGAATTGTTTTTGAACGACGACCAAGTGGAGAAGTTGCACGACTTTGAAGAGGATTGTATGGAGGATTTGGCACGAGAAAAAGAGTTTAAAAAGAACACATCGAATGAGGAGCGCATTCATCGAACTGCAGAAAGGTTCTTTTATGGCATCCCTTAATATTCATTCCCCTGTGGAAATTCATTGCCGCTTTTTTACGATAGCAGACTCAATGTGACAAAAAACCAATTGCTTTTATATCAGAGGACATTTTTATTCATTGAATAATTAATTGAATGAAAAGAGTTTATTTAACGTGAATTGGCTTATGAGGCGACCATAATGATTCTACTCTTTTTACATGGCAGACAGGCCTCTTTATCGTACTTGTTATATTATGTTGTGGTTATGGTGTCGCAATTTCAAGTTTTATCTTTTAAGAAACGTTTCTATATTTGTTGGAAATTTTATATGGCATCTAGCGATAATTTCTCGAGATCTTAAGCTAAATTAATGGACTACAATGTTTTAAAATTTCACAAAACAACGAATAATATTTCGCATCATTTGGAATGTTTATTTTTACGTTTATATTTGTAATTTACAGAACCGATCAAATGTTAATACGTTTGAACGATCTTGCCACGAAAGGATCTGTTCTGAAGGGAAGTGTAAGAGAATTGGATAGTAGATTGGAAGTGATTGAAAATCGTCAGGCAAGTTTCTATAATATTCCTTTACATTTCCCGAGCGGGCAAGTACAGGGCATGGGTTTCTTGTGGTCATCATCATAGGTCTTACTCAAAGGACAAGAAGATGATGGTGGAGTGTCCCATTCCGACAGCACCAGAAATATTCTTATTATGTGTTCGATTCAGCTGCCTGATAATTGGACCTTCTTATGATCTTTCAAGCGCATTAGCTGCAGCCATGACATATCTACCTTTTCACCAGGATTAGATCGGTTAATAATTAATTTTCCTTTTGTACTTTAAAGCTGATTTTCAAGCATTAATTCTGCCGAGAGTCATTTTATAGGGTGAAATTCTCGATTGTTTGCGTCAAATTGTGAGCGCAATGCCGATGTTGATGGGGAAGATGTCACAGATAAGCAGCGTCCGTTCACCATCGATTCCTCCTACTGTAACCATTAATGAGGAATCCGAAGAACCACATTCTCATCCAGAGACGTTCGATTCGGTTTCTACAACAGTAACCTCAGATGTTGTATGTGTTTCGTGCATGTATTTTAATCCACCGTTTCTTTTTCAGCTCTACTTCGTCTGGAAATCTGATCCCGATTTTCCCTTGCGCAGGTGGAATGCCATTAAAGGAGGTTGACGTTTGTGCTCAGAGTTCATTAAAATTCCCTTAGGCAGACTGTAGAAAGTAAAGGAGCCATGTGAACAAGAAAAGGGAAGAAATAGAAATGCTGCGTAAATACGCCGATTTTCCCTTGTTCACCATATAATTCTGCTCACCTCTTGTTTTGGCTTCGACTTTTGTTTCATGAGTCTTCAGTCATGCAGCAAGATTTCGAGATTTTATGCTGCATTGCGACATCATTGGCAATCTGGCAGCATAATATAAAAATAACATGTTTTCACTTGATCCTGCTGGCACCAGTCATCGAACCATGGAATTGTTTAAGAAAGCTGCAATGCACTTGCGATACTTTTTCTTCTCGCCTCAGGATAATATATAAACAAGAAATTTCTTGTGCTGTTGTGGCTTCATAAGATTTCTTTTTTATGATGTTATGCCTTGTATATATCTGTGTCTGCTGCCTGTGTGTGATAGTTGTTTTGAAGTTAGAGACTCGAACTCGAGAACTTTGAATTTAGAGATTCGAAGTTCACTGTGAATGTAGTCTGCACGATAAGTTCATCGCACTTACCAACTTTCAAATTCCTCCGTCATTCTACAATGGAGTTGTAATTACTTATTTGTACCTAAAAATTTCTATACAGTCAGGTTGAAAAAACCATTCTTTTTCGAGTAATTCGCACGATCGGTCAATTCTTTCAAAACACGAGTTGTTGTCATATTATCTGTCCATTCTTGAAAGCCTGTAGTATACTACCTTGAAACTCCGTTAATATTTTTCTCAAGCGTCATATTGTCAGATCCAAGGGATTCTTTCTTGGCACGAACGGGGCCATAAAAAATGACATAAGCAGCGGAAGGGAGCATGAGCATCAAATCTGATTTTCTAATTTGACAGCATGCACGTCCGAGCATGGCATGCTTTACCTGGCTTGGATGCTAATAAGAAAAACTTTGACTGTGAACTATGGGATGCAAATTGCTGCTGCGTTTCAGGCAGAACCGAGTGCATCAACGTCAACGTCGACGCCACCAGAAGTATCGAGGCCTGAACGGTTTATCGAGCCCGGAAGTAATGAACACTTTCGTTTTTGGTTGTTTGATTTGATGCGGCCATTTCGATACTAAAATAGTTCTAACGAAGCATCACATTTTTGTTTTCTTTAACAACAGCATTTTTTCTTTTTGTTCTTAAGTTGCTTTTTCCCGAAACAAGCACCTTACTTATTTGGAAAAGATCAGGGAGTGACTTGAAGCTTGTTTGGTTTCAAGCTTAATATAAACTTAAAGATACACGAAACGTTAATTTATATATCAGAAGCAATTTTAATAAATATGCTTCAGAAAAATATATGAATGGGTGAATAAATCAGATATATGAATTGCACTTTCTATTTTCACTGATTATCGAAGTTACCTAATCTCCTCAGTCTGAGAAAAAGTTGAAATTGATTCGAGTATAAAACGAGCAAAATATTTCCTGGTTACATCAGCGACACATTTCATTTTTAACAGGGCTAGTGAAACGACGCATGCGTACGATAACGGCACCGGGTGGCGATAATGTCATCCCAAATTCTCCACTTGCTAAAGAAAGGTAACATTCACTTCTTTTTTAAGTAAGACCTAACTAATTTTAAGGGTGATGTGGTTTTGAGCAGATTTTCTCAAACCGTTTTGTCGAATTCAAAAAAAATCAATTTGAATCTCCAAGTTTATGAAATTTCCTTTGATGTGTAAAAATTAATGAGAAACATTCGTTTGGAATAAATATTACGTTTGAATATCAAGTTTGTCAACATCGCTTCCCACTTTGAATTTACATTTTGTTCATTGATTTTGTTCTTCAATTATTGCGATGGATTCTCAATGAAAACATTGAGATTGCTAATGTGAATGCAAAAACAGTCAAATATATGCTTATAGGATCTCACACTTCGGAAGTCTGGTGTCTTTGGATCCGACTCTGTTGAACCAAATCGGCAACAATTCGAGTAGCTCATTGAGTCGAAAGAGTAATTGGTAAGAACTTTGCCATCGGTTTTATTTGCGTTCTTTTGAGGTTCTTTTGTTTGATTCTAATAGGCACGCCTTCAACGAAATCCACGATGTCTGCGCCCTCCGGTTGTTTTAAGCATAGTAAAATGTTGCCGTGCATTACCCCACTTCTTTGTTTAAGTATTCACATTTCCCAGCTAACGTTCGTTATTCACGTATATTTCTGTCTGGACTTTTAAGGGAGTTGGCAAAGTTACCATGTTGCACTTTCTATATGATATAGAACGGTTAGAATGCGGCTCTTAGAACGTAATGTTGTGACTGTGGTTTAGCAGAGAATATAAGTGCTGAAAATGTTTTCAGCGGAAGTGTTCGCAGACCGAGGCGGCATGAAGAATACACGTCGATCACAGATGCCATCAGTATTGCCGATGTATTGCCACAAGTGGTGATAATTGACGATAAGGTATTCCAATTTTTTGTTTTATTTCCGATAAATTCTTTTGGGAGACATTTGTGAGCTCCCTTTCCCCTTTTTTATACTTAGCACGTCCACTTATTGTGATATAAAACTTCCGATTTATGTCGTTGGTAGTGACAGCGTACGCTGCGATTATACTGGAATTCCGTTTAGGCTCTGATATTCCGGATACGGAACCCGAGAGCTTAGTATTTTTGGGGTTTCGTTCTTGGTTTCACTGACATGTGTAGGAATTCTGCATCCAAGATCCGGGATTCAGGTATTGGTCTTCTGACCCCACTGTTTGAGTAGTGCGACTTATGCTTTAAAATCCTTATGAAGCGACGCCGTCAAACAGATCTTTTTTGAGCTAGAGGGGAGAAAGTGGAAAGTGAGACACGGCTTTTTTGTGAAGGAGACTAAGCAAAACTGATCACCTCTGACAGATGTTATTTTCCGTCTTTCTGACTGATGAATGTCATAGACATTATGCGAATTTATAATTTCTATTAGCAAGTGGTAGTTTTCGTTTGTTTCAGAGTCGTTCATGTAGCGAACAGTCGATTATGTGTTACCATGCAATCGAGAATGATGAAGAAGATGAAGTGGTGGATGAAGATGAAGGACATGAGATGATGCGCTACAGTGGCTCCGATACACCTACAACCACTCTTCAGAGAGCCAAACGCAGTTTTGTTAGGCGGCAGAATAGCATGCTCAAAGAATACGAGGAGGTCAGTCGAAGAGCATCGATGTGCCTTATACTTGTTTTCGTCAATGCCCCAATTTGCTTTCGTTTTTTGCTGTTCTACCGGATGCGTTCATGAGTCTCTTTTTTTCGTTATTTCATACTCAAAGGTACAGATGACCTCTGGGTATGTTCAAGCGTGGAGAACATAAGATTTTGGTTCAGAGGCGAAGAATAATCTGCGCTCTTTTATAGATCACATGGAGGCTCTCAAATTCAAGGAAATAAATAAACAAAAATAAAATAAAATTTCGAATTGATCGCCACATATAGCCTCCTTTCCTGCGGATTGTGTAACTATTGTAACAACTGCTGAAGGAACTGAGAGAGCGGATGCGTGATGCGATTCGGCGGCAGTCCACAGAAGAGGGAGCACTCGATTCAATTGCAATCCATATGACCAATGACGATGAATTCGGTGATGAAGCCGACGTTGGAAGCCTTACGGAACCTGAGCTAAAAGACTTGGCTGATGATGAGGATGATATGAACTCCAGCAAGGTTCAGTATTATAGTTCCATAGGCCGACTTTATTTTCTTCCTCGGAATTTTCGTGTCACTTTTCAAAACCAAGTGATTTTTTGCGTTGAAGTTCTCTGGATGCTGAAAAACGAAGATGTAGTGTGCGTTTTGCCAATGATTTTGAACACTGATAACTTGTCGCTAATTAGATGCCTATAAATTGAGTTAAATTGCCGAAAACACATGATCTCGATACTGGGTAATCGAGCGAATTCTTGAAAGCGGATCATAGCTGTCTAATGAAATGTTTAATTTTCTCGCTTCCTACTCAGTTATTACTGTCTAAGGCGGTTTACCTGTGCTTTCTCACTTTTACACTCATTGCATTTCCGCGTCGCTCTAGCTGCACCGTCGTTTGTCGTTCACGTTGTGCCCCTCTAAGTTTGCATCCATTAGACTACGAGCAATATTTGATCGATTGATTTAATAATTCGATTGTGAAAGATAAGGGCGAAACACAAATAAAATGGAAGAGCAATAATAATTGAATGATTAGTTTGTAGCATTAATTGTATCAATTGCAGGAATATATCGAGTTCTCTGTGTCTAAACATCCTGAGAGTGAATCAACGAGTTCATTACGTTCAGCTGACTCTCGACGTGCTTCGCTGCAAATAGATCAAAGAGCACGGCTTCGCGAGACTCCAACAAATGCCTCTTGCAGTTTGACGGTTGTAGCGCCAACTTCAACATCAGATATCAACCAACAGATGGCTCATTTGGGCACTGAGAGGCAATCGAAGAGGGGCAATGTTGATGAAACGGTTAGTCATGTATGAAATAATGAGTACGGCTTCACTCCCACAAGAGCGACGTCTTCTAATGTGTATTTTTAATTCGAGAATCGTTGAAGCTAGAATGACGCAATTTGTTGATCATAGTTTACATCATATTGTATCATATTTCACGCCAGTCCACCAACTTCGAAATAAGCTACAGTCATTTAAGGTACAGAAATTTTGCATTTATTTCACACAGATTATTTAAAATAAAAAAAAGTTTTCTGGAAATTTGTCAAACCAGCGTGATTAATTAAATTATGGATGGTTATTTTGCTTGCTTATTATTTGCTGGCATGTGTTGAAAATGGTTGGTGAGTTCAACGGAATTCTAGCACGATCCTACATTTATTGATAAGTTGTGACAAGGAGTAGAAGCTTTTGTCTTAATACGAGTTGAAGAGAAAAATGCAACGTATAGAATGTTGCATCATCGATCTGGATTGATGTGATCTGAAATGATTGCTGATCTGGAATGACCTGATCCAATTTAACTGCTGATCTGGGTTAAAAGTTCAAAAAAGGGAAGCACCTCGGATCAATTTTTTCATGTACTTCTATTTCAAAATTGGTGATGGGACACTGTTCGTTGATTCACGTTCGCAATAACAAGGAAATGAATTGTTTCGTTTTTCGAATCTCCTTTTCTCAATTTTCCCACTTTTTTGGCGATCCATGAAACAAAATATACTCTTGTTGTCAACTGATTACCGAAAATGTAAAAAATCCGAACTCTATGAAGTCTAATTTCTCTCAGCCCATAGTCAATTAGTACATCGAAAGAAAATGGCTTGAGAATATATATGCATTTGTTTCATTGTGAAAATGTGACGATAGGATAGCAATGAAATACTTTCCTATTTGCTTTCTGCAAAGTTGATTGGTTTAAGAATTTGTATTAAACAATCAGAATTTCGAGCTTCTTGTCGTATCTCTTCGATTGTTTTTTTTTTCGTTCAGTCGGATTTTATTTTAATTTAATTTCTTTTCTTTCAATGCAATTCGTAGTCCTTCGTTGATTATATCAGTGCGATACGGTTTCAATTGTAGATCTCGTTAAGACATTCTTCGTTATACATGCCCTTGTCCATGTACTGAGCACATGTTCCCATTCATTGAACTACAAATCAAATACTATTAAGCCATCCATCGTGGAGATTATTCACTGGTGTCAAATAGTGACTGCCCTTACGCATAAGGAAGTCCAGACAGTACTGTTTAAAGTTGGGTGTACTTTTACGAACGCATGAGAAATCGAGGGGAACAGGAAACAATATTCTAGCAAGTATTGTAGCGGCAACAATTGCCCATTGTATATGATGTCTTATCGAATGAATCTGAGATGTGACGATCGTTCATTTACTTGCAAAAAAATGGTTTCTGATGATGTTCTTCTTATTTAATACTCATTTTACAACTTCAAGAAAACACTAATATTTGAAATAAGTTCTTGAGCGACCGTCTTTTATGTTTTTTCGATCTTTTTTGCACTCTCATGTTTGTTATTGTTGAAGCAATTATGCTCGAAAAAAAAACTCCAGTGCCTATACCTTTATTGCTTTAAAGAAATCCACCCACGTCCATACTTTATTTCATTTTCTACTTTTCTTTTTATTACATGTTTATGTGGTTTTAAAAGTTTATTGAAACCTTCGAAATTACTTCCTATGTTTCTTTCTCTTATCGACTTCTAATAAAAAAAGCTTTGTGAAAAAAAACTTAATGAAAAAAAAACGTATTGAAAAGAGCCTCCATGAGAATTGCTAAAAACGCTAAGTCGCTCACTTTCAAACTATTGTTTGTTTTTATACACATTCTAGAGTGGATGTCCGTCCAGTATGCTCATTTGTGAACCAAATGTCTCGAATCGATTTCACTAGTTTTGCTTGTATGCTGCAATCGAGTCACCAACTTACATTATATATCTCCAAAATGTGCAGTAAAAGCTGCGAAAAGTTGAGTATTGTGAAGTTTAGATAGCGCATTCGGAGTTAAACAGTTGTGTTTTGTCTGAAAGATGGTTATACGGCATTTTATAGTTGCTTGAACGATTGCCCAAATTTACTGTTTCAACTAGAACAGCTGTGTAAATTCCATTTCAACGAATTTCAAGCTTAAACTTTGAAATCTGTTGGTCATACAATGCTTTAAAAATATTTGAGAAGGATCATCGTTAAGAATGGTTTTACAGCATTCCTTAAGGAATCTTTACTGTCGCAAAATATTGGATGGAAGTCCATTTCTTGGACTACTGCTCTTTTTCTTCCAATTTTCTCTTCCATGTTGCGTAAATTTCATGTCTTCTGTATTTTTGCATCGATTATCGCGCTGCCTTTTTATTGTTTTAGTTATTTTATTGCTGGGTTAGTGCAGAAGTTGAAATATGCTTCAAAGAAGCTGTTGTTTTTTGATCTCTTGTTCGAGTACACAACAGTCTAAAAAAGAAGGTGACAGACCTTCATTTACAGTCTGATGGAGCTCCGAAAGTATACTGTTTGTTCTAGATCGAATAGTGCTGTCATCCACACACCAAACAATAGTTATTGCACTATGTTGTGCTACCTCTCCTATTTTTAATTGCGATCAGCTTCCTTATTGGAGAGTGCTGCCGCGATTAGTAGTAATAGAAGCGTGGAAAGATAATTTGGATTTTCTCACTACTTCCAGAAAAGATTCATTCCGTCATTGGTATCTTTTATATATGGGTTTCGGAGCATTTCTAGCAGTGTAATGTGCTGTGCGAAATCACTTTAATCCTAGTTCTGTCAGGGCAATTTAAGACTTCAAAATTTCTAGGAAACGAAGTTATATATCAATATCCACTTAGCATTTTGCCGATTAGCGAAAAGAAATTTTTAACATAGCAGCTGTGTCAGTAAATTTCTTTGACACAAGAAAACAACCATAAGTAAAAAAACATTGCGAATTGTACAACGGAATATGGAAATTGGAATGAGGATAGCTCCTGGCAACATGAAACTCGATTCCACAATGAAACATCACGTTCTTAATAAAAGTCGTCCTTCGCTTGGTGAATTATTCTTCGTTTTCGCCACAAGTCTAGGTCTCGTCACACCACCACTTTTCTCCTCCCTCCGCTCCCCCAGCCATCACGGCCAGCAACTGCTTTTTTCCCCTCCATCTGCTTGGATGTTCTTGGTGCGTTAACGTTTCTGTTCGACGAATAATTTGCAATCCCAATATGGTAATGCCGCGCTCAATATAACAATAAACCATTGGAAGTTACTGAGCTGCACTGAGCCCACCTAAAAAAAGCATTGAAGGTTATTGGGCATAGTTGGCTGTGTCCAGGCTTTGAGCCCGTCCATATAGCATTAGGAAGTATTGAGCCAGAATGACCTAAATTGAGCCAATTGGTGCTGCACCACGTTGGTTCATATCGGTTCGGCCAGTAAAGGTAAAGCTGAGCCATACTGAGCCAAATTGAGCAGTTGAATATGATAGCGAAAATATCGGGCCATGTTGAGGAACAAAAGCAGCCAGAGTCTGAACCACGGTAAAAAAAAAAATGTTGACCGACAAAGGTAACCGAAAAAGCAGCAGGAATTTTTTGGGCCATATTCGACGGTATGAGCTGGCCAATGCAGCAATCGATTGTTGACCACTTCGCATCTGTCAATGACGTAATATAGAGATGAGTCGGAGAGGGTCGACCATTAAAACAGTGAAACTTGTTGAGCCTTGTCTGGCCAAGGAATAAAACGGTGAAATTAGTGTTGCATTTTGAGTTACATTGAGCCGACTGTAGACGAAAGCTGAACACTAATTCAAAGCCGACCTAACGCAGAGTGCTACGAGGAAGACTTCAACGCACTAACACTTATTCGCATTAAACAAAATGCCGAAACCCCAATAAATGAAGAATCCGACTCAGAATGCGTCAAGACGAACACTAATCGCAGTCAGGTCAGATGAACCCGATGTTGCCTCAGTAGAGCACACAAAGGGAGTGTTGCACCGAACATGACCTTGCAATGTATCTAACCTTGAGGCGGGCAGTAATCAGTAACATTGGATCAAGTACGAGTTAAGGATCAAGTCAGTAACCAGAAACTCCTAAAAAATCAAAGATCGACCGACCACATGAAATCAAAATATTATGGGAACTTTTCACAGCTGTCGGCAATTTACTTGTCTAAAGGCACCTTTAAAATACAAAAGTCTGACTGAACGCAAGGCAGAAAACTGCTAATGCTTGCACAGCGTTACAAAATCCATAATACAATCAAGCACCGTTCTGTTGTATTATCAAATATTATCAAGCATATTCTGCTATTACTAATATAAACTCGTCCGTATAGATAGTACCACCTTGAAACTCGTCAGTGCTATTCCTAATACTCTATTTTGTTGTGGCACTGAATCAGTTTGTTAATTGTTAAGTATGGGAAATCATCATTCAAAATACTTTTTTCATCTCAGATAAGGCTGCCAATAAATGAGATGGATGTCGGTTTCACTGAAGATGAGATAATTTCGAGTACACCTTATTGTGCTTAATGCGAATAGCAGGTAAACAACCGAGATTCATGGGTTGTCCATCCTCGCCTATTATTATGCATGCACTAAACATGTTCATGAATGATCGTTGTTGTTGACGTAAATGGAGAGGGAAGCCGTTTAATGTGCCTGTGGCTTGTCTTAATAAGAGTGTTCTGCTCACCTTACATCTCAAACCTCCTAGTGCTACTTTCGCATTGATTCCGCTTTCAAATTTCGATCGATTCAACCCATAACTGGTGAAGCTTCTTCTTATTAAGACGTTTTAAACTGTGTTATGCAAATTAAATTGGTCAAGATTAAGTATAACAAGCAAATGTGTTATTATCGCCTATTTCTTTGCAATATGCGATGCAGGAAGTGAAAGAAAGCAAATAAATGATTTATTGTTATAACAGATTTATTTGAGAGGTTAAAAGCTTGCATCTAACTTCATTCATAATTTACATTTCTAAAATTCTGATGATGGCCAATAGATATGTACATGTTCGTATACGCTCCTGTCTGCGCGTCTGTTCATGAAAATTGCGGCTATGAAATCGTGTGTCTTTGTGTACGTCGTTACAGAGTGTTCGTTATGCAAATTTCTGTACAACTTCGCAGCTTCATCCAATAAGTTTGTGCCTTTAAATACGATTTTTGCAGCATTTACACAATTTTTTAACTTCACTATTGAGAAAGAGCCAATTCTTCGTAAAAAATTTGCAATCATGAAATGAGCAAATAACTCAACCTCTGTTCTAGACGATCTTTTTTGCACCTCACGTTCACCTTTGTCAGCCACCCGATACTCTCATCCTTTTACTGCAATTTGGCATCGGAAAAATACATTAGATGCAAACGTATACCATTCGTTGAGCATTATCGATAAATAGTGGGATCTATTCGTCGCAAAGAACGTTATGCACGAATAAACCAGAACTAAAGTTCAGTTCGGTCAATGCATTTCCAGCTGACGGCAAAGCGCCATCGCTGAGAAATTGCATTTTGATACGAAATTGCACACTTTCCTATTGTGTAGATTCATGCAGTAGTCGCATTCCTCTGTAATTTTTCTTTCATTTGTGTGATTTTTTTTTATAATTTTTGGACGAGGAATCCTCAATGCAAAAATCCTTTTCAAAAATTTGTATCGTCGACCGCTCTGTTAAGGATGGTGAGGAGGTTCACAAAAAGGCCGATATGTCGCGAATGCGATTATTTACCCACCAACACTTTTTTTGCGCTTTTGGGAAAATTTTTTGAAAGGTGTGCCCTGCAGGAGTGCATAAGTGCGCTGTCCTAATAATGACATTCAATTCGACATGCAAAAGTGAGGAGGTGATGAAAACTCTTTGATATCATCTGTATCCAAGGATATCTTCATATTTCAAAGTTTTTTTTAAATACCATTCATCCATCTGCGGAGAAGCATTGATGTTTGCCGATTGAGCGCTCGGAAAAAAGGACTTTTGCCGGTAATTTGCACACTCGAACGGTTTCTTTGAAAAACTTGCTATTATGTAATTTACTGTTGCATTTCGAGCGTATGTAGAATACCTGTTCTAACCAAGACGCAAAGAACGAGTATCGTTGCAGCCAATCTGATGCGGCTGTCCGCTTATTTAGTCCTCTAATCGTTTGTAGGGATAGTTGAGTAATCTATCGAAATAATACAAGCATGCATTTTCATATTTATTACCCTAAAAAATGCTTCGGGATAATTTGCACACTCATTTGACGACCCTAAAATTTCATATTACCCTAAAAAATGTGGAGGAAGTGTGTTGAAATCGGAACGGTATTGTGGTCGACAAATCTTATACTAATTAAGCAAATCTTTCCCGGTGAAGTTGAGATTTATAGATTGGCAGAATTTTTTTCATGAAGCACTTTGCTGACTTTCGCACTACGTCGATGGCGTTTTTGTACCGCGAAGAAAGCTGATAATAATGTAAAAATTCTTCGGCTGACGATCATATGTTCTTCATGCAGAACTTCTCGTTTGTCATTGTCTCGTTTCTTCTTCAAATACGTTATCACTTCGCCCTATGACATCCTGTGTTTGTATCATTGGATGCTAAATCATGTTCCGGTAATAATGAACGCCTTTCATTCGGGACGACTGAGTTAATTTTGTGATTTAAAATGCCGCACCAACTCACCTCTCAAGCTATATCCTCCTGCTGTCAAAAGCTGCAATAAAATATTCAGTTAAGCAACCGTTTGCGTTAACATGCGCTTTGCGTTCTTGGCATCATGCAAATGTGATATTTTCCTTATTATACTGGCATCATATGCAGCGTATCCTGCCTTGAGATGGGAACATCATGAGGTATGAATTTTGCAAGCACTTCTTGGGGCTACCGAAACAGCCTATTACCTGGTTGACGTGCCCTTCCAGAGAAAAAAATATCTTTCGGATGTTTTAAGTGCATTTAAAGGTTCAACCTTCCGTAAAACCGCACAGCAGTTCCCGAAACTAGTGCACTGACCCAGTGATTTATTTCAGGTGTATAAAGAAGAAGTCGTCCATCATCATTTAATATGCCAGTAAAAACGCGATTGCCGTGCACATTAACCAACAAATACATCTAAGAGCTTTATGCGCATATCGTTGCATGCTTCTTCATTAACGATAGCACTCTGACTCGAAAATCTGGTGAGAATGCCTACTCATTTGTAATTCATCACTACTGGCAGTTACTGAGCACTTTCTGTTAACAAGTAGGAAACATTCAGAAAGAGCAATGCAGTAGAACAATTGGAATGTGATCAAAATTGAGCTAATAGATCGACTAATGTTTCTTTCTCAGTTTGTTTCATCAGGGCGTGAATTGCTCACACAACGAACTCCTTAATGGCTGTTTCTACTTGAAACTGTGCTGATGATTGCAGTCCTTCGGAAAAATCAATTGGTGCGTTCTGTTGTTATAAATGCTTTTCATTAAGAGCACCGTAACACCGATGGAAGAATTCCGACGATTTCTGAATCAAATATTTGTGTTTCTCTATTGGTTTTCATAGAGAGTTCCGCTTGTCACTTTAGCTACGCAGAGAACCTAGTAGGTTGAGTGCAGCATGGACCTGTGTCGTCAGCTGGTATGCCTTCACTTAGGTTTTTCCTTCGCCTGCAGGACGGTATGCCTCGCCTGCTATTTGCGGACTGTTTTCTAACTTCCATGCTTAATCACTTAGGAGTTGATTAACCGTTTGATTCAGCTGCTGTAAGAAGCGTGAAACGTATGATTCATACTTGGAATGTTGTACGCGCTGTTTTGCTACGTGCCACTGTTCCGCCGACCAGTAAATCGGCCAGGAATAGCCAGCACCTTTTGTTGCGATCGGAGGTACTATTGCCGGCCATCCTTTAGTCAAAATCATACCCACGCATTTCACAAAGAAGCAAATGCGCCCGTATGCGCTCACAGATTTGTTGTTGTGATTGTGTTT
Organism: Baylisascaris schroederi; assembly: GCA_006503575.1. NCBI lineage: Eukaryota > Metazoa > Nematoda > Chromadorea > Rhabditida > Ascarididae > Baylisascaris > Baylisascaris schroederi. The sequence goes on along the minus strand of QEWY01002240.1, from coordinate 161,781 downwards.
CAAGAATGTGACTCAAATGGTTGGCTCAAAGTATGTAGATAAGATTATGCATACTTTGTGGTTTGTTCGAAATTATCTGAAACGAACGGCATCATTGACGAAACTGGAAAAACGCAAATCATGCCATTTTCTCTGGTGCTCCTTTTCACTTGCCCTAAAATGCAAACAGTGATATATCTATTGGTGAACATCATCCGCAACGCCTGCTCAACGCGATTTCTCAGCGGTTTATTGTCGTTGAGTATATATCAAACGAAATCGTAATAATCCCGGAAGCTGCTTCTATGTCTGTGTCTTCTTAAAGACACTGTCTGTTCACCGGTACGGGAGGCTACTGAAGACAATCCTCGGCTGGACCACAGTACGTGTACTCCAGACGCTGACAGTTATCTCCTTCAGTTAGTCGGTCAATAACACACTCCCGGAGCTTTTTATCGCAGTGGCAGCCTTCTCTGCTGCAAGGAAAACGATCATTGAGATGATTCTTGCAAACAGGGAAAACATTCTGTTCGCTAATAAAACATACTTATTCGACGTCTTAACCTTTTAGACCGAGTGGCTCCTCCAGAGATGGGCATTAAACAGAAACCTAAAGTAGTAGTACGACATGAGCGTTCTTTTGGCGGGAAGAGAGGGAAGATGAAAGATTTTTAGGTCATCCTTGTTCACTTTTGGCATGACCTCGGCAAATTTCCGCACCTATCCTTGCAAGCTCTGCTCTGCATCCAGCTTTTTTTTCAAGCGGATGAACCGAGCTCCAATCAAGAAATTTTCACCTATCTTATATGAAAGTCACCAATTTCTCCACGGTAACGTCGAATAAGCACTCAATCCTCAGCTTGCTGCATGAATAACCTTAAAAGGTATGCGATGCATAACTAAACAGAAAATGCGCTCCGCATTTCTCCCACTAACTCTGTAAAACGCGTGAAAAACTGGACTTACAACCACCGTTGATTCGCAGAAAGATGACACCAATGTTTCGGTTCCCTCAGGTCTCTGCAGTCCTTATTTTCCCTGCACGGTCGAGGATTGGGCCTGTGAAAATTGCTCCTATGGAATGAACATGGAACGCTTATATTAGATACAAAAAAACGCATATCTATGGAGGTGCTGTTAACCTTTATCTTCTTGAGAAATGTGAACCCAGTTTTGCATGAGCTAAGCAACTGAAAAGTTCATGTCATGGAGTCAGCATCAGAGGCCTGATCAAAATCAACATCTCTGAAATGCGGTCTTGAAGCATATCAAAAATTTTGAAATACTCGGGCACATATTCTTCACATCATACACTACTGATCTGCATGACGTGATATCCACCAACTGCAAACTGTTTGCATTCAATGGCTGGTCAAGTACCTTTCAGTGTGATATTTCTTGATAAAAATTGTGGACTTCTAACGTCAACATCCACTTTGGACGCTTTTTTTATTCGCGCACGATAGAGTAAGAGGTTTGACTTATAAATTTCCCTACTCTGTGTTGGAACTTTTATTGCTGGATCTTTCCAAAAGCATTTTAAGTTGCTCACTACATATTACGAGCAATGGAACATGAATATTGGAGCGTCACGTGAAAGCTCTCATTGTGCGCTCTCAAATATGTCTCACAGTTCTGGTGCCACCATTTCCCTAACGATACCAACCTTGTTTAAAACGTTCAAAAATATTCAAGGTATATCAGTTTTCACGAGGCGTTTCATAGGTCTCACATCCTGCACATCCCCTTGAAATATCCAATTCGTGGTCGTTCGAACACCGTCACATTCATTTGGTTTTGGAAAGGTTTATCTTTATTGCACTTTTTTCTTCCTGCTGTTTCGCAATCTTGCTTCTTCGCTTTCCGATAGGTACGCCATTCCATCAACCAAAATGCTCCATCCGGTTTCCAAGTTTTCTGGGACTTATAGCACCTTAAGATTCCAAGTCCGGCTTTGTTCAAGGACAGCCGAGGTGCAAGATTCCTTGAAGGATCCCAGGTTAATTAAAAGATTAAGAAGAGCAAGAAAAAGAAAAATATGTTCAAGATAACAAACACTTCTGGCGGGTATGAGAAGCGTGCTCCGTAGCAATCCGCCGTTGGGTCTATGCTTGTCACACATTGCCCATCACACTGAATAGAAACTTTTGCAGTCAGCTTTGACTTTTCAGCAAAACTTAATTGAAAATAAAGAGTTGATTCATGGAAGCGTTAGGCTTTTCTGGATTAATTGGGCGAATTTTTTTAGCTGAATTTCCGCATTGGAGCTGAAAACATCGTCGCTAAAGAACGAAGAGCCAAAACACATCGAATCGGCACTGCAGCAGGTTTCATTCTGCTGACAAAATCATTGCAGGGTGTATTGTGTGATTCCATCGAACATGAAGGGGATGATAGAAAGGTTGGGAGGATGTCCATTGCATCTGTGTGCAGGAGTTTCGCATTTTAGACATTCAGCTATTGTGTGGCACCATATCTCCTGATGTAGTCAATCCTCTTCAAATGCAGGCCTCTCAAGAATTGGAGTTCATACACTGTTCTAGCCCACTTCAGAGTTGTCATCAGGTCTACCTCCCCCCCCCCCCCCCCCCCCCCCCCCCCCTCCCCCCCTCCTCCTCCCTCACAGCTTATGCAACGCTCTATTTCTGTTCTCAAACGCCTCTGATGTAACTTCTTGAACTCACGTCCTCTCAAAATTTCCTCCGCTATCTCCTCCTGGTGACAAATCGCCTAAACCGACTTCAAATTCAGTCCTTTGTAAATCTGGCTGTCTCGTTAGTGACCTTGAGTGTTGCACCACCGGCTGTGAATTCGAGATTCTAAAGCATATTGCGAAAAGAAACATCAGACTACAACCTGCGACTCCACTGACTGCGCATTCACAAGGAGCACTGCCACCAACAGTGGGATGAAGTACATTTTGCTGAAAGAATTAACTATATTTTGTAATGAACATATGTGTATATGAAAATCACACAACATCATGTCAAGGCAAATATATCAATGTATTACCTCTTTGTTCAAAACTTATATGTGAAAATTTCCTTTGATGTGAAATATGCGCATTGTTTTATGCCTGTTCTCAAAATTTTTTTTACAAAGTTCCTCGCAGCAAAATCTTGCCTGTACTCACATATAGTATGATTTATCTTTCTATCCAGTGGATATTCTCAACCTGCAAACCATTCCCAAATTATGAAATTCGGTGAATGTATCGTATATTTTAGGATGCACCATCAGTTAGACCGATCCATCAGGCTCAAAAAGAGCTGAAGATTTTCAAATGACAAAAACTGAACGCTGAAGTTACTCAAAGCTTATAATTGGTTGAACCGTCTGAGTTTCTTTATTTGAGTACTGTTGAGATGTTCCACTACGTGTTTAATTTGGAATATCTGCGCATATTGAAACCCACGGCCGACCTGTTCAACATGGAGTCAAAACAAGTCTTTCCAGCGTCGGTTGATTTGTTGCTCATATCCGTTGCACTCGCGCTGCATTTGCTATTGGACTTGTGACTTCGCATCGCCACTTTTTTTTGTCATTTTCTGCCTCACCTTTTCTGTCCAAATTAAATATAGTGGATCCGCAACGCAATGTGCTAACACAGTCATATGAAAGATTTTGAATATTAAAAAAAAAACACTTGTAGCGGCGGTACCATTCCCATAAAACTTACGGCGTTCTGTTGCTCCAAGAGAGAAATTCACAGAAGATCGACGTCAATTTACCGTTAACACAACTGGTCGCACCTTGCGAGTCCTCTATTTACAGGTGCGGTACCGGTTTTATGCATGCTTAAAAATGAAATCGAAATGCGTTTTCAGGAATGATAAGTCCAACAACACAAAGATTACCCTTGCAACGCTGCACCCCTTTACATCTCTGCAGCAATTTTACCATGGCTATCGCAGTAATTTGAATAACAATAACGTGAAAGAGATTTCACTGTGAATTTTTTGATGACCTTTCCCATACAAACTGAGAGCCTATATGGTATAGCGATATGAGCTATAATCGCAATAATCAGACTATTTTGATTCCATCAAAGTGACATTATATAGCATATTGCAGAATAAGCTCAACCCATACGATCATAGAGAGTGTAGTGAATAGAGCGAGGGCGAATGGTGGTCTGTGCTTTAAAATAAGATTTAACTATGCCTAATTCATTTAACTATGAATTTTGGCTACTTCATTGCTTAGAAAATAGAAATTTTGTGGGAATTACAATGTTGCAAACAAAAGCGAAATGAGGGGAATGAATGACATGAGATCTCTAACCGAGAAGCATACTGTGTGATCCAATAATTCGGTTTCGTAAATCAAACAAATTTAATTCCCTTAATTCTGTCCTCTGGAATGATGCTTTAATCGAGTATTGCACCACAACCATCCAGCCCGTCAGCATCCTGCAGTGCTTTTGACGCTAGCGTCATTTGCATCATGTCATCTTGCCTGCTGGTACAGTTTAAGTTCGCCTCATGCCCATTACTTCCAATGCCCAGATGTCATCCACTTGCCTCGCTCGAAAAGATTCATCGCGATCTGCACAATTTGATACTCTTTAGTTAATAAAGAAAGTAAGCGAGTTGAATCGCACAAATTACGGGCAGAAAATGAGGAGTGAACTGCCCTCAACATCACTCATTGTTGGACATAGAAAAACGCTGGTGATGCCATCAAATCTGAAATACAGTTTGTATGCGTCATTTTTCGCTTCGAGGCTTTCGAAGGGCAGTTCCAACATATCATGCGCCGTTGGCCTTTAAAAACTTTCTGAGAGTCCGAATGGAGCTTTCTGAGAAATCATGCCGACCAATCTGAAAACTGTCACTTGAGATTTCCTGCAAGTTTGAATAGTTGAAGCTTCACTCATGTAAAGTCGAATGCATCATATCGATCTATCCGAGTCACCAGTCTATTTTAGGGAATTAAATGCCCGCAACAGAATTTTAACATATATATTCGTTTCCCTGCTACCAACTTTTTTTTGCCAGTGCAACATATTGTTTGCGCAAAAATCATAAAAATACTGATATAAGATAGCATGCCGAATGATGAACAGTTGTAGCCGGTGACTTAAAGAGCGCTTTCAATGCGCCGTTGAATATCAGTAGAAGTGTACTGCTGTCTGAGTATCGTGTCTGTGCTCATGTGAAGACAACAATCTCCATCAAATAATGTGAAGTGTTGGCATATATACTGAATTATCCTCATCATTCACCAAGGAAGTTATATGGAATACTACACCTTTTTTCAGCACATTCGTTAGCACCTGTCGAGTGTCTTTCTTGAGGGTTTCGCTGATTGCAGAAGAGATTATGCGGACAATGGTTCATTTTTCATGACTTCTATTACCGAACTGCGTATACATCATCATGAGCTATTCAGCATTAGCAATTCCTTGCTGTATCTGTTGTGATCATTGCAGTAAAGATCACTAATTCTTCACGGAATGCATGCCCAAAGATGTGTCACGCCTAGGTTGGTCGGATAAAAATATCGCAAAAGTGAGCTTCAGTGGTAGAACAAGGCTTGCAGACGTATAGTGATGGTGAAATTTTCGTCACAGATATCATTCGCAACAAAGTACTACATTTCCATTAATCTGGAGAGGCCAACATATTGACAATGTTCGTTTGGAAATAATCCCGTTCGTATTAAACGAGAATACGAGATCAGGCCCCTACAGAGATGTGTTACAATGCAGATTTCGATCTTTTTGAGTGATGCCGTTTCTTTATCGCATAGCCATGCAAAATTTCCTGTACATTTAAAACTGTTCAAATTATATGATATAAGGTGTTTTAAGTGCGCTTCACAACAGTGTTGTCTCCGTTTCTCTGCACACTTTTTTCTTTTATTTCAACCCTAATACACACAACTCACTTGCTTTTCATGTTTTAATAAAAGTATGCGAAATTCAGTGTTGAATCCCTGCGACAGTATGGAAGCAGTTTTGGTAACAATATCATAAAGGTAAGGGGAATGAATGCGTCGTGCAAAAGATTTTCTGTGAATGGGTTACATGCGTTGTGGATATGTGGGGCAGCGTCTCTGACGGTCGTTTTCGTGGATTATGAGCTTGAGCGTCCTTGAGCGCTCTAGCAAATTGACAACGTGACTGCTGCTGAATAGTTTATCAAAGTGGGACTTCAGTCCTCCGTTCGCATGATATAAACAAGGCACTGCCAACAGTAAATAAGAAAATGTGGCAGCGATTCAACAGTTGCATCGATGAAAAAGCTAAAAAGCAATAGTCCTAGCACGATGCCTAGAGAACTTCGAAACGAATTTGTCCTTTTTGAAAAGTAACACCGTTTACGAGAAATATTCAACAGAGGCCATTTAAGTTACTCGTGATCCGGCGAAAAAGTGCACTGAACAGGCTTTTTTCTTTGCAAAAGATTTAGAATAAGTTTAGAATCAAACGCAGTCTCAAATGCTTGTTGGAATTCAAAGTAAACGACCTAGGTAACATATCCACTCTTAGAGGATCATATATATAAGCCCGGACACCATCATAGCATTAGATCTCACATGACAGAACTCATGACAATTTTTAGGTAGCATTTTGCTGACTTTAGAATAATACTGCATTTTTTAGCTATTCTTTTCAAACTTAAACTCTCTGCAGCAGACAATTTTATAAGCCATTATAAAACTTAAGCTTAGACGCTTATTAAATTATGTTGGCTTTTTTATGAACAGGAAGATAATAGTTTTCCGCGGAATTTGAATAACAACTTCACCACTCAGATTTCCCTCAAATGCTAGACAAAATGCGAATGTAATGATCGTCGTCAATATGCAATGCAAAATATGAGCGATACCATCGAGACGCTGAAGATCTTAATGATTTCGTTGGACAACTACTCATGAATATCAGTCACATCGATGTCTACGGAATTAATGATTCAGTACACTTTGGATGCATAGTGGATGGATTGCATTTATCCCCCTGATAAATGAAGGTGAAGAATCTATCAGATTTTTGATCCTCGCCCTGACCGATTTTAAATTCACATTAGAAAGAAATGCAAGAACACAGGATCTCATATCAGTCCACTACATATATTATTCAAGAGAACGATCCTGAAACGCTCCCACTTCACGATCTGAAAACAATCGTATTGTTTCACATATGATATCAGGCTAAGAGAGCTAGCTGCTTTAGATATTCCATTCTAAAATGTGCTCGATCATGTGCTCTGTGTTTATCCAAGAACGCGCTTTAGCAGGTTTGTCTGAACAAAGGATGGACTGTTTGAACAGCCCATAAAAATCAGCAGTGAATTGCGCAACACAATTAACCTATTCAGCGAACAAAATTCAGAATTTAGATTAGTGCAAACAAGTAGCTGCTTAACTGTTCTATTATTACCGCAACAGAAATTGGAGTCATCGGAATTGACTCTAACGATTGTGTTGGATAAGTCGGTTCAAATAACTGCATATTTGCTGCAATATGGTGGTACAGCAACGCAAAAATCACAAATATGTGGAGATTCATTTGCCGAAATAATTTCGAGAATATTCAACAATGAATCGAAAGCTATGCATATTGCTCCAGTGATTGTAAAGAGGAAGAATCTATGAAATTCTGAATAGACAACAAGACTATTCCACATATACCACTAATCTAGTCCAATCTAGATGCAGAAAGTTCAAATAGAGAACGTTGAGTAAACATCAAGTGCTTAGCTTTAAGAAAATGAAATAACTTTTCAATTCCTGTGCACTGTATACAGTGCATCGGTCACTATATAAATAAGAAGTCTGCACACACGTAGTATTAAAATGTTGAAAACAATGTTGCTGTTTATTAAACTCAAAGAGACCCCTTCAAATCAGTTAGGACGATACCTAAGAGGATACGTGAATGCAGTATGTCTATTAAGTACTACTATAAGATTGTGGCCGCTCTTGTGGTTCCATCAACTTATTTTTCACGTCGAAATATCATACGAGAGCCGATCAATAAAATCATCGAACGGCCACGTTTCATAAAAACAGCAATAGTCGCGAAGTTGTAGTTTCCTTCATCCTGAGTTAGTTAACCTTGCTTTGTTTTCCTTTTTTTTTGTATACTACGAACAATGAATGAAAAAAACAGAAGCCAATTCATCTGCAAAGAAATCAGAGACAGTGTGAGTATTGCTCGAAATTGTATCATTCTTAACACTGCTTAAAACAAATCACTCTTACCGTATTCAAAACCGTTAGTTTGAAGGATTCAAAATAAGGCCGAACGTCTCCGTATTCCGCGCGATGAAACACCACCTCTTCGTTCCGAGTCGTGTATTCACCTCGCAACCCAATTTCTCAGTTTTCAGTTTCCCAGGAAAGATTTTTTGTTTTCACTTCTGCAGGGTGATATCACTTACTCATTTAGCCATGCTTCACCTTAAACTACAATCGGATTCAACGAAGTTATTGTTCTAATAAAAGTGCAGCTGGTTTTCGTTTCAAGTTGAACTTGAATGTCGACATGATATTGAGTGAATGATCTTTGCTGTGCTACTTCTCTGCTTATCATAACGACGTCTGCACCACCCACGATGAAGTTTATTCATGATATTAACAAGCGCTTGGCATCGTCAATATCGAATGCCATCCATGGATGCAGTGTTAACTCGATGAATGCAATGCCCGAATACTACGATCATCGTTGATCTTCCGTCTTCCTAAACGCCTTTGCATGTAATTATGTTACTCTTTGATTCTTTTAGGCCACAGTTCTAATTTGCACATTCTGTTATCCAAAATCTAGCCTACTGTAAGAGGGTCTTCTAGGATCTTTCCCCAAAATTGTAGCTCCAGTTTGCCAGGATAGTGAAGAAGGTGGCGAGCACCTGCAGCTCGACTGTTATCACAGCCTGCTTTTGAAGGTGAACAAAAACATCTGGTTAGGTGAATAACCGGATAGCATTCGGATATACCATGCTTACTTCAGCTCAACTGCTGGTTGCCGTAATTCACTGAATCTTCCTTATGAATTTTTGGCAGAACGAAACATCCCAATACACTCGCCTCCAGTAACCTTCTGCCACCGTTGGAAATGGATCGAACAATTGACTTTAAGACTTCTACAAAGTTCAGCGTTGTCCGTTTGGATTTAGGCTTCCTCCCCTCCCTACTTGAATGCCACTGTCCTTTAAAAATCTAGGGCAGTATTTTAGGGCTCCATACGAGCCGCAGAAAGAGTTGATTTCAATTTCTCATGCCATAGTAAGAGACTATTTTTAACTTTCTTTGATTGCATTGATCGCTCTGGTGTCTATATGGGAAGTAATACTGGTGTGAGTGCGAAGGGCAGCGGGAATTCGACGAACAAAATCTTTTGGTCATGATCGCTGTCTAATTCATGCCCCTTAGCTAAGTTTGGCGCGCTGCAAGTTAACATGAGAAGAATAAAACGTACCCTCTAGTTCCTTACGAAGGTTATAAAAATTTTTGCCGCAGTGTTCGAAGTTCACTCTCGCAACATCCTCTCCCCTTCCCGCTTCGGGGCCCCGCGACGTCAAACATCTCTTGTTCTCGCGAAGGATTCTGGAATGCTAGGTCTCTCCTCGACAGTGCGCTAGAGCTCCATGGGCTCAAAAATCTCCTGTTGAAGCGCAGATGTTGTCCCCGCGAATCGAAAAAATCCTCCCATGCAGTCGCAGGAACAGGAAATTGATGAAACTGCGTGGGATAGTTTGTTCCAAAAAGATACGCTGAAGAGAGACGTAACGCAGAAAAAGAACGAATAATTTACTGCAGAAGAGTCAGAAACAAGAAGAAACAGCAACAGAAACAATGCGTTTGACGGATGTTAGAGAAACGATAGTGAATATAAAACTTGCGAAGCAGTGCTGTCAACTCATCGTGCTTTTTGAGCTTTATTCTGCTATGATTTACTCTCTCGAAAATTCACTGAGACAGATATGATTGAATAGTTGCATCGATTGCGCACAAATTTATTACCTTTATAACAGCGTTGACCTTCCAACATCCGCAGTTAGACAGAAAATGCTACATATAAATGAATGCTAGAATCTGAGAAGATATGTGAGAGCCGGATCTATTTCTTTCATTCGACATTTTGTGGAGACAACTCGTTCTGTAACGACTGTGCAGCCACGACGCTTCCAGCAGGAAAGTTTCAGTGAGCGTATTTCACTACATCCCTTGAAATGTGCACAGCAAAGTAGTCGTCAAGTTTCCATGGAAGGTTATCATTCCTGAATTATTTTTCAACCACCCGTAAGAAATGTTCATCGATAAACGAAACACATACGACTTTGCGATATCAAATGCCACTTTTGCTTATTGCTCTACTTCTTCAGACGACAAACTTACTTCCAGGAGCAACAGTAGTTCCATAACAGCAGGATGTAAAGGTTGTTTTGAGAAACACATAGTGAGCATTTTAAATGGCAAGAGAAAATGTATTCACAAAAATAATTTAAGAAATGAATTCAAGCGGCCAAATTTTTGGAGCTGTTAGGAGATGACATCGAAACAAATTAAGAAAGCACAGTCAATCTAGATAAACGACTTTTTGATCCTGCTTGTGCTCGCACCAGGAAATGTATGGGAACAAGTCCAATGTACATATGCGAAAGTAGAAGAAAAGCTTTCAAATATAGTGACAGATCTTCCATGAAATAGACACAAATAAGCCATTAAGGATGATTTTTGCTCTGAGGTGGCTGGAATAAATTACCTGATAAAACGAAAAGAAGGACTACCTCAGTTACCTTCCAAACTGAATTTTATTCGCTCGTTATCAGTTTCGAAAAACTCGACAGCATCTACATCGAGTAGAACAAGTTACATTGTTAGACAGAAATGCGGTTTCCGGACTTTATCCGCAGCCAGTATGCCGAAAGTCTCGCGTTCGGAGGTAATGGTACTGAATTTACTAGTCAAAGTTTGCTGATCTATTGTAGGTATGTTTCAGCATGACAGGGCGCGTTAGCTAGCATCAGTCACATTATAATAGTCCCTTAATGAAGCAAGCGTTTTTTTTTTGCTATATAGACCCCGTGGAGGTCTGCGCATGATCCCCACATTCCAGAATCCTCCGCCCTTGCGGACGATTTGTGAGGGAGGGGAAAGGAAAAGGACTGATCCTGCTATATCGTGGAAGACCCCATCCACGGTGAACCCATTTCATGCGCCTTATAGCTATGAACGCAAATATGAATAGTTACCCTGTGCGTTCGAAAGTAAAGCTGCCACAATGTGCACACATCGTATTCACTCCGGAGTTCACTGCTTCTTCTTTTCCACGTTAGATCCCTATTCGCAAATCGTTTATTCGTAATCTCATTCATTTTCACGTAATCCATCGCTTTTTTCATGCCCACCACTAAGCATTCAATTTTTTTTTTTTTTTTTTTTGCCGAAATAAACGATGACGTACTCACCAGTTTCTGGCGTTCTGCGCTTCTTCGACCGATTGATTCCTCACCCCAAATGCTGTAGTTACGACTATGAAATTCATTATTCATACTTTCCCTTTCATACTTGAATAAGGCATTCTTTCAGTGCTCCTATTAGCTCCTTTCGGAGCTTTTGCGGTATATTTCTCAAAAGTTTTGCTTTCTGCTGTTGTCGGAGCATGAAAGGTGCTCAAACTTCAGCCATGCGTATCAATGCGCATCCCCTAATACTTCTGCAGATACATGTGCCCTGAACGTTAGTCGTTTTTTACTCGTTTACAACATCGAATTACGAAACCATCAGATGTTTATCCTTGAGTATGAAACCTTTTTTTGAGCGCGTCCTGCAGTTTCGCCATGTGATGAAATATCTCAGTTTGCATGACTCGTCCATGGTTCAACTCATTTAATTATGAGAGTTTTGTTATTTCAGGTTATGGAAGCTTTGGCCGATGAACTTCGAAGGTGGAGTTTGGACAGCTAGTTTTACGCTTCTAATATGGGCTGGCGCCTTAGAACTATGCAAATGCATTCCAACATAGGGAAAAGAAAACTGGTGCATCACTGAGTTTTGAGGGTGTTTGAAGTAATGTCCCTTGAATATCTTTCAGTCTTTTTAACATCCTGAATACTCCTGATCTGTTAATATCAATATCAATATATTTCAATATATATCTTCCAATCTTTAAATATGTATTTGATTCCCCTTAAAAGCAGAGCTGCAACAGGCCCATAGCGTGATTTCTTCTTCTTTGAATCCACTCCATCTGGAAAAGCAGTGAGAGTTTTTCTAAAAGGTTTGGTTTATAAACAAATTATAGGTCTTGTATAGAATAAGCACATAGCCTTCTCCGAGCGTTTCACTGACAATGAATGCTTTTGGATTGAACTGCAGAATATATCCCTTAGCAAGATATTGCTGGGAGGAATACCAAAGGAAAAAAAACGCAATGTACGAAACGCTAATGGAGGAGAGTTTCAAATTTCTATGAATTAGTGCACGCCCATACGATGATGTTGATCATAAGAAAGAACTATTGTTAAATAAATTTTGAAATGCAAATGTCGCCTCTTTCGATCTCAGCATTCTCACTGCGAAAACAAAGCCTTGATTCAGATAAAGACACATCAAACTTTTCCCTCCTTCTCCATTCACTTCTATAACAACTACATATATGATGCGTGCAGCCACTGGAATGGATTAATTGCGTTGATGCCCAACGTCTCATCTTCAATATACATCTCGTCTGCACTTGCATATGCTGTTGCTTCCTATGAAGGAAACAGTACTTTCCAGATGAGAAGTCAGGAGAGTACAAAAGGAATAAAATCTTGAAGGTCATATACCAAATATGACATGGTAACGTCGAATGTTGTTATTTTATGAAGATGGAGAAAGAGATTAGCAAGTCGTTAGTCGATTGGTAGATGAACGTTTGTAGTGATAAGAAGTAATAACAGAAGGAGCAGTGATAAGGACCATCGAGTAACGGAGATTGAGACTGAACAGACTAAAAAATATCGATGGAAACAAATGCTAGCAAAGAGATGTCTTGATGCATCATTTCATCGGAAGGGAGGATGGAGCGGGCTTGGCTTCAGCATTGATCAGCCACAAGCAACTATCACAAGTGAATATCGAGGGCCGCATAACAGTTGCTGTGCATTGAACATGTCGACTAGCGCCTAGCTGTGTCGGGCAGTCTTAACAGCCACATACACCAATCGCCACACATTCTTGTTCACTCGCGTCATAGCAGTGGCACTTCTCTTATTCCTCTGTAAATAAATAGTTTCACATGCCGAGTATAGTGAAACTTGTTTGGTTCTTTCATATATGATCACATCGTTTTATGTGCCACTGCAGTTTATGAGTTGTAAGTTCAGAATTGCAAGAAGATGTTTATTGCCCTATTCATAGTTTAAAGAAATGCTATCCGAGTCTCTTCTCCTCATCCACTTTAGCAGGATTTATAGTCCAAAGAAGTCAAAGGCTGCCAAAAAATGCAAATTGGCTCTTCCTCACCCATATCATAGTGACGTCGTATGAGCATGCGGGCAACCGGTTTCTCATTCCGATGAGGTGATGAGGTTATCTCATCTAGAAATGAAGCGACCAAAAATGATGTGTTTCGGGGTAGGAATATTATCGTAAAAGAACGCATACGTTCCGCGCGGTTACAATAAGAATTGCGGTGTTAGGAACAAAGATGATGTAAGTGCGATCATATGAGTAACGAGAAATTTAAAATGGTTGTGACAGTCGGAGGTATAATTTGTTATGATATGAGTAAGATCAGGCAATATAATCTTTTTGGTATCGCAAATTGGTATTGGTAATAACCGTGTTGAAAATGAGGATCATTCAGTATGGTGCAACCCCCAACCAGTGTTTTCATTTGCATTTTTTCTGAGTGACGAACGGCGTTTATTATTCTCTGAATTGAAATTCCCATTAAAGGAAATGCGATCAATCGTTATGCAATAAGCAAGAAGCCGCAGTGATGCTAAGTGATTTCATTTAAGCCTTAAACCGACATTTTCCACTGTGTAATATCTCTTGCTTTTTTTGGTTCGAAGCAGGATAACGGTATTTATTCTTTAACGTGATCCGATAAAGTTTTTGCATGACAAATTTGCTCGAACACATATGAGACTGCGCTACTTCAATTTGTACATTCCCATCCATGGGAGCACGCAGACAAACCTCGATTTCCTCTGGACAGTGTGCAAGTTTACCTATCTGTCCACCTCAACCTGAGGGAGCTAAATTCTTCACTCACTTGCATAATATTTTTCTCCGCGGATCGCATTCTGTCGATGTGTCCGTAACCTGAAGATATGTGAAATATTGATCTAAGAATTTTCATCCGATTTTTCATGCCTCATGCTTGATTTTCTTAACTCCTCACCACAGTTGTATGCACTTACTCAAATTCATGGTCATGATCCATGCTTCCTGTAGTGGATGTTTCTTGCGGTATACTACCTTTTTAACATATTTTCTCAACTTTTTTTCAAACACTCACTAGAGTTTCCTCCAATGGTTATTACGGCTATGAGATTAGACTCGAAACTTGTTCTTATTGCGTTTCCGTTGCCATCAAAAATGCTTATCATTTCTGCGTCATCTGCATGACCGTTTGCTGCTTCCAGCACTCGCATTAATAGCGAAAGCACAAGCTAAGGACGCAACGAGAATTTGGAATAAATCTACTGCGACCGATTCTATTTTCTTTTGAAGCTCAGTGTCTTGAATTGCAGAAGAACATCAAAAATATGAAGCAACATAAAAATTTGAAAAGAAAGCGGAAAAAATTGAGATAAAAAATAACAAACGAGTTATAAGCCTATCGTGACTACCTCGCTTTGGGTCGTCAATTAAATGCAGCGATTGTCAAAATATTTCTGTTTGTGGAGGAAATTCGAATAGTGATTGAAATTGCTACATAACAAGTGGGAAAGCAGTCTGTTCTTGATTTTCACTGGCAAGCACCCCAAATGTTACTAGTAAGTTCTGGAAAATCGTTTCCTGAACAAGCTACCATATGATTAGAATTGTGTGCACCTCAATATCTTCATTGTAGCATCATCAGCTTCCTTTTGTTCGTTAAGCCCAAGTTCTCCACTGACTCGTTGTCCATTCTCACTTTCCTGTCAGGTTGCTGTTTAGAAATATGCCACGAAAACCCATTTACCTCATGCAGTAAGCACCAAACCCTGTGGAGGAAAGTGTCACAAGCTGACAATACTAAAGCATTTCGTTTGTATTTCATATCAGAATGCCATATTGCTGTTGGCTTTAAGTTCATATGTAGGCCATAGTCGCTAAGTTCCCAGAGCGTCTTTGAAACTTATGGGCTGAAAAAAAAAGGATACATATTTCAATGACAACTGCCATTGAAGGTTCATCAACTTGCCCTCTTATTGCTGGATATTTTGTTCCTCATTTTTTCCTTCTGCTGGAACTGAGCTCGAAATTCCAGCTCCCGAACGCCTTCGAATCTACACAGCAGTCGACGCGGAACGTGTTTTTTTAGCTTCTATTTCTTGGGCTGGCGAACTTCACAGCCTCAGAACAAAGTGTGTTTTTCATTCGGCTTGATTGACCAATGGAGTCGCGTTACTCGTTTGGTACTGTTTTTTTCCTGACTCAGTGCTAAAAGGTTCAGAAAGAAACAACGTTATTTCGCTGCGAAACACTCTTATCCGCTAAGTGAGAAAGTGGCATCAATTGATGATGTGTCATATGACAAAAACTCGCTCAGTTTAAGTGAACCTATTGACCCAGCTTCTCTGCAGCAGTCAGTCTTTTTCGTTCGAATCAATTACCTCCTGAAGAATGTTAAAGGCATTTCACAACTGCTCGAAGCAGTCTTCGTTGAAGAATGAATTAGCACAGCTGTAAATGCGCCACTCTCTGAAAACATTGCTTTGTGTATGTGTTCATCTCAGGTGGTGCTTAAGTGGTTTATACCACTTGGAAATGCTTGAGGAATCCAGGGAGGGCTGACAACGTATTCGTAGGCCTGGACAAAGGTGCTGCTGAAATTTTTTTAAGATACCAGAATTGAGCCACTACGCCCTTGAGCTTTCTTGACAAACAGTTCAGAAACCTTGATCGCTGGGTGGTGCGACAACACCCTCTTTCCTGCTGGTTACGTGGATGCCGACAAGTGATAAAGAGTGTTCAACAGGAATGAATAAATGGGTTGTTCTCCTTTTGCAGGTGATGTCATCCTTGCCTCCAGTATTATCTTCCATAAATTTCCAGTTAGCTCGTCCTTTACATGAAATGTCATTGTTGGGGATGTTTTCGGGAGCTGGAAGCTAAAGCAGAAAATCGCACAGGAATACCGTCTCAACATTCTATATTGTCCTGAAAGGGATTCTTCTGGTTGTAAACACATTTAATCCGCTGTGTTTGTTGGTCTTCTCTTAACAGAACGATTGTTCTACAGTGTTAAGCAAACACCACCACCAAAATTTACATGTTAGCTTTTTTATATGGGCGCAGATCTTATTCTAATAGTCTTTCGGTGAGTTAGTAGTTTCAGCATGACAACAGTGCAATTCTGAAATTTGACACTCTCATTTAATTTGCACATGAGATTTGTTTCCGGAAACTTGCTCTTGTTCTGCAGAATAATGGCTTCAGCCTTCAAGTGATCTGGTCGCTCTTATAAGTCCTCCTAAAAAAATCGAGTAAATGAAAATCGAACCTCATCTCTAAGTGCAGAGCTCTTTTAAATTGAAATTGTTGTACAGAAGACGCATACGCCCAATAAGCGCAAATATTAACAACTCGCCATTACAGATTTTTGCATAGTTAATTCGCATGAGAGCATATGTGCAAAATTTTCTGAGGATAAGTACAGCTATTGAGTCTTATGAATAATTATTATTCATACTACAGGTGCGACTTTTGTCTCTGATTTTGTATGCTATGATGAGGTGATCTCTTCGATCGGTAATCAGATCCGAAGGAAATCCATGGGGCATGAATATACTTAAAATAATCTCGATTTTTTACAACTGGTCGAGTCACACTTTTCATCAGCCAGGTCACAGACTCAATTATTTATAAGCGATTCGTGAGTGCCGTTTGTGCGAATAGGAAATCGTTTGACTATTACGCATGTCTTTTTATTTATCGGTCATTCACATGAGTGGTTTGTGTGATAAGCAAGACTAGTAATGGGTATACCGTGTTATCTGTCTTCTTATGCTGTCCAATCTTATTTGAGATATCGGTTAGGCTCCAACTGTCAATCTGCAATTTAGGAAATTCACGAAAAATGCCAAGGATTTCATTAGCTCTACTCCCTATCCCTTGCTTCGCGCATGTTTCACTCAAAAATTTTTGTGTTTTACTGATATCTATGCTCGATCCGTAGCTCCCTAATGGCGAGAGCACTAGAACTTGGAGAAAGTTTCTTATATCCGAGATGATTCGAAGTGTGTAAAACTTATTCGAAGCCGAGAGAGGCCAGAGGAAGATTGCTGAAATGCCTTAATCGAGTTTTTATTGTAGGAGGAACATTGCAGCGTTTTTTGAACTTCGTAATGGAAAATTAATCATGGCTGTGTAGCAAACGTTATCCTCACATTGATAAGTGGATCGGCACATCTCTGCAAGTCTTTTTTAAGTGCTTTTGTTATTTTGAATCGGCTCTTCTCGACTTGAATCACTTCGACTACCAGCTGTACCGCGAAAGATTGCGCAAAAGTTACGATTTAGCGGTAATGGCTTTATCACCTCTATCTATTTTGGTTATGTGGAATGTGATGGTACCTTCGAATGGCTTTATGAGCTCGTTTGTCATCGCAGCTGTGGATTTGCCAGCGACGAGGGCTAAAACTAATTTCGCGCATTTCTGCCTTCATTCAGTGGTATTGGCGCCTTAGTTTTCTCAGTTAGCGAGCGGCTCCATCTTTTTCTTACTTAAAACTTCCTCTAAACTATCATTGTGGCGAAATTCTTTTATTTCGTCAAATTTTTTATTCACTGTCCGGCAGCTGTAACCTATTGCAAACTTAAAAAGTTGCACCCATGTTTCAGATAATTGCACCCATGTTTCAGATAAAAGATTGAAGCCGGTAATAGAAATATAATATATATTAAAGAGTTCCTGGGAACTACACCTAGACCACACGCAACACATCCCGCTACACATTTACTGCCTTCCGTTCTCCTGCGTTTTATAAACAATGTATAAGAAAACATGTAGGGCACCTTTTACCTCGATTCATTCTAGCACCGCTGTTTTCATGCGTCGATATTATGTTGCTGATATTGCTTTCCTTCCTTTGTACTGGGCTCATATTTCTTCTTCGTGTCTACGTTTGTGATGGTTGCTTGCCCCATGTTGTATGAGAAAATCTTACCTCGCCTGCGTGATTGAAGCCTTCTTTCATCCGAACGAACAAACGAAAATTTGAGGTCGCCACATCACTCAAATGTGAATTTGACATTGGCAATCCTATTTGTGCAAGAATCTGCGATGTTGTCAAAGAAGGAAGGAACTGTGCATTATTTCGTTGTAACTGTGCTAAATTCAGCTGTTTTTGTGGATTTTTTTAATGGACGGCTTTTTAAAGTTTCGGAATGCTGAAGTAGTTGTTGCTGGAGGAAATCAAACAGAAATCTTACTTTTCTATCCAAGAAAACGTTCTTCGGAGGTTTGTTTGCTGGAAAAACTGAAGGTTGCTATGTCCATCCATTAAGCGTCAGCCTGTGTAGTGCTAACAATCCATGGGTTGACTGCCGGTCCCAAGATCATAAAGGTTATGTCCAAGTCTCATCACTTCTGTCACTAGTGCAGATATTTCTAAAACCAGATGTCCTTTCAAATTCTTCAAATTGGCCGTTACTGATGATGAACACACGTCGAAAACCATCATTTGCACCCAAGGTTGCCGATAATCTACTCAGTTGCACTATGACCACAGCTAAGTTGCTCAACTTTGTGCAAGGCCTACAAATTTTTTTTTTTTTTTGTAAAGATTGTATGAAGCGTACAATGACTCTAACTGTATCTAGTGGCCTAAAACCATCAACTCTGGATTAATAGTTTCGGAGAAAATGCCAATAAGGCATTTATCTAAGTATAAACCTCGTATTTTGCATTTCTCTCCCAAAGTGACATATGCGTCATATAATTGCAATACGCCCATCACGCGTTCTTGATTTGCTACATCAGCAAATTTTTGAATTGGCTAATTGTTTTGAATCTCACAAATAGGTCGCATTCATATTGATGTCGATCCATGTGAATTGCTTCGCTTTAACGGTTTACTGTAATTAGCAGATCGAGGACGCCAATCTTGTGGACTGAAATGGAAAAGAAAGTATTTACCGAGACGTGGGACCCCGTCGTGTCTTATTGATCCTACCAGGGTCTCGTCTTACAAAGACACGTTATCCTGTGACGGTCGCGTAAATGCTCCTGGCCACTGCTAAGGGTTTTCCGTCCGCCTTCTTTTCTGGTACAGTATATTGAAGAAGCTCATTAGATGATTGTATCAGTGCGAACTTACATCAGTTTCATGAATGCGGAATCGCATTGTTCCTGATGCTGCCTTGAGCACATCCAATCTAGAACTGATGTATGTATTCAGTGGCTAGAATAAATCTTTCTCTTTTGTAAGCGTCTCATATTTCGTAGCATCATTGTGTGTGATAGTGTTTCTGCAACGCAACTGCAGTTGGCGAACCTTTGCATATTTTTCACCTGGCAGCAAGGTAGCACTGTTGGAGCATCAAAACGGCCTCCGTTGCCTTCTGAATCCTTCTCGATCCTTCATGGTTTTTGCTGCGCTTCTCAAAAATTTTCATCTTACCTTGAGATAAAAAACCACCATCTCATCTGTGGAGCCTTCATATGCATATAACCCACTGCACAGACGATCCTGATGCTATTTAAATTAGCCGTCACCGTATCGAAAATAAGTGAATTCTGCTGTCCGCGAACATTGGTCAAGCAGAAATTTTTGCAGCACGTATGCAAATCGGAACAATTCATTGCGAAAATTTTGCGCGTTTGATTTTCTACTGATAGAAACGACTAATTGAAATAGTGAATGGTGCATTGAAATCTCCTCATCGTCATTTATTAATCCTTTTTTATTTTCAAAACTCCTAAAATGTAAAGGTCCACCTTTTTATGAAAAACAACATTAAATGCCTTCATGATTTTTGTTAACTAAACGAAAAAGCATTATATGAGTTTTATCAAATAATTAATTCCTTGTGTCACCTCACCTATCTAAAGATAATCGCAATAGTGGACCAACTTTTCTGCCTTCAATTCTTGAGAAATTGACCTCACTTTATTCACACATCGATGCAACTATGTCGTTGGTGATATACGAATTAAAACCAGAGTTGAAATCAGCGAACGCAATGCAATATGCAAAAGTTCGAAGTTCTTACTGAACATCGAAAAATCAGAAACAATAAATCAATTCGAAAATATTACTTAGCCAGAACTAATGCACCACTATCTCTATAAACCATGTCAACAATCGCCAAATGCATGAACATATTGATGCTAGCTGAAAATGGAACAATAATATGGAGATGGAAAATAAATCTGATAAAAAATGGAAAAAACTATGGCAAACTCTATTATCTGCACCTTGCATGAAGAATTCACTTTTTGGAGAATCGTCAATTGAGGACTTTACGCAATTTTCAAATTTCGCTCAGATCGCCCTTGGGAGCAACTAATTGCAGGCTACATGCCGCGCTTGCTATGTCCTAAACTGAAACGTTCGTGAAAATACGTTAATCATCAATGAGTGTTGATGATTGCATGAAATTTCACTCATCAGTGAGCACGAATGAATTTTGCTTTGCAGCAACTGTTGAATTTGTTTTGCTTAGATATTTTTTGGTGTCCTCATTGCCCGTAAACTTCTTGACTGATCACCGTAAGCTTACGGAACTTTTTTTTAATCTTCTTATCACCTATTTATTAATTAATCGCGCTAAATGGCTCTCATTTAGGATTTGAATGTTTTCGTAGGCAACGAATGGGCGCCTAATAATTAATAGTGATTAATTCTTAATTAAATAGTAAATACATAATTCTTAATACCATTTTTGTATCATCTGTTGCTAATAAAGTGTTTTCTTGCGAGTGGCCACTGTTGATGCAAAGTATAAACGCAACCATTAAGTGGCCGATCTAGTTGATGATGACGTAATAAAACATTCGCACTTGCCCGCACATCTTGACCATTACATCGCAGCGATCGCTCAACTGTTGCTGTGAACGTTCTTACCTGAGAGAGCTGTTTGACATCGAGTCACATTTCTGCTAGCGAGAGTGTTTGCGACTAGGCAGCAGGCTGCTGTGATGTTGATTATTGCGAAGGAATACGGAGAGCTATGTCAGTGATACACTGACGAGTATAAATGATCGAATACATTTGATGCTTTCATAATCACAGCATATGCTTATGATCCGCGGGTGGCGATATTGTTTTGCAATTCAGCTTATGCGACTTTTGCCAGAGGATAACGCTGAAATAAATTGTCGTAAATGTTGGTGAAATTGTTGCCTTATTTCATATCGTTTCGCATTATTTCTTTCCTATATTGGATAGAAGAACTGTAACATTTCTTTTCGTGAGCCAAAATTAATATGCCAGATGAGCGTTTTGTGGGCTGAAAAGTGGGAACTGTCTAATGTTCATAGCGCTTTTTAGTGAGAATCGAGTGGTGTTTTTTGGCGATATATTTTTGCCTCATCTCTTCCACTTCGACAGCAAAGTGCATTTTAAAACGAAAAAATTCAGCGGCCAACGTAGCAAGCAAAAACATCAGATTCGCACAGTACATAAATGCTTTGGAAAAGAAATACAACAAAAAATGCTGGGTGAGGAAAAAAAGGCACTCACATCTCAGTGATAAGTTTGCAACTGTGCTCGCCTATCAAGATAAACTTAAGTACTGTGAAAGTTAAACATAAGCACCATGAGTTTATACAATGCACAAATTTGAAAATAGCCGCATTACCGAGTGCGTGGGTTATATCTCTTAAATGAAACCTCCTAGAAAGGGATTATCATCAGTGCGGATCGTTCATGCCCCTAACAATACTCATAAAAATCGTTAATTTCTTGGCAGTGAAGGCTGATGAGTTTGAGCGTCTTCTAGGTAGGTCTGCTAATGGGGAGGATGCCTACGTTTATGATAAGGGTTCGCTTTTGACGCTCCAAGGTAAATCTGCGAATTTAACTACGTTCAGCTGCCCTCAGAGTGCTCCTATGTGATGCTATTTCAAGTTTAATAATTTAGCAAAAAAAAGCAGTAGAGTGTGGATATGTTTCATGAAGCCTCACATGTACCATTGAGGTGCTTTCTGTGTAATGCACAGGTTGCCTCTTCATGCCAGCCTCATGTTTTATGCACTTCGCGTTTTTACTCTAGAACCATATATCTTTGGCATATCCTTTATTTTTTTTGTGCATTGCCTCATAGTTTATACCTGTGTGCTTGGACGTGTATGCCGGAGCAAAGGAAGGACTGTAAAGAAAGCATTTATGTAAAAGCAAATACCTTTTTCCGCGATATAGCCTGACGAGAGGTTGATTCTGCATTGTGCCGTAATCGATGAACGAAATGAATGACTGATTAATATCTAGCTAGACGCAAGCGAGAGAAAACTTATGTACTATGAATGAAAAACTTTCTTTGAAGGAAATGTTTCATGTTAGCAATCGCCTCCAATTTACTAGGAGCGTCCACAGCCTTCCGCAGTGTATAATATGCTTTTTGTCTATATGTTTTTAGCTTCAGTATCCAGTGTGCAGCTCGAAAAGGGCATGAAATTGCAAAAAAAGTGGAGAATTATATCAGAGCACGATATGTACGATATGCGTCTTTGTGTTCTCCTCAAGTGATCAAGAAGTTTCATAAATTACCAAAAGGCAACGAAAATTGCAGAAAACTGCCATCACTTCTCCACTGCCTTTACCACTCTTGCATGTCTTCCGTAACATTAAAGTACTTTTTATGGCTTGATTTGTGATGAACGAGATCCCACCGATCTAAATTCCATGCAAATTGGGCATCACCGTTTACCAGTCGCGGCGGCTTTAGAATTCGGCTAATCTAAATGACAGATGAAAGAAGAGTCTCCTGTACGCATTGTACGCATCAAATTTGCCGACTTTAGCTCCACTGACCATCGAATTATTGGAATAACACAACTGTTTATTTGTAGACACAACAACGCCTTGATGGGCTTTTGAAAAGGCAGGTAATAAGATGCGTTGAGCATCAAAAATTAACAAAAGAAAGAAACGAAGTAGTCTTCAAACGATGTCACATAATGCAGTAGACGTTGCGATTTTGGTAAGCTCTACTCTTGGTTTGTTTCGATTAGAGCTCCGATCCCGGTTCGCTCGTGGCACTTTTCCAGTACAACCCCAATTTTTGAACCTTGTGGGTCTACTAGATGAGACGGATTCACCAGCTGAGCTCATCAACAATGTTCCGTGCGATCCAATTGCGAATGAAAGGGACTTTTAGAATTATAGTTCTGGCGATTTGAGAGCTTTTTTTCGGTGGAACGCATCCTTGTGAAAACGCTTCTACCACGTGCTGTGTATATGTGGATTGAAGAAACAATAGAACCTCTTTGAACCGGTTCTTCACGTGAAGCATGTTTTTACTTGCACGAAGCGAATGCGCCTTTTCTAATAGTGCTACAGCCGGAACTGCTCGCTAACGAAATTAATGGTGACTAGCGCAACTGCGCTGGACAACAAGTCAAGCGGCTGCACATACGCAAGTCAGCTGTATGCGATTTTGCCAAATGTGGGTGATTTTGAACCGAAAAGATGAGACGGTTGTAAAAAGACTGCGGGCACTGCAATAGGAGACTGTAAGGCGTGATACCACAAGCGGAAAAGAGGAGCGCGAAATAAGTTGTGCGAAAGCGAGGTACTGCATCGCCACTAATGCCGAAACCTTAAGGCCATTGTCATAAATGTTGGATGCATGTTCTATACTCAAGTCCCTGAGCATCGTTTCTTTTAGTGGTGGAATACAACAGTCTTTTTGAAAGCGCGCAAAACGCAGAGTAATCAACACGAATACCTGTTTTTGAGGAAGATGAAGATGAGGAATAACCTTTATTCACTTTAAGAACAAAGAGGAGGTGCATATTAAACGGTGTGCAAGTCATGTTCAGTTAAAAAAATCGACAAAGCAACATGCCCATTTGAGCGTGAACAAATTCCGTTAAAATATAAATACGTTCGGCACACAGAGGCATTCATTTGGTTGGATCCCATATTAAATGAAGACCGGATTCTGCCAGTCGCTCCAGTTTTAGCTTCAGCTATATTTTTCCAGTTGCGGGTACATCTGAATTGGAAACTGGATAGGAAACTACTCACTGTTTTCTGTTTGTGAAGCAAATAAGGGGATACTGCTGAATAAGGGGATTTCAGATGATAGCAAGTGTAAACGGGACTTGAAAGAGTTATTGGAGAAGCGAAATTTGTAATTTTATAACATAAAACAACGTCAGCTTCTAGAAACAGAAGCCTCAAGATGGCATTCATGTTGGAGATTATTGACGGCGGGGAATGAGCTATAATTGCTGATACGGGCTGAACGCCTTCTATCAGCATTTTAGGAATCTTTACAAATTTGCATTTAAAAGGTGTGCCGTAATGTCTTTGCAATGGCTTATCTATTTGTGACATAGAAATCACAGTATTTTGCAATTTTTGAAGGCTATATAAAGGAAAAAAGTGTGTATGTAGACTTCAATTAAAATTTGTGGTTTTATAGAGGGAAAACAAACTTGCAAGCAAATGTTTTATAACATGCTTAGAAGTTTTTATGAATGTAAAGCAAATCTATAGATAGGCTTTAATGAACATTACAGTATTATAAGAAAATAAATGTATAGGCAGATTTTTAGAAATTCTGAAAGATGATCTAGTAGAAAAAACAAATGCAGAGGTGTGCCTTGAATTATTTTAACTAGTACGTTTCCGCCCTTATCCGTTGACTTGTGCGTCTGAGTTATGCGCGGCCCATCGTCAAAACAAAACGCATAACTCTGTTAGTATAAGAGGCTGTATAGACAGCTTAACTAAGAGTAGAGAAAAGTGGAACGGAATGGAAAAGGAATTCGTGCCTGAATAAATGAAAAATCGAAACTAAGAAAAATTGCATCAAAATATAAAAGTTGTACACGATAACACTTACCTCATCACCATAGTCCGAAATAACAAAGGAAAACCAGAGCTTAAGGATGGTACAATAAAAGAACCTGTATGAAAACCTAGGTACATTTAGAATAATGTATAAAGTTAGGTAGGAATTGTACGCTAGGTTAAAAGTTAGTATATAGTGAACTATATATTCGCATCCTCCTACTATTTATAGTGACACGCATTATGCTTGTATCTCGTCATCTCTGACAACGAGATTTTGCCAGTAGTCTGTTTTTGCATTATGCATTTCGCTGGTGCTATAATCTTGCGTTGTCATATCACGTTGCCACTCGAACGCATGCTTGTCTGTTTGTCTGCTTATCTGCCTAGGAGCTTAAATTTAGGAAATAGTAAAGCCGGAGCTGCGAAACGTGCTTGATATAGTGCAAGCTACAGAGCGATCATCCTTCAAGTCGATCCTCTAAGGTTGATCAAGCAATATCGAGGCGGAAAATTTGGGCGCACTATGCAGTCAATGGGGTTTCATTTTGCAAAACTCACGTTGCATTTGTCAACCGACCGGTTAAAAAAAAAAGAATCCTTACAGAAAATTAGTCCGACAAACTGGTTTATTTGGAAAATGGGCGAATTATTGGGCGCGATTTATTGTTTGTTGTTGTTTCATTAGATTGGCTGGTTATATAAGAGTATCGTGGCAGCCTCTATTGCATCTTTTACTTTGACCATAATCTCCTTCACAATGTTCACTAGCGACTCGTATGGGTCGATCGTTGTTGTTGCCGAATAGAACTGTATGTGAACTCTTGTGAATCAGCATTTCGGCCGATTCCAGAATGTCCATGACTCAGATATCGATTATTTGCAAATGAACGTAGGTGGCGAATTGGACTTCAACCATTCCCAAAAGTTCGCATATAAATGTCTGAGCGCATGTTGAGGTATACATTGTGATGATTGATTAGCCATAGCTCAACCAGTCATATACTTTGTGATGTGCATCTGCATGTTCTAACAATCATTCTACAAGTTCATATATTTGTTCTTTTCATTGCCAGTAAGGGCACTAAATTTCACGCGAAACGGTTCATTTAGAATGAACTCTAAAATATACAACATTGTTATCTGTCCTTGCAAGTGGCGCATAATCTCTTCGAAAGACAGCGCTCACAACGCATCCGAGGGCTCATCAATCTCGTCTTTCTGTAGCTCACTCTCTTCATTTGAAATCACGTTAGTGCGCTGTCCATTTTCTCCTTCCTATGTTTCCTTACGTCTACCACTGCACCGTTCTCTGTTCAGTCTTTCCTGAAAACCATTCATGTTCATTATTAAGTGCATATTTGCGTAAATTTTGGTAGATCTTATCTACCGATTTCGTTTCTCTTCCATTACGATATAGATTATTCCCTTTTGAAATTCTAGGAAACAAATCGACATATGTGGTTAATCCTCCAATGTATTGCTTGCTCACTCTCTGAACGTTTATCCACTTAAGTGCATTTTGATGCTTATCCTCTGAAGTCGGCTATAAAACTGCGGGGAAAACTTTCTCTCATTTTGCGAATATTGCATCCAAAAACTGCATTCTGGTGGCAATATGCCTGTTAGCATGTATGCGCCCTAAGTATGTGTCCTCCCCATTGCACTTGATTTTGTTTTTGTTTTGTTTTTTTTTTTTTATTTTTGCGCTGTAAATGAGCTGACTAAGTAAAAAATAAAATTGAGCTGATGAATATAGACAGATGTGATTACATCATTCATTTACCTCTCATACATGATTTAGTTTTTATTATTTAAGCTGTAAATGAGCTGCTGACTCTTAAATGTGAAAAAAAAATAGCAAGTCAATCTTGTTTCACAACGATATGCTATGCAACGGCGGGTCGAGTGCTGCACCAAAATTAGTTTTCCCTCAAATATTCGCGTAAAGGTGGCTAGAGTTACGAGAAGCTTTACGGTATTATTGTGTTGTTCCATGAATATTCATTCTGCTGCTTTCATCAGCTCTTTGCATGTAGTTACACGGGATGCGAATTAGTTTCCACTGCGTTTATCTTATTAGCGCTTTCCTAATTTCCTGGCAGTGTCGGATAAAAACTTTTCTATATGCTACCGCTTAAACCATCCCTCTCCTCTGTTGTTTCCTTAATATTAGCTGTGTCGAATGTTATCAATGCATATTAGTTCAAATTCCGTCTCCATTATTGATCTCTTGTGGTTTCTTTATTGAGCTCTATCGGAGCAACCGGAGCCGCGTTTTCGCTCTTTTTTCTCCGCTAATTGTTCATCAATGACCTACTTACCTTTAATGTTGAGCGCTAGCCATAACCAGCTATTTACTGACTCTTGTCGTTTATTTATTGACGCTTTTCTTTCCTCCTTTATCGACTATGTGTCATTACCCAATTTTCACAAATCTTGTTACTGTCACTGAAAAATCTTCAAAAATCTTTGTTCTGCCGAAAATTTGATTCTTTGCTTTGTATATATTTTCCTCACAAATAATTGGATGTTTTTTGATATTTTTATATTATCTTATATCGCCTCAAAAGTAAATATTTATTATTAAAGAGGAATGATATAAATGAAAGGAACATCAAAAACGATTTCGATCAAACAACGATTCATTGGGCAGTATGAGATTGCTATGATTGAAATAAGCATGACGAACTTAGAAAAAAAAAAAAGGAACGCTGGCGCCACGGCGATGTACTAATAGTTCGAAAAATTCAGTGGAGTGTTTGGCCTCGGGCCTAGTCTTATGTCCCTTGCGAGCGATTTGCGAGGCTTAGTTTTTGGCATAGCCACTGCGCACAAGTCTTATGCAAATGGACAACGCTTATGCGTGAGATGAGAGCTGCTGCTTGAAGCATGCCATTGGGCAGCCTCAGCAATTCAAAACCCTCATAATTGATTGTCAATTGCCATCTGCATGCAGATTGTCGCCACAATTGTTTTGCTCAGGTCTTCCGAGCCTCCCATTTCGGACTATACCACATTTTTCTTTTTATCTTAATTTGCCTCCCCATGTTTATTTACTCTGAAAATCACCCGTGTAGCGGTGGTTTCATTGTGCAATGCGCAGGAAAAAAACAGTTGCTATTTTGTACGTACTGTTCATTCACTGAATGGCCTTTAAAGATACATCCACTTCGAAAGCTGTTACTGAAACAAAGCACATTCCCGATAATGCAGCGAGGGTAAATAAGAGTAGCGATTGAAGATTTTTACCTCTTAGTGAACCAATACACATATTTGTTCGCCATTGATGAAAGCGTGTGTATCGTATCTTATATCACACATGTGACTTTTTCGCGGGAGCTGAATGTCCCAGTTAAAGATGAAACTTATTCAGAATGGGATTCATGGCGTACAAGAGTCCCAACATATCAGGCGTGGATTAGACAGGGGTCTCCAAAGGAAGCTTATATACCTTGCAACCTCTCAGAATCTATTGTTTTCGGTAGAGAGAAGGTTAATGAAGAAGGGGGGGGGGGCTTAATTAAAATCTGCTTTGGTAAAGTTGACGATTGATTATTTCTCTGTACTCGGCAATAACAACTTGTTTCTCTGTACTCGGCAATAATGCAGCTTATTCTGAATTAGCACAAAATGGGCGTTCCTATTCAGCCGGAAATTATGGCATATGTTAATGCAAGAGACTGGTATTGAGATACGCTGATTTTGTTGTCGTACATACGTTGTGCAAGTTCTCAGTACAGTAGTCTTTATAATCTGAGTACATGTATAACGTTCACCGTTTGCTCTAAGTCTGAAATGAAGCCATAGGATGTGATTACCAAGTATTACCTGTACAATTTTAGAAGTGATTAAAAGATTGAAATTGTGTTATTTCGAAACATAGTATTTTTCAAAAATTCGATCAGATATATTTATGAAAATGCATAAATGATGAAAGCAGATATGCCTTTGAATAAACGAAGAGATAATGCAACTAATCCAATTCAGATCACAATGAGAAGGCGAAACCATCTGAAAATTTGCTTTATTCTTTAAACCCGACTACACAATTCTGAGAATAAATGAAGTGGCCCGTCAGCAGATGCTAATGTCTCTCATGTGGCACACGTGCGGTTAAAACACCTTCGCAATTAAAAATATATTTAAGAAAAAATCGTTCATTTGTAATTTTATTCGATGGCATATGGAAGTGTGAATGTATGCCGCATTATATTACTCATCGAAAATCGTTCCCTGGCACTTTGCATTTGCTTGCAGCTATTATTTGTTGCTTTGAACGATAGGCGGAGCATTTCGAAATTCAGGATTATCTGGAAGCAAAATACGAGAAAGAGAAGCCATGGCAGCAAGATTCTGAAAAGGCAAAAAAATGGAGAGAATTACCGGGTCTTTAGCAAGGAGGTCTCTGAAATTACCCAAACTTGTAAGTTGTGAAATTTTTATCGATAAATCATGACCTAGATTGTTCGGTAGTAAAAGAGCCCTGCAATCTTCAACATTACTGCATGAGCAGGAGCTAGCAATATTCTTAGCTAAATGTTGTGGTGAATTTTTATCACATCCTGCATTTGATAAAAATTGCAGGTTGTTCTCTTGCAAGCACGATGGCCTGCCGTCGAAGAGCATTTAGTCTCTTCCATCCATCTCCCCTTATTTAGTCTAGCGCATTTACGTTTTCACTATTTTTCTACCTTGTGTGAACTTTTGACACTTGCAACTGCAATATGCGCGTCTGCAGTTTGTGGGGACCTGTTTTCTCAGACGAGGGTACCGAAGGAGAACAGTTCCGATGTTCCGATGTTCCGGTGGAGTTCCGATGGCCAGCACTTCCACGACTTTTCCTAGCCAAGCTTTTTCTCAGGGCCTCTCGTCCAGATCCTCGCTCGAGGAAAATCTTTCCTCCCTCAATTTCTTCCTCTGGATTACCCTTCTTCTGCCAAGGACATCCCATGAAGAAAACTGATTCACATAATCAAAGGACTGGAGGTAGTTTGTGCAGACCCTCAGTTTAGTCAAATCTGAGTGCCATATTAGACATATTTTGCTAGTTGTTGGCAATTTCTCATACTGTTTGTTCTTATAAGAAGGATAGCAAAAACTTACAATGTGGATATTGTTCTGGAAGACACTCTTTGGAAAATTTTTACGATTTTTTGAAAGGGAATACTTTCTTGGATTTTCAGCGATGTCATTGTCCGGCTAGCTGCTGATCCCACCAGATTTAATATGGATGTGGAGAGTTTCGCTCAATTCACCTATCAACACTCTTTGTTTAACTTAGCTCCTATTCAGGAATTGTGGCGCTTCGTATCCACCATCGCGTCTCAACATGCTTGTTACGCTTTTCTATTACTCATAATCAGTACCTATAAAAAATTATATTTCGCTTTGAGGTATGTTAGATCAACGGTACAGTTCTAAATTGAAAAAGTGAGTGCGGATTTGAGAAGCGTATCCAACTAAGCATAGCGCTTCCGATCAGTATGTTTTAAAAGAGATATCTTTCTCCATATCCTGAACTACTTTCCATTGCATCGATCTAAACCTGCTTTGGGTAAACGTCATTTGCCTCCTTCACTGTCCCATATATGAGCAATTACCTTTCTGACTTGCTATGCAATATCATCTCGGTCTCACAGTATTGCGCATGACGATGTCATCTCGATGGTGATAGGTGGACATTGCACTAAAAAAGAGGGCGTTTCAGCTTTCTTGAACCCTATGTAGCTTTGATCGCACACCTATAGAAAGCAGGAAAAAAAGAAGCCGGCATCGAAGTGATGTGCCTAGTGTGAAGATGGCAATCCTCATGAGTATTACCAGTGCAATAAGAAGGTGCGAACTGGATGTAGCTTAAGTTCAGGCTATCATGCTCTCA
This sequence comes from Baylisascaris schroederi, assembly GCA_006503575.1. Taxonomy (NCBI): domain Eukaryota; kingdom Metazoa; phylum Nematoda; class Chromadorea; order Rhabditida; family Ascarididae; genus Baylisascaris; species Baylisascaris schroederi. Next base: position 130,800 of record QEWY01002240.1, on the reverse strand, counting down.
ATTTACAAATGAGAGTCATTGAAAGCTTTTTCAACTTTTTTTGTTCCTCCTTGTTTTTTGTACACGCAATACATATAACTTCAAGTGATTTATATAACTTTCCATAAAGATGCTTCCTCTTCGCGTGACTGCTGTACGAGATATCACGATAGGTGAATTTAAATAGATGGCGCGGTTATCACTGCATTCTTAGCAAACTCAGTACTGCAATTTTCCTGTGGATGGCACAAAGTGCCGATGTTATCTTCTAAACTTTCCTTGCTATGGCATATTCGGCCCTATTTGGAGCAGTACAATTCTTTTGCTATAATGCTGTGATTATGAGTGATGCTGCATGTCAGATTATGTGAATTAAGCTTTGTGCAATGTCTGGAACAGACCCATAGAGCAACATAGTAATGTATTTCATCAAGAGGGTTTCTGATTTGAAACCTCTGTGGTGTCGTAGAGCTGATTTTATTTATATCACAGTTCAAGAACACCAACGGTTTTTTTGGATCCAGTCCAGAGGTATTTTTACCTTTGCAAAGTTTATATGACAAACATGAAGTTAAATGGAAGGTAAGAGGTCGAGTTTATGTGTTGAACTCATTTGTTTACAGTTTTCTTTCCGTGTGGTATAGTTATGGCTCCGATCTCTAATCTACCTTGGTTTTAGCGTCGCCTAGAACATAAATAATTCGTTCAGTTTATGCACTATGCAACGGTTGTAATTACTGATTCTGCGTAAACTCTCTTCATTTTTTTGAATGTCGCCTCTGTGAGTTCCTACTTCAGGCTTTGTTTTGCCATTCAAACAAATGAACCATGTGCTCTCTTTGTTTCTAAATAAAAATACACTGTTGTTGTTTACGACATATTGATCAATTTGTTCCTGAGAGCCTCTCACTGACTGCTCGGTCTAGGCAGGTGGAAATGAAATGTCCTATAACAGTTCAGGAACTGAATATTCCAAAATATCTCAGCTTTGTTTTGAGAGTTCTAATCTTTAACAGCCTACAAAAAATCAGAATGATATGACGAGATTTTTCTACTGCAGCTAAAAACATGTAGTATTATAATAGCGCATAGAAGAAATGTGCGGAGATCGGATCGAAACAACAACTGTGCGCGTGCGTTAACCAACTTTTCTTAACTGAATCGGTCATTGCGCAGAAGCGAAATAGTCTTATGGCGTGGCAAATATGACTCATCGAAGTGGTGGTAGTTGGTTTCTCTTGTTACTCCAATCAGCATTCCCTTTCTGTCGATATTGTAGTCATGCATTCATCGTCACCCTCATCTACTTCAGCATTCTACCATTAGTCTTACAAATGCTCTTTATAGATATTGCATTTAAAAATAAGTGCAAATGACATTGGTCTAGTTTTAGTTGGTCACTAGAGGAGAGTTTTTTTTGCGGCAATTGAACAGCACATGAATGCTTGATAGTGTTTCATAGGCAGAAGAAAGGCTTACGAGGGATGAACGGATCTCATATGGAACGAGTTTCCTTCGTGTGAAGTTAATCCATCGCGTAGGCACGACCGCATGCATCAGGATCAGTGCTGCTTCGCCGCCACTTTGTCCACTTTGCTGTTTCGATTATTCAACATTAGTTCTGAAAATGTGACAAAGAAGCCACTGAGTTTGCGCATACAATGCTGATCACTGCCTCAATCATGATAAAATGAAATTCGAAGAGCATAAATAGTAAAGCACGTCGAGCGAGTTGCACGAAAAGTGCTTTCGGCGGCTATACCCCTAAAATCACTTGGTCGCACCACTTTTGAAAGGGTGATCTGTGTGAACCACAGAAGAATCACCGCACAGACGCCGAAATAGACGTTGAGTTGTAGGCCATACACAACTTAGCAACTTGCGAATAGTGTGATTCTCTAACCATAAATAACACGAACACGATGCGCTCACATACAACCAAACTGCAATCAAGATTCTACCCTCTTCGTAATCGAACTCGGCAGCTGTGCCTCTCACATCGATGAGCACATACAGATGCATATTTTTCGAAGTTTAGGGAATTCGCGTACAGCACTCAACTTGAAGCAAGTGGAGATGGACGCCAAAGAAGTTGACATGACAGCTTATCTTGCTTTCCGCTAATCAATATGATAAATTTCTCAGATTATCAGTAAAATTACGATAAGCAATATCAGATGATCGGATCGTCCATAAATTTTCGCACAAGAAATCTCTATTTTTCGAAATACAAAAATTCCGGTCTCGAAGGAGAATTCGATCACCATAAAACTGGTCTTTTATTCAACTTTGGCTATCTACAGCTACTTTCAAAACTCCGAGTCAATATTGGATGTTATAATAGGAAACGGCTCTATGTACACAATATATATCTTCGAAAATTCCATGAACTTAGCTTTAACGGTTCACAAATTGGAAGTGCTGACAGTCAGACGCACATGCACACGTGAACATAATCTTTTCATGTGTTTTTTCGAACCAAATCGGCAGCAGCACAAAATAATTGTTTGCCATTCACACCCTATCTAAAGTTTTATCTATGGACAAAACGCCGTAAGGCCGATGTCGCTTTCTTCGATTTTTGCTAGACTTTTGAAGCCAGCCGATCCCTATGGCATACAGCAGCAGTTGCTGAGTGCAAAGCACTATTCTCCAAGGTGTATATAAAACTTCGATTTTTTGGCGGTCGTGCGCTGAGCCATATTATAGATCCTACAAATTTAACAGCGTTCAGGGTCGGCTATCATTCATCTCGTCAACCTATAATTACGACTGCTAATTTCTGCAATCGCGAACTGCATTTTCGGCAGTTTTGCAACTGCACCGTCGTATCTGTAAGCAGCTAAGCGCCTATGTTATAATCAAGAATCCTTATCCATAGTGTGTTTTGCATAATGCTTACATGCTGAGCCTGTCTTACCGCCTGTATGGCCATAGGTCGTTCCCAAATTTTGCAATGGTGATGATGGTGAGGGCGTTTTTAAGTATTAATATGCTCATATATCTTGGTATATAATGTGATGGTAATATGCCCATACAATAATATGATTAATAACGAAGTAACATGATGACGGTTTGTGTACTAACATTGTATATATATATATATATATATATATATATATATATATGTAAGTATACATGGTTTCATTATTCAAGTCCATTTGTTTGGATTACATTTCAGCGAATTATAAAAAGCGGCTCAAATAGGTTCATATCCAACAGATCTGTGCAAGTGACCGTTTTTTTTTGTTTTTTTTAATATGAAAGCGTTGTTGTGCGTGGTTTTTTTTTTGTGGCCAGCTAGGAAGCTATTTTTTGTTGAGTGAAGCCTCATAATCTGCAATCCTGTCACATCGAGCAGATCTCGTCATAGGCTCGACTCGTCATAAAATATACGAAGTTTCTACACACATTTAAGTGCCAACAACCCCTCATAGGAATCAGTGAATAGGCAAGAAGCTGGCTTTCATAACTTTCGCAGCGTTGGCTCCAAGGTGGAATTATCTGATAGTCAAACCACACTCATACACGCATACATACACATACACACGCACCTTGCCATAATCAGCTATGCAGGTTTAAACTGCAAAAGCACAAGAAATAAATCTGTTTTCAATGAGTCGTGTGGATGATGATTTTAGACAGAAGAAGAGACAGCAAGTGAAGTAACGGTAAGGCCAATTGGAAAACAACTAAACGTAAGCGTTGTGGACCTGTCACTGTCTTTTCCAGCTCCATTAAATACCTTGACGCTGGTAGGCGATGCCTGCTCTCGGTGAATATATAATTTTCGATAGAAAGATGAATGTATCCTGCACATAATTCATAACTTTTTTAGCAATTTACGATATTGAAAGCTTTTCAACAGCATTTGCTCTTGAAAATAATCCTGTTATACACGCTCATGTGGTATTCGCTTCCGTTCATTTCAATTTCTTCTTTCATTCCCTAACAATATTTTCCTCACATATTACAGCAAACGTCAAGTTTTATCACACAAACATGCCCTGGCTTTTATTTTATGTCAATTGACTTGTCCAGTTATCAATTGATTTTGCGGTTGTCATTAATAAAGCGCAATTACAATGCGCCCCAGTGAAGCATTATTATGAAATTTCGTTTATTTTGAAGGAGGCAATCAGTTTGCTTTGTAATAGTCGATGCAACAAGAATAAAGAATCCAAGTTTCACCTTAGTACACTTCGGATATTGCTATAAAACTTGCTATGATTCGGTTAAAAAGTTCCATTCAACCATATTCTGCCCATCGCAAGTCTAATTAACCGAAATTCCATTCTAATATTCGGTATTTCTCACTGTCCCATTTGTGTCAGAACATTGAATCCCTATACCTCCAAAAGGTTTTATGTGTCTGCTGCCCTACAGTTTTGCAGTTTCGACCCCTTATTGGAGGGCTTTTTATTTAGTTGTCTTTTATGACTACTCATGCCGTGCTCACATATACAATTAAAAATGTCTGTAGAGTTCAAACCTATTGTCACATCATCAGTCATAAGCTCTACGTAACACGTGATGATTTTCACCTGTCATTACTCACATCGCTTGCCTACCTGGTGATCAGTATCAAGTGTAAAGATTTGAGGATGGCCGTAGCTGTTGAAAGTTATCTGAGTGAATGTGAATGTGCCGCATGGGAGCCTGCTCTACACAACCGCCACCTGTCGGTGTCTTGTTTCAGGGCAGCCGCAAAGAAATGCGTCAATGCGTCGGCTATGAAGAGAACTGCTCAGTGATGAGCCATTCTCTTTCTGTTATGCAAAATCGCTAATTTTCAACGAATGTTTCGACTAGCAAATGAATTTATTTGTTTTCGTCAGTCCTTTTGCTTCCCGATCGAAAGTGAGACAAGTGGAGAGCATAGAGACTATGATTTCGTTTCCCACTTCATATCCACCTGCTATCCTTCTCCTGTCCTTCTATTCAGCGTAGAGTTTGCAATTCTTTTGTCTCCCACTTCATATCCACCTGCCGATGCTCCTCCTGTGCTCCTATTCATTTATACTGGCTTCTATGTGCTAATGGCGTGAAGTGAAATGGACTCGTATTGTGGAACGGGAAATGGCGAATAAAATTTTACGACCACATAAATCATAAATACCTCGCCGACTTCCGCATTTCGGCAACTTCCGGGAAACAGCTTCAATCCCTTGCTCTCGTATTTCTTCAGCCGACGCAGTTAGAAAGAGCAAAGGGGGGTATGTGAACATGTGGGAGAAAGAAAAAAGCACCAAGCAAATATTTTTTGCTGCTTCTTCAATTTCTTGTTCACCTGTGCAGTTAAACTCGTTGTTGATTTTACTGCCAAGTTCTCTTCCGGACGTTCTGTTACTTGAGTATTTGTTATAATTGGTATATCATTCTGAGTCACAGAACGCATCAGTGCGCTGTAATGAAGTGAGTTGCATTTTTAAGTATATAATGAGTGTTGAAAGTGATAATCATTGTAGGAATATTTTTGTTAGGCTGCTGCGAAAATGGATATTTTCAAAATTGACTTCATTGGTACTCATGTGATCAGAGAAACCAGTTTCTAGCGAAACAGTTCAGAAATAGTTATTGGCCAGGTGGTCGGTCTTTCAGCATTCTCTCTGAGAAATCCGCTGTGTGTGTACTGGCTGCAACCCGTAAACCACTAAAACAAGAGAGGTTTTGCGGGTACCGTTTACATTGTCCGGTGGCATTCATTGCCAGTTGATAGTTCGAGTCTTCAAATTCTGCAGAAATTGTGGTGATATTTAGTTTAAGATAGATGTAAACACCTAAATATTCCAGGTATGTAAATCTATCTTATGGCAATTTCAGTTGGAACGGGCCACAATTTCAGTTGCAAATGCGAATCTTCTGGTGGAAAATCTGAACTATCAATATTTTTCGTTAGAGTATGAATGTATTTTTGAGCAAGCTTTATAATTTGTTGACTAATCCCGATTCTCATTGCTTTGATGAGAACATTGCACCAACGCATATTCTCATGCTCGTTTTCCTGTAACTTTTTTTGTTGGAATTACGCAATCTACGTGTTTTCATATGCACTTTATATGAACCATACTCTTTATAAATTTTTCTCATCCCTTAAAAGAGTGACTGTGAAAAATAATTGGAGACGTTGAAAATGATGTGCTATTATTCGGAAAAATTGCCTGACTGCAAGAAGAAAAGAAATATATATATATATATATATATATATATATTCTTGGCTAAGAAGGTTCCTATGAATGTGCTATCAACCAGTCATACAAAATTAATGTAAGTTTAATCTTTCTGCCTTAATAAATATAGAACAATCTAAATGAGCATAGGAGATTTTTCTGAGAGATAAATTACAATAGTGCTAAGGAAATCTGAGCGAATTGGCAACATTACTTGAAACCAAATTTTTCTAAATGTAACTGTACCTACTAATATACAGCTAAAATAATTCGTTCTTTTTTCACATGCTGACGAGTTGTTTTAAGAGGAGTGGCCTGCTTCCTCACTAAGTGTGACTTGTCGGCGATAAAGTGCGACGGCAGCTGCGCTGCTTTTTGGCATCTTCAGCGAGTAATCATAAATTCAAGGCTTCGGTTTGGTTTTACATTTTAGCTTGAGCCATCTTTTAGCATTGCATCGAACATTTTAACATTATTTAACACATTTTAATACTTTTTCTATCGCTACACTCGGTGTCATGTTTCTCGAGCGCAAATGTCGGAGTCGAAATAGTCACGTAAGCGGCTGACATGTACTTTCGTTTAGGTTGTTATCACTGGACAGTAGTATTTCGATGAGTACTCATTGTGAGAGGTGGGCGGTACGGTGGAATTAGTATGGTAGCCACTGAGGGCAGTTATGCACCTGCCGTCACCCGCCCTCATCATCGTCTACTATGTGCTAGTCGAGCTTCTTAGAGCTGGTTTGTGAAATGTTTCTTTTCAAACCTCATTTGCGTATTTTAGTGATCTATAAGAGTTCTTAATATATTTTAAATATGAGTGCAAGCACACCTTTGTTCTTCTCTTGTCACGATAAGCTCAGCAATGCAAAGCGAGAGTTGCAATCGCCGATTGATATCCACTTCTGCTATTTTTAGTAGTTCCATGCTAATTCATAATTTCCTAAATACTTTTTTAGCTACTATTTTTTGTTTTACATAGGAAACTTTCCACTGACTATTCGTTTATGCACGGAAGATTACTAGCAACAAAAGATTGTATCCTATGGGCGGTGCGGATGATGGTCTTCATTAAGATCAAGAAATGAATAGTGATGTGATTTCTCAGCAGCATGTTCAAAGTATCGGTATGCCTATGAACAAAACAACCTGTTTCTTTGATAGTTATCCTCACAACATTTCGCATAAGTGAATAAAAATTACTAAATTGAATTATGAAAGATTTAATTGCCATGCGTGAAAGTGTCCATTTTTTCTTTGTTCCATATTCATTAATAAATTCGCTAAGATGGAAGGTGAAAGCAAATAAATAATATACAGGTGTTGTGCTGTGCTCGGATGACGAGGAACGACTGATGGTGGATGTATTTCGTGGCTATAATTCACTCATCCAGCCAGTACGCAATCTCAGCGACACTCCAATCATCGTCAAAATTGCTCTACAGCTAGTTCTGCTCATTAACGTTGTCAGTTTATGCATTTCTTTTTTTCACTATTTATTTTTGCGCTTTAGCAGCCTGTCTATTCTTGCTCTTTGAATTGAATATGTCAGGTATGGTAGAGATCCGAAAAGTAAATGATCTAGGGAACAGAGGAGAATAGGAATATGCCTGGCCTATCGGCGCTCATCTATTTAATCATTGTGGTCACCCTGGCAACAACTATAGTTTAGTTGCGTCTTTGGCTGGTTCTACTAGGCTAGGTCTAGGGAACTTGATGAAGGGAGCTTGTGGATTTTTGTTGACAATGTAGGAGAGGGAGTTTCAGAATTTTTTGAACTGCATGTTATGTTGAAACGTTAGTTATGTTGCTTCCTGCATTACTCGCAGTTAGTTTCAATCTGCAGCTCCTGTTACTTTCAAAAACGGTTGCCGGTCTGTAAAGCCCAAACATATTTTATACTCGAATCTATTAAAATGAAGTCGGTCTAGCACCGTTGGAAACCTATGCGCCAAACCTTCATGCGTGAATTTGGCACATGACATAGGATTGTACGCACTGGAGGGTTTGAATAACGGATTCGTAGTGCTTCGTTGACACAATCCAGGGTTTTGTAATGGAGTAAACAGCAAACGTGGAATTTTGCTTTGAACTTAGAAATCTGTAGCAGAGATCTTTGAATCGTTCGAGAGAATTGGGGCAATAAAAACAGGCTGACTCAGTTTTGCAAATGGCAATGTCATTTTCAAAGAAGCCGAACACTGCTAGAGGACGATGAGAGGTCCGAAAAATGCTCTGTCGGACGTTCTCTTTTAATCGCTTGAAGTGATAATGAAGCTCACAATTAGGGGCTGGGATATAGTCAAGGTGGCCCGGGCTGAATCGCAGGAAGTGCTTGACTTGTTAAGAGATGAAGATTTCCGGGGAGCGTTTTGGGTGTGGGGAAGCCATGGGATCACTGTAGAGACCACCTCGAGGGAAGAGGAAACGGAGACAAGGTTGAAATTAGGCAAACTTTTAAACTTTTGTAAGCCTCCCCGCTTTTTTCTCAGCTGATAACGGAATTTTCATGTACATACATCATATATATATATATATTTATATATATATGAAGTTTCCGTAAATGTACACTTGCGTTAATCACAGGAAAACAATTTCTCTACCATATTAAAAATAACATCCTCCAGCATCGATGCACTTCTGATGTGCGTCCTTAAACGCTTCAATCATTAAAAAAGAACAATTTATCACGCGAGTTAAAAATAGTCCTCCACAACTGATTTGACTTCTTCATCGCCTCCGTATCCGTTTGCCAGAAGATCATTTTTCAAATTTCGAAGAGGAAAATCGCTCAAACCCAAATTCGGAATGCCTAGTGGTTGATGGAATTGGGTGAAGCCGAGGTGCGTTGATAGAAAACTAGATAGGTGTGGGTGGGACTAATCGTGCAGAAGTAAGATTCCTCACACTAGCTTATTTCTTTTTTCCTTGACGTTCTCACGAAGCGTTCAAATACAAATTGGCATAATACTCAGCTGTAATTGCCTTCCTTCTTTCTTGGTCGTAGATCAGCGTGATTCCGTTCTCCTTCCAAACAACTCACGTCAAAATATTTCAAACTCAGAGCGAAAGCGTGATCTCACCGTTTTCGAAGAACCAACATATCGCCATCCCTAGCAGGCTTCTTTTAATTCTGAATCGCACTGATGAATAATGGTCTGGTTATCGGTTAAGAACTTGACAGGAAAATTTCGTTAACCCTTACTAAACAGTTGTCATAAGTTTGAAATGACGAAATGTTTCTTGGCAGAACTTTCTGAATACTTAAATTTCTCATTAAGTAATTGCTACTTCCGACCCAGGATTTTCTTCCACACGAGTAATTATTTGAGAGTTGACCACTCTTCTTGGGCTGGGATCGTCTTGAATCAATTTTTCAATCTCCAAAAATCTGCTGATAAACCTAGGTTTGACATTGAGATAGGACGTATTAGCAGTAGGCGTACTGCATTCGACTTAGATTTCCGTTAGCTGAATTCCTTCACTAACTAAAAATTCAATGACGCTGCGTTCTTTGAACCATACTTCTTCCGCTTTACTCACGCTACCTTGCAAAAAAGTTCAAGAAATTTTCGATCATATAAATAGAAAAACAATATAAAGCGCACTACGCAGTAGTTATCTTTCGATGATCCATCAGTTTCGAAGAGTGTTATACCATCCCAAAAATTCAAAAAAAAAAAGAATGCATTTCGCAGCTGATCGGTTTGCCAGCAGTTTTATGAGGATTGCCTAATTGATCACGTGAATAGAACACAAAAATGCATATGATTCTTGTTGTACTTATTTTCTGGCGCGTCCATTCCCTATTCCAGTTCAGGATAAGCCTTCGCACAAACCATTTACTTATTTGCGATATATGATATTGAAAGTAGTGTAGATGTTTGACTTAAGAATTTCTGAGTTTCTCGGCTGCTGAAATCACTGTATTTGCGCATTACTTTTCATGTACACAATGATATATAGCCTGATGTGAAAGAGTAAATCATATTTTATAGGATGAAAGGGACCAAGTTATGCATACAAATGTTTGGCTAACATTGGTAAGTTTCTCTTTTATTTTTTCATGAAAATAAAAGTAGTCTAATTTCGTGGAATGTCTTAACACACTATAGAGACACAAAATAGCACGCATTTTGCGAAATTTTTTTTAAAGCGTATTTAATAGAGAATCAGCTTCAGTCTTTTTTTAAAAAAACATTCGAGCGATTCACAATGAAAATGTGTTCTGTGGATAGGCCAATTCTTTGCTTGCTGACTGTCTAAAAGGTTATCTGCTAAGTCTTTTGGAAGAAAAATATTCAGGAATAAACAACTATGGTTGAAATGATGCAGCGATATGAAAAAACAAGTGAAAGCACTTGTAGTAACTTAGCTGGTTGCATCTGTTCTGAAGACCAAAGGTCAAATGTTCTAGTATCATCTGTGGATGCTTCTTTTACTCATCACTATACCATAAGTAGGCAGTGTTGCAATGTTTGAGCATGCTGACATGAATTATTTGCTGAAAATGTCCGGTTAAATGCTCTGTACCTCTCGTGTGGTTGATGCGTCAAATGCAGTTTCATACTTTCCCCTCTCTCGGCGGGATTAAGCATTTCACTGCTTTGTTGGTCGATTGGCCTTGTATATTTTTCGGCTATATTTTTTAGACTACCTTTCAATAGCACTTCTGCAGCACCGTTTGCCATCACTTCCTAACAGTCTTACTTTTGTCTCAAAAGGTAAGATAAATAGACTACTAAATGCATATATGTGCAGTGCAAATTGAAGTGCGTTTCCCGGGAGATTTGGTTTTCATTTTTAGGGAGTTTCTGGGATTGAACCCAATTTGCGCAACTTGAAATAAGCATCATTGAAGAAGTGGAAAACAACTGCTTCCAATTTTCAAGCTTTATGATTGGAATGTATTGAAATTGGGCTTTTTTTTTCAAGCAGTGCAGCAATAAATGTCAAAAACTGCCGTGCAGAAACACGCAGTCAGAGGAATCAAATTGAGAAGTGCAATATTCCCCAGTGAATAATGGAATATGTAAGGTGCTATGCTGTTTCAGTGTCGGCAAATTACGAAAAATTGCTGCTGAAAACGTGGCATTCCAATTTTTTTGCTTGAACCAATTCATAAAAATAGTAGATTTGATTGCAGTGATTGATATTGATTACGAACAAGAAAGAAAACGAAAAATGTAGTGCATCTGCTTGAATACAGGCTAGGCAGTTTCGAAGCTTCGACTAAGCCGTTGAAGCTAAATCTACAAGGATGACTTAGGCTTATATACATATATCCTGGGATGGCCTTCTATGCTCTCATTTAAACTGATAGATCGGCTTCGGAAGGAGTTATGTTCGCTTAAATAAAAGCCCACCAAGAGCGTAAAGCAAAAATCGGGTTGCGGCAATTGCAACAAGCCGGAAGAAAATGGCTGGTTATGAAAATATTCAGCACCCAGTCCAGCCAGTACTGAACTCCCTGCTCGCTCTCCGTGGCTGTGTTCGTACAAGGTGGCGCATGTACGCATGCCTGGTCTACAGAAGTGATGCGGGAAGGAGAAGGATAAAGTGCCTTGTCCCATGTTCACTTAATCAGGAGCACATATCATGCTCATGAAATATTTGCATCGAAATTCGGCCTGAAGATACTAATGCTTATTGCCTGTGACGGTAACTAAGCAGCCGGATTTCGATAGGCCTTTCCGGTTTCCTCACTAACTACCGAAACTCGGTTTGCACCTACTGCCTGCTGGTGGTAACCGACCGATGTTATCTAAGCGCATTCGGTTCCGACTAAATTTCCGGCTGTAACCCTTGATTAGCAACTTAGCGGCAGTCACTCCAACAGAATAGGACTTCGCCATGAAGCATCGAAAGTCGAATGGTGCCTACTACCTTCGGCTTGGTTCCAAAAGTTAAACTCTCTTCGCCGTTATATGAAGTCGTTTGTTTATGACTGAGACTTGTTTCTTGAGCCCCAAAAAATGATAGGCTCAGAAAAGTAAGGACGAAATATATTCAAGGCAATAATTCCATATAATTCAAGGTAATCGAATGTCCATGGGAGGAAAATGATGTTGTTAACAACATGAAGAGGAAAACAATTGCCATTCCCGAAACAACATGTAGTCTTGTTATATGTATGGTTCAATGCGCTTGAAAACTTCTTAGGTGAGAGCCTAATTACTGCTCAAATTTCAGATACCCGCAACTGTGATTAGAATGATTGGGAAATTTGCTTTATTCTTAACTTGTTGTAGCGATTCAAACTGATTTTTCTACGATGTGTTTTTCTCTTATCGAAACTATGCTTTCAGAAGTGGCATGACTTCCAAATGAAATGGAATCCTGTTAACTACGGCGAGATTCAAAACATCAGGGTGGCGCCAGATAAAGTTTGGCTTCCAGACATCGTCCTCTTCAACAAGTGTGATTTAGCTATCTATTTTATAGTGGCATCGATGATTCAAAAGTTCTACTGAATGTCGTTGAGACACTTACTTTCTACTTTCAAATTGCATATCATATAGAGTATAGGATTTGTGCATTCTTTCCCCTCAATTTCTCAAAGCACGTATCCAGGCAACATATATGTTTCCTCGTCCTCATTTCTTTTGAAAACTTATGGTTTGATGGTGGTGAAAGTGAAACTGTGATTCCTTTAACACCTCAAATAGCGCTAAAGAGACGTTGTATTACCGTTCGCCATCACTTCAGCCATATTTTCTTGTCATTGAGTATTATACAAGTGATTATCATCACGATGCAATATTGGATTGGCGTGAAAGATACTCAAATTCGCTAAAAGCTCTTTAAACTGCTATCCTGCTCGTTGAGGAAATTTTGGTTTTTTTTGAGGTAGTCGGTTCTCCATAATAAACTTCAAAAGCTACTTTCATTTATTTTCTTGTCATTGAGTATTATACAAGTGATTATCATCACGATGCAATATTGGATTGGCGTGAAAGATACTCAAATTCGCTAAAAGCTCTTTAAACTGCTATCCTGCTCGTTGAGGAAATTTTGGTTTTTTTTGAGGTAGTCGGTTCTCCATAATAAACTTCAAAAGCTACTTTCATTTAGGAATCATAAAGGCCTGCTAACGATGTTTTGATCTTCTAACATCACAGCTCCAATGTATTCCGAACAGAGCGACAATTTAGCATTTCCACACATTATCTCATTAGCCCCAACTCAGTCATAATAAAATGTAGAAAAAATTTTAGCGCCGACGGTAACTATGAGGTATCGTTTATGTGCAATGTGGTTATCAATCATAAAGGCGATATGCTATGGGTACCGCCTGCTATATATAAAAGCTCGTGCATTATTGACGTCGAATTCTTTCCATTCGATGAACAAACTTGTCATTTAATATTTGGTTCATGGACGGTGAGTTTCATCTTATTCGCTGAAAATTATGTTCGTTGAAGAGAAGAAATATTGGAAAAAACAATTATGTATGCTTTGTATCGAGTAGAGAAATATAGAATTGTCTCAGACAACGTGGTCGCCACCACAAAATCCTTCAGCAATCCTTAATATGTCTCCGTTTCAATGCATGTGTCATATCCCATATTATTTTTTATCTTATTGCATAAATGCTATATTTTATCCTCCCTGCCCCTATACTATATTTTATCCTCCCTCCCCCTTCTCCTCCAATCCCCTGAACATATTGCATCCTGAACTTATTGCACAATATAAATGCACATTTTAGTACAATGAGAATGAGATCAAGTTGGAGTTCGAGCAAGCTGAGTGGGTTGATCTATCGGAGTATGCACCTAGCTCAATATGGGATGTGATGGATGCACCCGCTTCATTAGTTAATAAACGCTCAAGGATAGAATTTCAAGTGAGGATTCGGTGAGTTCCTTTCTTTTCATCGTTTTCATGAAGTGTTTATTCATGCACGAAAAAATGAGATGTATCAAAAATTCCTATTTCGGGGCCTGCCTTTTAATGATCAACTGTAACCAACAGCCCAGTAATGGCCAAAATTTTTCGACGAACCACTACAAATTATCACTGCTGTATGGAATTTTCGACTAGAACGGAAGATGCGAGGCCCTCGAAAAGCTAGTTGTATTCGGCCAACTTTCCGGACGGATGGCGTTCTACCATTGATATCTCAGAGAGGATTGTGGAGGGAAGGGTTAACAGAGTGTAACCTTCTATTTTCCACCTCAGTATGTCGTATAGTTCCTTTGAGTTTGTAGCAGGCATTTATAGGTCACTATTGCATGCTGTACGGGAATTAATTTCTTTTTTTTTGCATTTCTGCATTCAAATTTTTACTTTATTGGCTTTATCATTAGCGCTATTTCCAATTCGATGAACGACTTTTATCAGAAAAAGGAATATCGTTAAAATTTCCCCTCAAATCGCTAGAGCATAACGTCCACTCGCCGGCTGCAAACACATAACGAGCAATTGCAATGAATTGTGCCTTCAAAAATACCAATCTTAATATCCCCAGCTGGGGTGTACAGACTTCTACTAATGAATAGATAGAAAATAGGCATCATTCTCCTCTGAGATGCTACAACGCGATTGCAATTTTAGTGTGCAATTGCGATCCAACGGACGACTTGATCAGTGTAGAAACATCTCACATTAATCAACAAAAACAAAGAAATGCCACATACGGAAATCAACATCGTCCCACTAATTTTCAATCTAAATTCCACGCTATTATTATTCAAGGCTTTCGCTCGTTAAATATGCCAAATATGCGCCGCCATATTTTCCACGCAAACCTTTTGTTCCTCGATAACGACAAAATAATATGACTGCTCGCATTAAAAAGCGTTTCTGTTGGGTGTCTAATTGCAAGGCTCTTCTGAGAAATTGATGTTATTTTTCTGAGAAGCCCATCAAAAATTTTACTCATTTCATGCATGCAAGTGCACATACATACCTACATACAGCAATGCGCAATTACATAGGTAACAGTTGCTTTGGAACAGGAACACCTATCACCATCTGTTTGTGGAAATTAAATATGGAATCCACTTAAATATTCTGGGCTTTGATGTTATTTTTCCTGCGAAAGTCTATCCGATGTAGCTGCAAGCTTCCTTTCTAATCAGAGGTATATTTCATCGAGAAAAAAGCTCGTTCTTCGTGTCTGTTCACAATGCTGTGCCCAGATGATGGACGATAATCAGTTCATGTGCCTATATGATTAAATTGAAATAGCATTTTAATGTCTTATTTTTATGTTTTCCGATGCCGCTTTCATTGGAAAGAAGTGTTGATTAAAATTTGCACTCTTTGATTAGCATCTAAGCGACTAAACCAAAAAAAATAGACGACTCGGTATGCTTCAGTTATTAAAACGTGAAGCAATTTTTAGAACCCCAAATTCTTTAGAGCAAACAATGTAAGAAAAAAAAAACAGTTTTTAGGGTTTGTGAGGTCTTTTGATGCCATTAATTGTGCTTTGGTAATTACAATCTTAGCTTAACATTTACATATGCAAAGATGACATTTACTTCAGGAGGAAAACGCTGTTTTATACCGTTGTTTTAATCATTCCTACAGTTTTGATGGCATTTCTCAGCATGGCTGTATTCTTTCTTCCCACTGATTCAGGTATTTTTTCATTGGTTTGTCACCTCATGACCACACGGTTTGCTTTTCTCTTTAAAGTCTTACTGAATGCCATTTAGACATCTGTGTATATTAATATTTCACAAAGTGCAATCAAACGCTTTCATATTCTAACACAGAAATGGATAATGAAAACATCACATGTTTTTGTGTGTGAACGTGGAAGTTGATGAAAACACATGTTGGTATGCTTAAAATTGTTTTCACAATTTCTCTCTGGACTAGTTCCATCAGAATTCCAAGCATTTGGTCATCTTGATCATTCTTCAAATTTTTACAGTGACTTCGCATAGTTAGTTACTAGAGGAAATAGAAAAATTTATTATTGCTTCTTTTTGCATTGTTCTAATGTCAGAAAAATGCATTGTACTGTTCTCGATTATTGCATCATTTTAAAGGAATTTTTTGAAAACAAAAGACTCAGGGATGGAGTTATCTTTTCCTTCAGATAGTTTCATGAACTGCATCCCTTTTCCATCCGTTGAAAATTTTTCTTCTCCAGCTCCATCCCTCCCCCTCCCCTGTTCCTTTTTTGCCGAAAGTTGCATCAGCATAGAGTTTGAGGCTCGACCTATGGCATAGGATATGATGGCAAGACAACTTTACTTAACTACTTAACTTGCAAAAAAAAAGCTCAATGATGAACAGCAAACAGTTTTACTTCGATGTGGATTGCGATTTTACATGAAAATTGTATCACTTCTATTTACCTCCGCAGGTTGTTCAACTGCAGCCGAAAACATTCTTCACATCACTTACTCACATCTAATTTTCCGTGGATTTCGCGAGCATCGCTAGTCATGAATTATATACAGCCCATTACATGCGTATGGCTAACATTGCGATCGTGTGCGATCCCATCGTCAAACCGATCCTAATGCACCATTTGTGGTCCATCAATTGAAGAAACCAGTGGACTTCTTAAATCTTGAAATACAATCATTATAAACTGTTGTGCTTAGCAAAGTAATGTGCTTAGCAAAGTAATATAAACTGTTGTGCTTAGCAAAGTAATAGTGCATCCCTTCGTGATGCATACAAATGCAAAAAAATTTAAGGTGAAAAGATGACGCTCACCATATCAGTGTTACTTTCGATCGTTGTATTCCTGTTGCTCGTATCGAAGATCCTGCCACCCACCTCATCGACGATCCCTCTTATGGCAAAGTATTTGCTGCTCACATTCGTGCTCAACGTCATTACCATTCTTGTCACTGTGATCATTATTAATGTCTACTTTCGTGGACCGACCACCCATCGTATGCCTAAATGGGTCAGAACGACCTTTCTCCAGGTGGATGCATTCACCTTTTCATTCGTTCTTTGATTAATTGACGATCAACCACCTTATATTTTGACGCATACAATAGATTTATAAAACACCATTATACCTTCAACATTATAATTTTTGCACACACCATAATCCATATATCATATATGGTAGAAGGAACTTTCATCCATAGTGAAAAAAATCACGATTGCTTCGACACTACCCAGATCTCTTCTTCCAAGGCTTAGAGGACGGTTTTGCACCAGAAAGGTTGGCTTCTCCTGGATTTAGAAAGAGAGGTTTCTTTATCCAAAAAGAATTTATTATTTTAGGCAGGCTTTCTATCAAAGCAAGCGTGATATGCCGTCAAAGAGAATTTGCTAAGCAGATTAACCTCCATGGGAAAAAATTCTGGTCAAAACAAGTTTAGTGTCACCCGAAAAACTCCACTGCTGATCCCTTCTCTCGAACTTCGCTAGGCTCCTCCCGATTTCTGATCCATTTTTCTTCTGAACGATGACGATAAGCGTGCTCGATAGGGAGAGCGCATCTACAACCAGCAAGCAGGTCATCTACCTTCTGTGAGAAAGGGCACAGAGCGGTATGAGAACAGGGCTCGTCTTTCGGAAAACGGTCCTTGCATGCGGATTCCATATGAGCTGCACCTTAGATTTGGCGCAACGTCCCACTGTTATTGCGAACACTTCATCAAAGTGCTTCTGCACATTTGTGTTGAGCTAAGAGCGAGAACGGTTTCGTGCGATAGCAAACACTTTGCGGATATTCAGTCGCTGCCTGGTCTTGCATGTGTGGTCGGAAACGGACCTCAGAAAACTATCCTTGTATCAGAGAAAATTGTCCTCAACTTGGGCTTCCCCCGCAATACTTGTAATCGTGTAGTAGAGCCAGGCATGATATTCAGCCATAAGTGGTATACGAGCTAAGATCGGCCTATTGCAATGGTTCCATATTTGATGGAAGGTGAATTCCCATAAGATCACTTCCAGCATAACAGTATCAGAGATAGTAGAAAATATTGTTCGCAATAAAGAAAGCCATTATGAACTAGTCGTAAGTGGCACATGCTAGTCACGCATAGTGTAGGGAATGTAAAGAGAAAGAGCCGTCCAGAGTGCTAAGGAAACCGACATAGCGACATTGATATGATCTTTGTTGAAGACAGTGAGCATCGCTTTTTCTCCGTTGCACTATTGCGCTGACGATTTTAATGGCTTTGTAGACCAATATAATATACCTCATTACACCTAATAAGCAGACATGTGATAAAGAAATAGGAACGTCTTCAGCGTTATCTTGAGGTCGAATTGTCACTAAAGTCTAGGTATCGGGCGCAAGATCATGATAAGATGATAGAAGGCCGACTGTTTGGCTCTTTTTTTAGCAAATCAGCTCATCTATGCGATGTAAGCCGAACAGTATGGCACAGCAGAAGAACAGTACCACGTCTCCAATGATTTCTTGTGCAGAGAAGGTGGATCTAAGAAACCACATGTGAGCGATGCTGTGCCTAGCGTGGCGCTAGACCACTGCCTGAATGTCCGCATAGTGCAAAAGAGGTAGTAATCTCGGTGAACCTGATAAATTTTGCAGTAAGCTCAGAGATGCTGCAATTAACTTGCAGATAAAGTGGGGAAAAAGGAAATTCCGCACTTAACGTCAAATAGAGGCATTAATGAGAACTGCTGTAATTGAGCTTCGGGAAATGTGGTAGAGCACGCTTTACAAAAGTTGTTTATTTGAGGTGATGCCGAAGTTGTTATGCATGCAAAGGCCAAAGCAGCTGCTGCGCAAAATGGCAGCACATGCGGCTGCACAACAAGCAAACGGTGCGGCTGTTGCAACTGCATTTCCTGGCATAGGCGAGTTCAGGCTGAATCCGTCCGCTCATCACCCCTTCTGCCCGTCGGCCGACGATAGCAGGTATCTTGAATGGTTCAGATTTCATTGTTTTAATTCGGTAACATCGATGGACAACAAAGATAAGACGAAGCCATGACAGTTCAATAGGGCAGAAGGAGGAGGGATTCGTTGACGCTTACCGTGGACTTGAGGAAGAATAACCCACGGGTAGTTGGTTGAGAAATGGTAGCGTTACTGCGACGTGAAAACGGAGTTTTGGGTCAAAATGATCGGCTACTGTAATGAAGGCTTTATTTACCTTCCTGTTCAGCGTTTCACGATGCAACGTAGAAATTTCGCGTTAGTAGGTGGGCCTCAACCATATTAACTCTTTCCTCGAATGGATTGAATGATTTTTATTTTCTCAACATATACCGCGCTTTATCACATTTGATTCGAAATCATATCAGAACTTTGACTAGAGATTTTCTTCTACTCGTCCCTTGAGCAGGTCCCTGTCAGACTGATGAATGCCATATGTCCATTGAAGGAATCCTTCTAAAGGAAATCCCAATGACAAGAATCCTACCGTTGAAAAAATAGTTCTCTCAAGATTAACTGCAAATGGAACGACATGGCGATGTCACCTTGAAAAACAAGAGCCTGTGTTGATGTTGAAAAAGAGTGAGGCAACTAATCGAGGGCAATTTTTACTGTTCTTGAAAGTTATAAATGCGAATGCTTGTCAATAGGAACCAATGGCAAGTTACAGTTGTCTAATTTTATGAAGTATCAGCGCTTCCGATCAAACTTTCGCCATTATCGGTTATCATCAATCCGCGAATGCGCAGTGAGGAAATGAGTGGTACACAAGGTGGTCGGACGGCGTGGATATCGTTCTTGCAGGGTGTCCTCAAGCAGTCATGCTTGAGATTGTTGAAGGGAGAGAGTGAGGAAAATTTTACGTAGCGTTATCTTGGGAATGGTCAGATTTAGAGAGAGTGGACATACGGACGGTAATCTACGTGCTGCAAGTTTGGCTGCTGAGCTTTTCATTGCGTGATTATTGTTTTATTTACTCCTTTTGCTCAAAAACAGGTTAAATCCATTTAAGAATTAGCAAAGAAGCGCTGAGGTGAAAATAGTGGCTCCTTAAATATTGAAAAGTTTACAAAAGTAATCGAAGTTCGATTCAGGTTCCAACCACCATCAATCGAGTTGACACACGTAGATAGTGTGCGACAATTTGAGAGGGATCCGATGACGAGTGCTTACTATCCGTTGAGTGCCGACGCACTAAGAGCTATTGATGCGATAGAGTACATCACTGATCATCTCAAGCAGGACGAAGAGTACAAAATGGTGCGTTTTCATTTAGGGAATTAAGTTATTTAACTAAGATATTTACTGTATAATTTAGTAGTCTATTTACTTATTGATGGCCACATTGGCTGGCATTCTTTAAGATGTGCTATTTAATTTCTGAATTTCTTGCTTTGATATTTATTACTACTTCTGACCAAAAAAATCATTTTTCAAACCAGACAGTTTGTTAAGATGAAACAATCATCAATTACTGTCATCGGTTTGGTGTGTCTCTAATCAGCGTTACGACATCGCTAGCAATAATAGAAAGCTAAGTGTGTAAACCATGAATAGTGGAAAATCGAATCCTCATGCTGCGAAAGTCGTGATCTCGAGTTGCTGCCTTTTACAATAACTTCATTTCTATCTTGCTAACTTTATAACCGGTTCAAATGAGACAGCGAATTCTAGTCATCACCCGTTAGGAGTTTAAAATGTTGGGTAGAGCAAATTTGTGTAGTCGATTCATGGAGTAAATTTTAGGTCATTTTATGTCGTCATTGAATGCTGTCTCGTCATTTCATTCCTACTATCCAGATGATTGATGGATTTTGCGGAAAATGCAACAAACTTGTCATTACGTCAGTCAACCTAATAGAATTTATTGGAGAGCGATTCAATGAACGCAGAGAATTAAAACACTTTTAAATTAAGCAAGCTAAGAAAATTTTGATATCCTATAACGGTTAATACACCACAGTTTTACGCTTTTTTTTTTTCAAATTTTAGTTGTTTTTCTAGTAGGAGATAATGTGATAGTGGTCGAGGTCTTATTCTTTATGAAATTTACTTCACCTCAAGTGCCCATTGGCGGGGTATCTGTTATAGACACTATTTATTCAAGATAATTACTGTCTAGCGAGGGCAACCTCGCCACATGGGAGGTGTTCCTCCCACATCTAAGGAAATAAACTGACGCATCTGCAACACCGAATAAGTTTTGTGCGCGTAGGTTGTGACAAAAGACGGGAAATGGCGCTGCGGATCGCTTTCGTTGAAGGTCCCACCCATAAGAGTCTCTGGGCCTGAGCTCGGAGGATCGAAGCTTACAAGTCTGCGCCTGGGCTTACTATAGTAGTTGGCAGCTAGCTATTCTAACCGTGCTATAGCATCACATTTGGTGGGAATAGCAGATCGATTTTTATGATTGATACATAATGGCAGACTGAGATTCAGAAATAGGTTACGTGAAATGAGAAAGACACAACAATTTTTGTTTCAGTGGTTTCCTTCGCTGGAGAATAGCACAAAGCATCTTTTTTTTAATTCTTAACCGATTCGTTCCTTCGGATGGTAAATCTTATCATATTCCAACCAGGAAATGTTTCAGTATCGAGACGACTGGAAATATGTGGCGATGATAATCGACCGTTTATTGTTGTATGTGTTTTTTGGGATTACTGTTGGTGGCACATGTGGAATCCTCTTCTCGGCGCCATACGTCTTTCAAGGGGTTGATCAACGAGCCGAGTTGCAGCGCCTTATTCACCTCTATAAAAATGGAGGAGAGATTTGATATCTCACCCACACCGACGGGAGAGCACTGCCATTACTGAACGAGATTTTAACAAGAATTGCATTCTTCTGTCGCAGAATCGTATGCAAATTATGGTATCACTAGCAGTGTTACTAGCTTGCCAATGTTTCTACGGCATTTGATTATTGCACATAACTTTCCATTGTAAATCCCTGCTCTTGCTATTTACCTCAAGATTATCAGCATGGATTAAATAGGTGACAAAGCTATATCGGCATAGGTCCACGAAAATTTTCAATCGCCCTATGGTGCAACCATGTTCGAGCAAAGATGCCCCAAAAAGCCTACGCGATATCGTTTTCTTTGAGTATAGATCGTACCATGTGGAATGCTGAAAACAGTAATATAGTATATGGAATATGTTTGCATCAAATGCAAGCGCCTAGAAGTGTGTCCTTGCCGAAGGGTTTTTGTTGTGTGACCTCGATTAACAAGGCAGTGTTTTCAAGTTGTATGCGGGTTGCGCTGAAGTGCTATAGCAGCGAGTTGAAAGTAACACTGACTAAACGCCGATAATTTGTCCGTCGCGTCATTTTCTATTTTTTGTGCCCTGCATCTTCCCCCATTATTAGACTTTATGGAGTGATTTCATCAAACGGCTTCGATCGCAAAAATTTGAAGTGAACTATCTTTCTTCTTTTCCTCCACCTTTTCCAGCGACCGTAAGTTGCCACTGATCAAAGAAAGAAACTAGGCCATAACTGAAAAAACACCATGAGACGAATTCCTTCGAAACTACGCTAGATTACATTAACTTGTCTCAAATGAGGGTCGCTTTCAACTTCCTGCTTGCACACATATGAAACAGTCTATCTTGTAACAGGATTATGTATTTGAAGCGAAATTTTTACTTACTGATTTCTCATCTACCTATCCAAAGCATCTTTTTTCTTTAACATGAAAGTGGAACAGTATTGATTCGATATGTTTGCCTGCCACATCGCATGCGAATGCATTTAGACATACAAAAATTGCTTTAATTTACGGTTTTTAAAATAACACGTGACACCTGACAGCGCTCGGTCTCGAAAAACTTTTGAGGTTTTTCCGAGTTTGTTGAGTGATTTCGCCAAAGGGCTTCGATCAGAAAAATTTTAAGTGAACTACCTTTCTTTTTTTTCCTTCACCTGAGCTGCCAGTAATCATAGAAAGAAATTAGACCATAAATGCCGTGAACGAAAGAACATCACGTAGATTGGGGTATCGCTGCAATGGAAATAAAAGGACACAACACACGCACCTGAAAAATTCTTCATCTAGTTCTCGGTCATGGCTTGAATTCTTAACTCGCACTGTAACTTTCATATGAAAGACTGTTTCACAATGTGGATTGCATCAGTGACTCATCAACTTTTTGGGTGGTTCTTTTATTACCAGCTTTAAAATGTCGGTGAGATGGTTTTCTGCGCAAATTCTCTTTATTGAGCGCTAATTTAATGTTGACTATAACAGGATGTCAAAAGTTTGGGCATTTGTTTCTGGTTTATTTTT
The DNA here is from genome assembly GCA_006503575.1 of Baylisascaris schroederi. Classification (NCBI taxonomy): domain Eukaryota; kingdom Metazoa; phylum Nematoda; class Chromadorea; order Rhabditida; family Ascarididae; genus Baylisascaris; species Baylisascaris schroederi. Next base: position 107,517 of record QEWY01002240.1, on the reverse strand, counting down.
TATCGGCCATTTATATTAGCAATTTACTCGCCTTTTTGTGTAAGTCATAACCAAAATGGAAAACTAGCAATCATTTTCCTGTGATACGTGAATTCTTTAAAGTTTAGCCACATTACTGCGATATCTTTCACAGCCGTAGCAATTGTTAACGTAAACTCCTTCTGCTATTACACATAAAGCCTTCCAACAATTAAATTGGCTAGTCATTGCTTACACCAATTTTTACTCCTCTTTTCATGACTCAAGGGACTTCCGTTGTGAATTTCTATTATTATACGGCCTGATGATTGGAAATATCAGCAGAAAATAGAATTAATTAGGAGGCAATTCTTAGAGAGTTCTTTATTTCAGATGTGATGTTCTTCTCGGCTAACAACATTCCTCCCTTAAGATTATTGCAATAAAATGTTGCGGGCTTATGACTTATACGCTTAATCGCACTAAAAATCTATTTTCATCAATTCAATGATTGGAGAAGGACGTGGAAGAGAATTTAAATATAAAACGCTTAATTAAAAATAACTCAGACGGCATCTAATACAGCTGCAGGTGAGTTAAAACAGTGCGGCGCGTGATATCGGGAAATGCGATAAATTAGCGTCATAGCATAAAAGCATCACCATTTGCAGTGAAAGGTGGACCGAGTAGTCAATTTATCTATTGTGCTAAATGTTTTGTTGTGTTATGTTATTTTGGAATTGTGTTCGTATTTGTGTACCGATAAAATATCTTTGCCAAAGTGTGCACTTCGCAACGTCAAAACATTTTTATACAAACACTTCTTCAAGTTAATTATTACATTTCCACCTTCGAGCTAGGATCACATCGCTTTTTATTCAAGATGGGCCCAAATGTTGAGCTAAAACATTTTTCATCATCGACTATGTGTTCTGTGGCAGACGAATATCCCACTTGCTACAATAGCCGGTTTGCACGTTTCTCATAGCATTTATTACGGGTTGTGACTCCCACTGACAACTCAAAAATGTGGCACACCGAAGCTCAACGCAATACCATTTAGTAGAGAGAACATTCTGGACTACTGCCCGCTTAAATCACGTACCATCTTTGTCTGATATAATATAACGGTGAAGTGCAAATGTCGTACTATTCATTAGGCTAGAAACAGCAGTGTGTTCTTGGCGTAACGACTGATACCAAGTGGTACAGTTTACGAAGGCTGTTTGCTTCCTGTTCTCGCCAGCAGTTAAACGAGAGGATGGCATTCTTGCTATATGATAACACTTGATTTAAATAGTTTCGAAGAATCCCACATAAAGTATTAGCATAGAAGCACAAAAAGTTAAATTTGTTCTATGCTGCGTTTTCTGTATTCATAAATAAAAAAGCCCCGTGAAAGAACAGTTAAAACGCTCTTTAAATCCCTTGATGAGCGCTGATAAAGGCTATTATCCGGATATCTCTACTGCAGAAAGTGATAAGCCATCCGCTGTTGATGAGTTCATATCGTCGTTGCATCAGAAGCCATCGAATTCTTGGTCAGTGCAGTCTTCTTGGTATTCTCTTGGTTCCTGTCGTTGGTTATTAAGCATGATTTTCTGTGGCAAACAATTTTCATTGCTCATGAAAACTTTACAGTAAAACATAAGACAAAAAAATCTGCATAAACGTAAGGCAAAAAATCTGCATCTGTAGCATCATTTTTCATTACTCGCAAAACTCTGAACTGCAATTAACCACTTAAATACCTCGTCTCCTGGCCCTGCAGAACATAATGAATGGAATACCTCGTTTCCTGGCCCTGCAGAACATAGTGAATGGATACCAGAACATGTCGCCACTTCCCCATTTCTCTCTTACGGTATTGATTTGCTATTTTAGGGTGTTGCTTCCCAATTGATGCTGACGAAACAAATGTTTTCTGTCAGACTAGGCAGTCATCTGGATCAGAGATGGATTCATTTTAATTGTCGACGAGTCCGGTTTTCAAATCCCCTGTTTCATGGTTTGTTATGGAGTGACAAACTAGAAAACATTCTCTGCTTTACACACGTTATTTCCACTCGTTCGCTCACTTCAAGAGCGATCTTCCTCTCTTCCCATATCAACGAGTATACAACTTTCTCTTACATCACAAACTTTTACTTCAAATCTTGACTGATTTAAGTGTTACACAAATATTCTAAAAACAAAATTCATTAGCATGACGTTTCAGTCTTACACCAAATTTCTTCTATATTGCAATCGTTTCTATACTGCTGTGATGTTTGTTGTTTCAAAACCCATTTTCCGAACGCTAATATTCCCTAACACCATTTCTGACGCTATTTTTCCTTTTTGTTAAACTGTAAAGATGGAAAATGATTCTGATAATGTGAAATACGCAACGTGGGGAAGATCGACCCTTCGAGGTGCACAGGTGCACATTGGCTCCCTTACTTTACGCATACACTTTTTTAATAGTCGAAGAAATGACCTTACAATAGTTGTAGGGGCGACCTTTGGAAGAATGGAAAAGTCTTCATGACATTTTAGTTTGTGAAAGTTTTGTCGTCATAGCAAATGTCTTCCTGTCATTCTTTTTTGAAACATCTTCCTAAGATCTCTCGTTTTTGTTTCTGCAGGTAGACTCCGATGCTTCTAGAGATGCACAATGACTGTTGCAACGCACTCATACACAATACTTTTAAATGTCTTATTAATATAAATTCCCTTGGAAACTTCTAAAGACCAGAAGGTCGGTGATTCGATGCAGAACCAATAGAGAGAGCGTGACCTACCATAATATTACTGAGATGCTCTATTAAATTGACAACTGCTGATCTTCAATTACTTTCGCGTAGAAGCATTTTCGTAACTCGAATAGATGAACTAAAAAGTGAGTCAAATCAGTTATTAAATGTTGCTTGGTGGCCTATTGGCTATCTTCCGTGACATTTCAAGGAGCGACCGCAACCGTATTCTGCACTCAAAATTATGGTTCACATGTTTGCTTTTTTTTCAGACTTAATAACGATATGCTATCACGGCTGGCTACCCTCATTCTCTGTGTTGTCGATGCTCTGTATTATCCAAGCACAGTTGGTTTTGAAAACTTCCTCCCAGTAATAACGCAGGCATACCTGTATACCTTCTTAAACAGTTTTTAATATCCTTATCTTTGAGATGCACGACGTAGAGGGCTAAGAATCTACGATATATGGGCACAATTTGAAATGGCAGTGAGATGCAGTGAATGATTGAACGCCCTTTCAAGGATGTTTCTGCACACATCAGTAAGCTCAGGTTGTTGCGTCGAGAGCACTAACTTCAAGTTTCATTTCCATTATTCTTCACGGGAACGGATGAAATTGTCACATCCTGCGAAGCAAATGTCCTAGAATGGGAATAAAAGCTTATTTGAGCCTTCTAATACGAGCCTACCGAATGATCACTGTCATCTTTGCACAAACAAAAAGTCATAGCAAATAATTTGTTATAGGGTAGCGAGTGTGCATACAGTAATGATCCGATGGCTGATTGCAACGGTGCCATGTTTGTCGAAACCGATGGAATGTTGGTCTTTTTTTGGATTCTTTCAGAAAAATCATTGCAAATATCGAGGTAAAGGAACGAGAACATAGGGCGATTCTTCATTCGTAGTGTGCCAAAAATTATTTATTGTTACTTGAATTCCGTAGGCATAATCGTCGAAAAGTTTGATGTGGAGAGCATTTGGCCTGCTTTAGCGCCACACTGGATTCTTAACACGGACTCAAATAAGGTTTCGAAGAAGTGAATGTCTCAACAAGCCTCTGTGTCCTGTGAATCCCGCTCTCAGATCTTTCACATTTACACACGCCCTAACCATTGCTGTACTCCCCAACCCCACACAACTGTGTGGAGTTTCCATGTCCAGCGATAGGTCTTACTGAACATCCATTCACAACGTCGTTGAACCTATGTGTTTCCATCAAAATGCAATGTAGGCTATTTCTTCTTAAAGCTTGACCACTGTTGTCATGCTGAGAGTTCAATTTCGGATTATCCTTCCACACTTTCAATACTTATAATATGAAAACATTAACACACAGAAGGTTAACAAAGCAGGTGGAAAGGTGAGCCAGTAAGTTGACACAATGTGTGCAATTCCCACTGGAGAGCAGCCAGTTTCATAGACCTCTGAGGAATTATAAAATAAAGACAATTCACTTTCAGCGATGACAACTTTCAATAATTCCCTCATCGGAGGATCAACAAAATATTCATTTTGTGCACTGGCTCCAAACATATATTTGTAAAAATGCACAGAATGTCCCTCTTGGTCTACACATATATATTTGTCTCTTTCTGTTATAACTTCACCTTCCAGCCACCTAAATAAGTGTTACGGTGTTTCGTAGCATAATCTACACTGTAACCTTTTACTAGCATTTAGGTTGACTCATCAAGTTCTTAACAGTTATAGCCTTTAGTCCTCAGAAAAGTACATTTAACGACTTCTGTGATTCTAGTAACGCCTGTTGGATTGTAGTTTACATTTGACATAGATGAAAAGAAAAGAATCTTTTAAAGAAGACAGGTATGAATGATCAGTTCGATTAAAAGATGAACGCATTATTATGCACTTTTTATCTTCTTATCGCAGTTTACATTACTTATTGGTTTAATTAGTGCGATTGCAAATGTGTATATCGCGCAGATGTCATTTAACCTTTGTTTCCCATCAAACCGACCAGAAAATTTCACACGAAATGTGCATTCAATCGGCACGTGAAGTACTGGATCTCACCCAATTAGCGGATATGCGTCCTCGGATTTTCCCTTATGATCACCGTGCCATTACATTGTGTTGCTGAATCAGCAACCCTCTCATACTTGTGCTAGGCAGTTTCCCATTTCATTCGTTATTTAAAAACAAATGATTCCTCATATTCTTAAATTGTCAATTCTTTTGTAAAGAGCAACACTTATCCAATTACCAACTATGAGTCTCTTCGTTGCTTTCTCTATTTACTTAGGAGCAATATTGCCCGTCATCAATATACGAAACAATAAGACAGTTATTATTCACAGTAAGACAGAAATATTTTTCGATAAGTTGACAGTGCCAATTGTACAAAACGCCCTTAAATTTCACAACAAACAGCAAAGAGAAATAGTTTTATATACTCTAAGGATGTCATTGATGAAGTGGACAAATAAGATGCTATAACTTTTGATATTTCACTCCGAATAGCAGTGGCCATCACTTCATCAAACTTGATTGAAATGAAGTCATTAGACGATTCGTCGAGATGGCTCAAATTTCAGCCCTCAAAAGTGCTTCACACATACCGACTGCTACGACATGAGAGAGCCACCTATGTGGTGTGCTGGTGCTCCCAATCACGAATGGACGTAAGTTTCTCTTTATTGTAGATGCACCATCATTCCATCAATTCCTATGGACGGCTTACATTACCCTCATTTTCATTCCCAAAAAATATCCAACCCCCTCCATAGAGTAGGGCGGCGACCGTGACAGCACGAGCCGCAATCTAGCCGTCCTACGCATCAACTTTGCGCGACAAGTTCGCCCCAATTGCATTGTGCGGGAAAGAGGCAGTTCTGTCCCGTTCCCCTCGCAATACAATCTGATCCCCACCGCCCCCATCCCCCTTCATTCCTACAAATCGAATCACCATCAGCTTTGCCATGTGAACGAGAATAGTCTCACAACCAGCTGCAGACATTTTCAAAGGCGCATAATGCATTTCTTTTCATTCTATTATACTTCGTCCAGTTATTAAGATTGTGTCCTTGGAATCGTTGAGTGGTAGAACTTGATTGACTTCTGAATTTAAATTCAGCACTGCTGAATCTAAAAATATTGCCTATGATTTTTTAAGGCCTAGTTTAAAGTGCCAATAATTGGGAACTTTCTTAGCGGTGCTTCAACAGTTAAGTATGTAGCAATTTAATTTTGAGAACACTAAAAAGTGAGTTCAATATTTTTAACACCTTAATGTTGTTTGTTTTTAAGTGAGACAGGCTGTCACTGCGATGATAAGTTGCGGTCGTGTATAATTAATCGCATTATATTGACAAGAGATGTCAGGTATCTGGAATATTCTTTCTGCTACCCGACCGATCTTTGGTACTGCAAGTGAACTCGAGGAGGGAGTGTAGTTTTGTTGCCTTTATTTGCAGCCGAATGCCTTTATTTTCCCTTGAAAATGATAACATATGCAAAAATTGTGTAATCTGCGAAGGAATTCTTGCCTTTGTTTATGTCTCTGATATAAGAATAAATAAAAGCATCCTAAAACAACTTTCTGGAATAGTGACTTTGTGGAAGAGATCTGACCAGAAATTAAACACGGAATGTTGTCTGCATGTTCCATGGTAGAGGAACCAAGAAGAGTACATCATGTGAGGTGAAGGCGATGAATGACCACACATGTGCTAAGTGCACGTGGAGACTGACGTTGTAAGCGTAAAGTAGAAAGAGTTTAATCCTATTTTAAGGCGGAATTATTGGCGATGTAGATGAAGTCACACAACGTTGCATCAGAAAATACTTAAAGCGCTTAAATTTGTACACTTAAATTACAATTCGCTGGCTCAAGATTGCAGACTTAGTAACATGCAATTCCTTCACACACGATGTACAGCATATCGTATAGCTTATGTTTCCAAAGAATTGTCACTGCAACACAGCGGGACGTGCAGGTTGGTGTTTGCTATTCCATAAGCATCCTTTCCTTCTTTAGAATGCAAAATTTTGTATCACTTGGTCACCTGTATCACATCACTTGTATTAATCACAGATCTCGTGGAGTGTTGTTACTATTTTACTTACTCTTTTAATGAAGAGAAGAAGCAAGGACATTTAGACTATAACAGACTGCGAAGTTAGCCATTAGAAAGACATCAAAATTATAGGCAGAGGGAAATAGTATACTATTAATGAGCAATATTATGGAGATATTTAAACGATTTCAAATCGAAAATCTTGTTTCCGCTGCTCTAGAAGGTATAAATGGTGAACGCCTGATTGAATTGTATCGTGTGTTTGTTCTTTATGACTCGATTATGAAACCCCAAAACGTGTTGAACTTTCAAGTAAGAACCTCAGAAATCATAGAGAGATTTTGATCGATGATGCAACAATGATCATCACTATCGTTAACAGTTTTAAAAGTGATTATTCGCTAATTCAAAGGCTAATTTTTGATTTTACAGAACTTCATAACATAATTCACTTCTTAACACTTTTTAACAATATGGCAGCTTCTAACCTTAATACTAACTGTTCTCATAGGATGCTTTTAGAAACAGTCGCCAATTCATCGATGGAGAGATAATGGTCAACGAAAATTAGAAAATCCGGATCTGGACAATACCTGTATTTAATAAGGAACGTTAAGTTTTCATAAGGAATCCAGAAAATGGAAACACCGGATAAATGCGAACTTTACTGGTCACCAAACCTGTCCCTAGAAGTTTTTTTAAATATGAGTGTTTAAGTGAACGGAGTAAAAACATATAAAAAAGTAACGCTGTGATGCATTGCCAAAGTGTTTACGATTTCAAAGTTGCATTCAGAACAGGCAGACCATAAAGTACCTCTACTATGCCGCAATGGAAAAACCTCACCTTACCCAAAAAACCACAAAAAAGTTAAAATCGGAATCAACTTGTTCGGTTGTCGCCACTGAAAAAAAAAAAAAAGCGGTTCATGATTTGAGCATAAATTATGAAGGTGGAATCGTGCGAATTTCACTCTTAAGTTATTTTCATCGTTCGCTGTTTTCACACGATGCTTTCTTAAGCCTCATTGACTTAATGATTCGCCCTTAACACGGTTGAAGCAGTTAGTGCAGTACTGAAATGAATATCGATTCACACTTATCGATATACTGAAATGAAATGAATCTCTGATCGGAGTGTTTCTATATTAAACGACTCCCCGCCACGAAAAACTGACAGAATTGTTGATATGCAAGAAGAAATGACGCAAAACCCCTAAGAGTATGGAATAAATGGAAAAAAAAAATGTTGAAAACACTGCAGACTAACATTCGGGAATATAATCCCTTATTCCCATTATAAGCGATTAACACTGCATGCATTTCACATGCCTCTAATATCGTGCCATCGCCAGCTGTTAGCATTTGCCTTAGGGGGTTGTTCAAATCAGTGTTGCAAACATTTTCCAACCATCTTAAAGATTCAGATGCATCCGCATAAATCCATTTAATCACTGCGCGTGACAGTTGAGGGTATGCGGTCAAAAATTCTCCTCTTAGCACAAATGCAACTCTAATATTTTATAAATTTTCTGACCACTTATTTAGAGGTGCACCATTTACTATTTTATGTGTGCTACTTACTCTTGACCTGGACTTATTACTCTCATTGCGTTATCAACCGTTTTCAATCCAAGAATATGCGAAAAAACGTGCCAAACGACTTGCTACGATGTCCACTTCAATAATCGATTTCCAAAAATTGTAAAAGAAAAAGTTGACATGAGGACGGATTGTGAAATGTGGCCCGATTGGTGAAAAACTATCGTAAAAATTTGTGCACTCCTCGATTGTAAGAGGAGTGCTATATTATAGTTCAGCAGAGATCTTTTATGATATTTGACTGCTGTCGGCTTTGAGTTCGTTTTATGCACTTGGCTCACCCGTTTTGTTGGTCAATGTTAGCAATAACGTAGAATCTTTGTTGACTGTGGATTATGTGATGGTGGGTGATAGTTTTGAGGTTGCTAATTGCTTGAATATAGCAAAAAGAGGTGGAAGACGATCTTAAGACAGAGACAGGGAGAATAAAAGAGAGAGAAAAAATGTTGCTAAAACATGAAGTTCTCATTTATTATGAGGGAGAGGTCTCTTGTTTTGTCCTCACAGCAATTCTCCCTCACATTCCAAACTCTAACTCAAGATAGACGTTTCTTCACTTGCGTACTTGTTCCATATCTCCTTGTTAGTGTTTCGGAGGTGTTCAGCTTCATACGTGACCGTTTGATGTAGTCCTACGGTTGCATTTCCGACATCGTTTCAGTACTTCTCGTGGCCAATGTAACCATTGAAGATGCAGAAGCACGTTCCCTGAGCGAAACTAAAACGACTCTACGACTGTTGCTCTATCACCAATGCAAGCGAGCTACTATAGAATCTAAGCACAGATGCAAAATCGAATGTGTACAGCAATCTACGACTTAGTGGACACATGAAATATTTGATGCGATGGGGTTTACGGTGTTGTTGCGTACCCGTCAGTGTTCGCTGTTCGCAATGGATGTGCATCGTCGTGCTGACGACTTGAGTGGTTGTTGAGTTGATTCTGATGGATGAGAGGATCGATGTAGGTGGAGTATGAAGTGCCTGACAGAATGTGATGACGAGGTTATATGAGCAGATTCACAAAGCGCTTAAATACGATGCTTTTGACGAAGACTTACACCACTGTTCGAATCATTTAAAGTATGAGGGCATTGTTCCCTTATTATGAGGGTATTGCGTTGTGTGGTGGGAATTTATTAAACTGTTGAGTGGGGCTGAGAATAGATTTTGTGCCCTTTTTACTTCTTTGAAGGGTCAATAGAGGTGAACGAGTTCACTCTTTTTTCGAGCGTTTCTTTAAGCGGTTGGTTAGCATTTAGTAAAGCAGTTTGCAAAAATACATTTCATGCACGTGTCTCTTTGCAAACTTCGTTGCTCATTGCTTTTCTGTCGTTTGCATGGATGCTAGACTTGCTTATATTGGTGGATTTATATGAAATGTTGACGTCGTCGGCTTTTATTTCATGTTGGATGACTGCTGATAATTGAGCAGCTTATCGCTTAAATTGGATGAACATTTGCAGCGATGGATGTACTCAAGGAAAAGATCAAAGAAGCAGAACGTTTTCGTGATCGATACTACGAGTACCATCCTGGATCGAAGTTCGCTGATAAGTCGAAAGCGGTCAGAGAGAAAGTTATTCCCCTACTGCAGGTGATTTTATAATAAATTTCGTTCATTCATGCATTATATATATCGGCAGATGATAGCAAATAATTTGATCTGTCTGTTTTTGCTGTGTGCCCTCCCTCTCTATGCTCCCATGCCCCTCCTTCTCACTATCTGCTTTGGATCTTGACTAGATGCGCTCTTCAGCACAAGCACTCGATCAGTTGGTGACATCTGGAATTCAGTTGAAAGGTGTGTGATGAGGTCCTGAAAGACAAAATCGTTGCATTCACTGATATGCGTGTCTACATCGGATGCATTTTGACTGTCATAGTTTTGGTTGGGCAATATAAACTTTCATATGCTGAAAGCTTGAATCGAATGTTTACAATTTGAAGGCAGCTGATACTGATGGTTAGCACGCACTAAAGTATTACTCCTAGTTTGCTCTTTGGTAGAGCATTCAGTCTCATGTTGTCAGTCTTTGCCAGATGATGCATTCGTAGTGACTAAGCTGTTATGTTCCAAGCGGTGTTTGGAACAGTGTGCACTAAGGAATGATCATAATTTTATAGCACAAAATCTTGCATCTTTATGTGCGTATACTTTCTGCTGTCTAATTCCATTTGTTCTTGCAATTTTAGACATAAGCCATAGTTGTTGCTGTTTGAATGTATAGGTGGGATAGAAAAGGTATTGGGGGTTTTGAGTGACCGCGAAACCAATTGCCTGCTGTCTTCAATTACCGTAGTTTTTAAGTTATGGGCTGTGAATGTCGTGATGCACTCAAACATTTCCTATACTCTGATAAAATAACTACGCCACTCATCTGCCTATGCGCTTCATGAAATTTTCATCTGTGCTCATCTTATGATTGCCATCACTTAATTCTTATACATTGACCATCTAAAGTTTTGCTATTTTCCGTACGTTCACTTCAGGATATACCGTTAGAAATCCGTGGATCGTCATCTTTAAGCGCCGAGCACAGTCTTCTTTGTGGTCGTATCCTGAATATTTGTATGGAATATGATCCAAAGTGCGAGAAACATCTAACTCAAGCCGTTAAACTAAACCCCTACCTAGCAGAAGCATGGAACGAGCTTGGTGAATGTTTGTGGAAAAAGAACGATCACGAAGCAGCTATCGACTGCTTTAAGGTTTGTCTCTTTCTTTAGTTCTTGTTTTTGTTTGCTCAGAAAGGTAACAGTGCATCCTGTAATATCCTGACATCTATATTTGCATACTATCGGCAGTAGAATATTCATGACCGAGATTGATTCATAGCTATCCTAAACGGATCTCTCCCGTTCACTTCATCGAAAAGTCTTTCTGAAAATGCGTTTTTCCATCATGGCTGCTTCAGTTGGCAAATATTGCTTTAGCGAACATGACAGAGGATGTTTATTTAGGGAATATTATATGCGTAATTGAAGAGAAAGGAAGTGAAGGTGCGACACAAATTTACCGTTGATTCTGATTAAGTGGTATATCATATCTCATATTGTGTTCACTTTTGCACCACTTCCTAATTCGAATTTCCACGAATTTGAAGGAGTTATGTGTGCAATATTCTTATTGAATTTTGAAGCGTTCAGGACGATGTCTTTCATTGCTGAAAATCAACAAATTTTTCATAGGTTTTTTATTTTGCAGCAAAATGTTGCGTTCGAGATTTTTACTTGCAGGATTCTTATGTTATGAAATCTATTATTACAAGAGCCCAAATTTTGGATGTTATGTGATAATATCGAAGGATTGCTCGAAGGGTGACAGATGTTTTCTCGACAAAACTGCGTTGCCTCATTGAAACTCGTAGCACACAGCACTCGCCCTCGGAATATTTTTGAGAAAGGCGTTTTCAGCAGTGATGATAATCCGATGCTTCTCGACAGAAATTATTGCACTTTCGGCGTATACGACTAAAAGAGCAGAGAAGCGAATAGTACACGAAACGAAACAACGATTTAGCATCGACCCAATTGGGGGAGCAGGGAGATTGGGCTGAAAGGCTGCAAAGTCTGCATTCTCTTCATCCATCCACCAGTAAGAATCTGAAGTGTTGACTAATGTATGTCTGTAGAAGTCGTTGTCGCGAGAACGTACCGCGAAATGTATGTGTGCGTTGTCATCAGCACTTCGTCAGCATGCGTTAATGACAACAGATAGGAAGAAGCGTGACGAGATGAGGGAAGAGGCGGCTCGGTTATGTGCTGAGGCAGTCCGTGTCGACAGCAGTAGCGGTACTGCGTGGCATGCACTTGGTAATTCGCACCTCACCGACTTCTTCGCCAAAGGACAGACCAGTGAGCAAATTATGGTACGCTTTCGTTATTGCTAAATGTGCTCATTGTTATATTTTCATAATCATGAGCCAGAACTTCCGGAAGCCCACCTTGCATCTTTTCTCATTGCTCCGCCTTCTCCTAAAGATCACCTGGGAAATCTTCTGATGCACAAGTTTATTCCATAATAGATGTTTTGGTGGCTGGAAACTATTAAATGAGCTACCGGTTTTATTCGTAATGCGGTCAGTATAACCGAGGCGATATGTGCCGTCGTTAACTGAAGGAGGTATCTCGAAGGTACAAATGTTCATAGGAAGCTAAGATTGAATGCATCTGGGAGATCCAATGATGAGAGTAAGGAGAGTGGTAATTAGCCACACCTTGGCTTTGTTTCTCCTTTAAAGTACCTGGATTGAATGCATCGTGAGTTAAATCTTTAACAGTGTCATCGTTGCAGAGGAATGCACGGGAAGCGTACGAGAAGGCGTTGACTTTGGGCGATGAGCATCTGAGTGCGGATCTGCATCTCAACTATGCAACTGCACTGAAATTCGACCAAGATTATGAGAAGTGCTTAGAGCATTTACATATTGCTTGCACCCGCGATCCTGAATTCTTCGATGCTAAAGAAAGATACGAAGGTCTATGCTTATTTCTTACACGACTTTCGGAGGCCGTTGAACGTAAAGGTATGAATTATAGCGTGTGAACGTTTTGTTATGCGTATGAAACGTGAGTCTTAAATCCCGGAAGCGCTGAAGTGCTTACGATGTGACTGTCTTTAGGATAGTCGCATTTCTTGTTCAAAAATTTCCATGCTTCATGGGGTTTTATACTTGGTCACCTTCAAATTTTAAATTAGTAGAAGTCATGTGGATTTTATTGGGATATGCTAATAAGTTTCTTAACACAGTGTTAATGCGCCTAATAAATTCCGGTACAAAAAATGCCTTAAAAAGAAATTAAAGTCGATGAGATGATCGTAAAGCTTCGACTTTTTTTGAATAAGAAGGCTCACTATCTCTAGAATTCTTCAGGTCTATAGTTGCAAATCTTATGCCAGATGTTTGCCACAAATTCGGGAATCCTCACTGAAAAGTCTATTTCTCTAAAAAGAGAGCATTTTCACTTACGTTTTCCTGCCTCAGCTCATTTTACAGCTCTTTCTTCTGTCTAAGATTTAAGCTGTGTGGTGCTTTTTGAATGTTCCGAAGCGATATATCCTCGTTGAGTGGTCGAAAAGTAGCCCCCTCTTACAACCAGTGAACGATGTTGATGTATTGATTATGCCAAAGTGGTTTTCGCATAAACTACTGTTTTCTGTGCCTCGCATATTTTGGCGCGAATGGAAGAAAATATCTAGCCGACCTCAAATCTTGATGCAAATTTCAACTCAACTTTGGGAACCCTTTGAAACCTGTGGGATTGAAAGTTGTGTTATTGAGTAGTTGAGACAATATTCGTAGCAGTGTATAGTATTTTGTTTATCGGCATCCATTTTCACGTTTTTTGATGCGGCTTGATTTTGATGTTCAGTGCCTGAAAAATTCCTCTCGGTTTTTATCTCAGATTTTCAGTTTTCATGGCGGAAACAAATGGAATTAGCGCAAATTGCATCGAAGAGTCGTAGATTTGTGTTCCATATGTGTCAGACTCTTCCTCAAAGCGTCGACTACTCCTTTTCTCCATCCCACCTGCTACACCTAACCCTAAAATTAAAAAAAAACGAAAGTTTGCTGGATGGGAGAGGTCCTTCCTTGCTTCCGCTCACATTGCTAGTTTAGAGTGTTCTTGCGGTTAGAGTTCCTGTATTATGAGTTGTTCAAGTGAGGTTTCTTTCAGGAAAACTAAAAGCGAAACGACTTCTCGAGTTCCAAAAATCGTTGAGTAAAACTGAACCTAATCACGGCCAACCGATCAGTATGCGATTAGCAGATGGTGGGAGACGAACATTGAAAGAAGTCGATTTCAGCTCCATTCATGAGGGCCTTAATGAGGACGTTGTTATTGTTGGAAGAGTCGTCGGTATTGTGCCTAATCCAGAAGCTATCCCGTTGTCAGTTGCTTTCTTTGCAGTAATCTGTTCAAATATTTGTTGAAGTTTATGGGTAGTTGTAGGTGTAGATAAGTAACGGCAACAATGCTGCTGCAGATTATTTGAATCGATTTATTTACGGCACACTAAACAGTTGTTCGTGCTAATGTCGCGTTGTTTGAGTTGCAGTGTGAGTTTTATTAGTGGTTGGTGACACATTGCCGGAATCTCGTCAGGAGAGATTTCAACAGGTGAAAAATCAGTTTTTCATAGTTCGCGAAGCTGACCTCTCATTGAAAAACTGGAACTTCCTGTAGCAATTCATTTCTTTGCACATACGATCAAAAAAATTTACTGTCACAAATTCATCCATCGTCATCGGAAATTATAAAGATTCCTCTAACTTTTGCGCCGACAAAGGTTTTTTATGGCTCCTTGTACAGTCTGCAGGATGTTTTTGTAAGTACAGACAGTTTAAAGTTGAGAAAGACGAAAGCATGCAGAATGACCCTTTGATCTGCGGTCGTCGTTGTTTACGCCATTAATCTTTCAATAATTGCACTCTAGTGGTTTCAGAAGAAGTTACAATCTTTATATGCTGAGGTGGGAGGGGGCTGGTAGACAGATAGAAAGTGGTTGGAGCTTTACAGACAGTTTAAAGTTGAGAAAGACGAAAGCATGCAGAATGACCCTTTGATCTGCGGTCGTCGTTGTTTACGCCATTAATCTTTCAATAATTGCACTCTAGTGGTTTCAGAAGAAGTTACAATCTTTATATGCTGAGGTGGGAGGGGGCTGGTAGACAGATAGAAAGTGGTTGGAGCTTGTGGTTGAAGCTTCAAATGCTCTCCTGTCATCTGGGCGTTGATTAAGAACAGAAATTCGGTTAGAGTCGTTTGAAGGTGAAGCATTTATGAGTTCCTTTTTTAAAATCGTTTTCACTTTTGCTTGGTTCTTCACAAAACTCGCAAAGGTCGTTTTGCGCCCATTTAGTTTACTCGAATGGATAGAGTTTTGCCTTCCCCTCCCCCATCTGTACAGGACTGTTGCGCTTCTCATTTGGAAATATCTCGTTCCCTCTTGGTAATGTCGAACGAAGACGTTGGTCGTGGCTCATATAGTTCTTGCTGCGCGTCAGTTTTTGGTGATGGTTGCAACTCGCTCATTTTGCTTCCGCTCCTTTTCATGTATCAGAAGCTGCTTCCACCACTCTTCGATGCCCCCACTCGTTCCCTCTTACGGTCGCAATGTTGGGTGGGATCAGGCGAGCTGCGAATGCACAAAAGCTTCAAAACTTGATACGCGAATAAGAAGTCCTTGAGAAGGATAGATGCAAAAGTGAATCTTCCAGCGCAAGTGGCATCCAGCGATGTTTTCTTAGAATAATATGAGATCCGCAAAAATTTCACTCCTTCATCTCTTTTGAGAAGAAATTTTTTTTATTATTGCAACTAATTTCTTAGGGTAACAAGATTTTATATGCAAATATTGAGGCAAATTGCATGATTTCATTTTTGCTACTGAAGAAATAGTTTCTGAATTGCTGTGAGAGGAGCCAAAAAGTTAAATTAGAGATGAAAATAGCGAGTGGAAGATTACTCGAAATTTGACGGGTGCTTTTAACCAAAAGGATGGTATAAGAATGGAAAGTTGATTTCACCTATGATTTTAACAGTGCTTTCATTTGCCCACATCCTTGTAATGCTCACTGCGCACATTTCCTCAAAGTTCGGCATTTTGGATGGGACTTCGAGGCAGAAAACGATCTCCGTAGCTAGTTCTTTGGTGCTTCGACGCGGCTCTTATGATGTCACAATAAGGTTCGATCACTTTATGTGATTTCTTTAAGCCTTAAGCAAATTGCGTAGAACACACATTGTTTATCTTCCGAGCGTTATGTACTTTCGTCTTGTACGTTCCATGTCGAAACAATGTTTCAGTGCGTTTGTTGCCTGTGACAAGAATGGAACATGCCTCGCGTTTACTGTATATAATTTCTCGCAGAACTTCGGTATGATCATCGGCGATTTATTCTCACTTGCAGACCCATTCGTCGTGGACGTTGATGTGAGTGTTACTTCTTTATTCGGAACGATCATTCCTGTCGACAAATTTCGGTAGAATGGTTGAATGGATGTTTTGGAATTTAAAAACTGCTTTGTTTTGTCCTCTTTTAGCCCACTCCGTCATTCACATCTCTTGGTATCCTTATCTCCTATCTTCCCCTCGTTTGATCTGAACTTGCACTGCAGTCTTGCCTTGATCTGAACAGGCCATTAAGCAGAAAAAATCAGCCATTGTTTATCTTGCTCAACTGGGTTACCAGCATTATCTGATCGCCGGTGTTATCTGAGTGGTATACGTGACTAAAACAATTCCAGGAATGCGCAAAATGCAAACAGATTTCATTCATAAGTTCAAATGCGATACCGAGGAAAACCATATTCTTGAAAATTTCATTTTTGATCTTATAGTGGAGATGTTGAGTTGCCTCAAAGGAAGCCCCGAGGTTGTTTTTATCCTCATATAACCAGAAATGTTTATTTTTCATCTCACATGGCGACAAACGTGTGCGCAAGATTCAGCGTTAATCATGACGCGATAGTGGGAGCTTCTGAAGGAAATGAGAAAGTTTTTAGGATAAATTAAGGTTCTACTGATTTGAACGTTAAAAATATTTTCTACATTTTGAGCGTGAAAAAGAAAATTTTGGGAGAATTCATTAATGTTTGCTTCACTTTCTACGAGGACTCGGAAGAGAGACTTTACGAGACGGTACCTACATTTTGTAATGAAATTTATTGCTGAGAAAGAGAAAAGCTTAAGGTTCATGTTGTATAGCGCCAGGAACGGTTCCCGACGGCACCGTATTATCGTTTCCTTTCATTTCTCCATTGCTCCCTTTCCTCTCTTCGCTTTTTTATCGACCTTAACGTGCTTGAAGTTTTTCAAATAGAGCACCTATGTGATTTTCCAACTGCATTGATTGCGCTCTGCAGCCTAAACATCATCAGGTGCATTATCTCATGAGCTATAAATTTTTATCTTTAGTTGCCTTTGGTCGTTAATGTTGTAATCGGTGTCACAAAACAGAGCGCCCACATAGGCGGACATTTTAATATTTATTGTTGTGTTGGATCTTTCTTTTAATCTCGTGTGGTGATCTGTGAGAATATTAGCACTTTCATTCTTCTTTTCACATACAAGTTGTTTTTTGTCTAGTGTTACTGCCAATCCACAATATCTGTACATGAAACGAACCTCTCGCTTCGCTGTTAAGTTACGCTGATTAATTTCTGTTTAACAAATTTTTGCATACGTTAGTAATAGTGATGAAGCAATTAGAGCTGAACAGTGATCTGGGAAGGGATATAAACATGTTGTTTTATTATCGGTCGCAATTGATTGTTTTTAAGGTGAACGAGACCCAGTGTGGACACCTATCGGTGGATCATCGAATTAAATTTCGCGCAGTAAGGATACAAAGCCCACATGTGCTGTTGAAGAATGGCAAACGGGTGGGTCTTGATTGCGTTGCTCCATGTGAGATTTCCTCTACATACACTTTGTGATAAGCTTTATTGTGGTATGAAATTCTGTTTTTACAACGTTTCAGCTCTACAAGTGTGCATTAAAGCGAAAGCCTTTCAGACCTGAATGGTTTCCAACTTGGTTAGGTCTTATCTTCTGATTAAGTTCTATCTATAGAGCCGAAACGTTGCAAATCAGCAATTTCGTTCATCTCTATTTTGATGCGTCCAAGCTAAGAACAGATTATCACTGAGGAAAAAAAAACTGCGTCTTCGAAACCAAGGAGCCATCAAATGAACATTGTTTACATCGAAAATGGAGGAGCAAGATAACAGATGCTAGTGGAGCCATCCAAAATATTTATTATGCTATAATTTATGACTACTTCAATTGTCTGGCTTTTGTCTTGCGAGTCATCCCTGGCTTAAGGACCATCAGAAACATGCTCGGTGAGGAAATTCAGACGTCGTGTAGGTAACGGCTTCATAAAATCCAGACGAGAGTTGTTCGTCCCCTACTTAAAGTCAACCAATTTGCCGTTGGCAACATTGTTCCTCTTAGTATGTTTGAATGAGTCTACATCCTGTGAATTGCTCGTTGTGATAACGCATTGCTTGGGAACTGTTCGCACAGAATAAAGCTATCAGTTTTTTTGGACGAGCAGTTTTACTTGATCGTTTCTGCATGCGTAGGATAGGTGTTGCCGCGCTACTTGCCCATTTCTGTAGGCGGCTGTTTTAAGGAAATTCCAAACACTAACGGGCTTCTCACATTTTGGAATACTCCTAATGACTTCGAGACATTTTTTATCATAGGCAAAGGTGACGTTCTCCATCTCATGAGGCATTATGCCTGGAAACATCTGTGACATAAGACGTTTGTGAAGACGTTTTATTTAAACGGTCCCGGGACCTATTTTCTAAGCTTACGGCGCAGTTGGAATACCCCTTGCATGAGCCAACTTCAGCTTCTTTACGATTCCATTGTGGCAAACCTGTGACTGTCATCAAGCTTTTCGCTCATTTTCCATATTTTTGAGCTCGTTGCCTTCCTCTCACTCAAATTGCGAGTTGTTATCGTCATCGTTCAGTATTAGTGCCTTGTGGATATTTCGTGATTGTTTGTGTATTGCAAGCAGCGATGCAATCCCAGCAATCCCACTTTCTGACTTCTTTGCGGTTGACCCTTCGCTGGAAGATTTCATCTCCGACTCCTTCACCTCCGCAAAATTGAAAGTCGATTTTCGGCATTGCGGCATTTCGAAGCGTCGTTTTACAAGTAATTCGGCCCGCAGAGTTTCCAGGACGTAAGTCTGTTGAAGAATGTTACCTGAGACCTGAGCTGTAACTGCAGTTGTTTTCAAATAGTTTTCGCCAAATGGTTTCATATGCCAATGACGCACCATCTTCAGCATTATTGCGAGATCAGCTGCACACTGGAATCGGGTAGAAGGGAAGGGATTTGAATCTGATCCCGATCCGGCCATGACCTAGACTGCGACCGGATTTAATAAAGGCCCCGGCATTCCGGCTGTAAAGGTCATTGGTGAAGATTGACCAACCGTGTGCAGCACGGGGTAATCCACAAACGCAACGTGAGATATAACGCGTGTCATGGGACCGACACACGCGTCGTACATCACATAACGGTCGCCTCCATGGGGGAGTGTCCCGCTAGCGTATTTAACGGCCACCTAGCTACCTTTGATGATGCCTATGGAAGGAAGAGTAAAAGTTTGTGTTTTAATACAGTTGATGATATCAGTAACTCATATAATGTCGAGCTATGTTTTATTAGCTTGTGTCATCATCACTGTACTTATCGGAAACTGCTTGCTACGTCCATTTCTGTTACCTGTTCGATCTCGTATTCTTTGGTTGTCTTTCTCAATAAAATTACATACGATGCTTTCTTACCGTATGGTGTCTTGTTATCTCACTGTTCCATAAATTAATCTCCCCCATTCAACAGTGCTATCCTTGCTATCACTCCACCTGATGAATTTGTCTGCTAGATGTTAGGACCAGAGGACAAGGGAAGTGGCGGAGCCGAGGTTGAATGAATGGACGGTCAGTTCTAAAGCAGGATCAGACAGAACGAGGAACAGTGAAGATGTTGGCAGTGCTTCATCGGTGTGCCTCTGTTACCCACAGGATGCAAAATTAGACTTAACTACTGAAACCGTATAAATTTCGGCCCGATTACATCTGTCTGGATTAGTTTTGTTTAAGGAAGAGGATTGGAAGGATAAAGAGAGAAATGTGTTAGAATACGGTTTATCCCGTCATTGAAGATAAGCAAGGAATACATCAATAACTCCGCGAATAAGCAAACGAACGACAACGATAACTGCGATAAAATAAACGTATTACCAAGTGCGATGCCTTTCTACAGTTTGATGCGTTCCGTTTGGACGCGTTAATGAAATGCACACTGCAGTGTGGGATGACGATTAGATGAAAAGAGTTGAAGCCTTTTTGCTTCCAGCACCATTATAAAGGCTCGACATAGTAAGTGCAGTAGTGACGTTGACAACTGATTGAATGACGTTGCTAGAATTCATTCCTTTGCCACCCCGAAAAGAGATGTGCGGCTTTTTGGTTGTGAGTGAAGGAAGTTTGATACTCTTCATTTAATTCAAGGGTCCCTTCGTGGATGCTAGGATTGGTAAAATGGGCAACCAGCATCAACAACATGTTAACGCGCAATAATTTTCTGCAAGATGGCAGCTAAGAGGAAGACAGAAATCGGTAAGACCAAATGTTAGCCGAAAGAGATCTCAACGTCCAGTGATGAGGTTGCCGTAATAGGCGGTTACCGCCTTGACCTTCGAGTTCAGTAAATTCTGCTCGATTTCGCACGAACCACCGGGGCCAGCTAGTGAGACCAGCTGCAAAAAGATGCCGTTGCCCGTAAACGACTGAGCGATTTCCAACACCTCCAACCATAAACTTAGAGTGGCTAAGCTGTTTAGACAGCCAAGGCCTAAGCGCTACGGTAACTGACAGGGTAAAACAATTTGCAGTATTCCCTGTACAGCAACGAGCTATGAAGCGAACATCTTATCTACCTTAATGCCTTAAGGCATCTTTTAATGAGACCAACAGTTTCTGGTTCAACGTGGATGACTGTGATAACATTCAAACTAAGACGAATGACAGCCGACTCTGCCATTCACCGACATTACAAATTAGCGAACAGTATAATATTCCGCACATGTCTACTGCCAGTGAAGAACTATACATCGATAGTGCGTACAAATTTTATGATACAGAGACATCCTCGCATCGAATTCTCCAGAAGTTTCGAAAGGTTAAATTATTTGTCCCGCGGAGACATCTAACCAAAATATGCAAGAAACGGAAGCCCTGTTTCCCTGAACTCCTTCTAAAATTCTAAAATGTAGGGTCAACCCTAAAATACCGAAATCTGTGCATTGCGTAATCGGAGGGTAATGAGAAAGATGAGGGAAGAGGGATTTTTATGTGTGATCTTAGTCGCTATTAACATTACGTCTACAAATATATAAGTTGATGTATTTCTTAAAAAATCAAAACCAACTTGACTAACGGTTGTCTGCCGCGGTAGAAAATAAGCAATATTCGGCGAAAGCCCTTTTGCCACTCTGAATATCTCAAAGCCATTCGGTGTCAGATGTGTATTTATATCGAATTCCTGCAGCAGAATGCACAATCAACAGAATCCTAACTTGTACATATGTAACTTTACTGCCATTTTATTTCCATTTTGTCCTATTTAATTGAATAAACAAGTAGGTAATGCGGCACGTGAGGTGAAACAGTATGCGTCCTTCGAATTCTATAGCTAAACCAGCTAGTTTTATAATGCGCCGACAAGCAGTGAAATGTGAGCTTCAACACGATCACATTTGAAATCATCCCGCCGCCCGCTCAAATCTCTGAAAATGGAATCGATTTTGTGAACCCATCGATGCAAAATGAAAACCTCATCGACTATAAAATGTACGCAAGCTTTTTGACCATAAAGCGCCCTAGAATAATACTCTTTTCGAAGTGGATGGCTTATCTCAATTTTAGCGCTGAAGTTCATTCCCTGGCATAGACTGTATCGTCACGCTCTGTAACTCTAACTCCAGCGATTCCGTAGCTGAAACTAACAACGCCACACATTAAAAATAGATACATACGCAAAGACATCATGTCTCGTTAATTTGTCATCCAATGCAGAAATAAACAAGCAGAACCAACCTTCATCTTCAGATAGGATGGTCCACCCCAAGGTGGACTGAGGAACACCGCATCCACCGGATATCCATCAACAGCCTCCTCTGACCTAGCGTCTTCAACAACAGGAAGCCACACACGTGGGGATCGCGCGAAATGAAAGAAATCCGTGCAGATGAAATTGATACGATCCGCAACCCCATATACCTGCGCATTCCGGGCTGCACATCGCAATCGAACTGGGTCGAGGTCGATGGCGATCACTAAACGGCAAAACGTGCTTGAAATGTCATTTATACAAAGAAAAGGATACAAGTAGGTGGCATAAACAGCATCCCGGATCCAGTCGTTGATCTATCCTTCCTGGATCAAATTCTTAGCCATTAAACCATGCTCTCACTCCTTGAAGCACGAACATCTGAGAATTAAATCCTTGCAAAAGAATAAGTGAAAACGTAGAACACCACTAAATAAACAATGAGAGTTCGCCTTCAACTTCGAATCTTTTTCTTAGAATTGTTGGCGCAAGTTATGAAGCAAGAAAAGCATCCTGACCCCGACTCACTCTATTTACCAATTGATTTGGGCGGGCATTGAAATAAGGAATAAGTAGAGAAATACCCTTCCCAGTGGGAAACAATGCGACTTTCTTTTGAAGTAGCCCAATTACCTCAAAAATAATGCCTTAAAGCAATTCAAAGCGGTGTTTCCAAAATGAAGTGCTGCCCGGATGTACGAAGGGAATCATTTTCCACTTACCACGAAACAACATGTTTCATAATCGCAAACTGCTTCATCACAGCGCTCTCGAGCTTGTGAAATTTCTCTTTGCATCGTTCCAAAAATTGTGCTTCTAATAAAGAATTTATCACTACAAGCTCGATTCAAGCAAAAAGTAGATCACAGTGGAGCAAGTTCCTGTTTTATAAGTCCAACTGATTGAAGGAGTAAACATATTTCGCAAATCAAACCTGGAAGCCATGGAGAAAGGGGGAAAATTTCAGATGGCATTATATGGAGGAGGGTCAGTGCCTCAAGGGCGATTTTTTTGGAGTCGGACCCTAAAATAGGTCTGTTTACTCTCCTCTAAAGTTCGTCTGCAGTATGTGGTACTCAGGTAACAAAAACCATACAGCAACGAAAATTGTAATTCCTTCTAAAATAAGCAAAACAATCGGCAATCCGGAATAATAAGGATAGAACAAGGCTGGAATGACAGCATAGGTCAACCGAGTCTAACCTGAAAGTAAACTTTACACAATAAGCCGTTATTGATACATTCATAACCACTTAAATGCGTCTTTCCTTACTGTTGAAATTTTCGGCGATGAAGATGGACACCCCATTCGCCGATCAGATTTGAGGTAAATAAGAGATTTGGAGCGATGAGATATCGCTGAATGAAATTTTGACAAAGCTTCAACGCAAATTAAATTGCACATCTTATTATCACATCCAAAAACAAACAGTCAAACATATATGTATGCAATCTTAAACTATACCGAAAGCCCCCTTCAACGCGAATTGTATTGCGTTTCCTCCAACACCAGTAAACGCATCGATAATAAGTGCACCCTCTCGACGAACCATACGATCGGCAATGTGTTCTGCCATCCTTTCTGGTGTTACCGAAAACCAACCATCTGAATGTTTCAACTCTGAGACTGTAATCAAATCCCAAACATTTATTTGAATAACTGATTGAAATTTTATAACTAATTTGGTATCTGATACCTCTGTGGCATTCAAACAACGTTGAAGTCTTTAAGTGATGTGGGCTGATATTTAATTAGTATAAAGTCTTGGTGCTTAGTAATGACATTCTGGGACACATAAACAAACATCCATCATATTCCGATATCGACATCATATATCGATTAGTCGTTAACATCTAACAAAATTAGTGATGTCGTTTCCACTCAACTCTGCTCTCCCCTTTCTCCCTCTTCCTTTAGCTACTGCTCCGAGAAAATAAAAATTTTTACAGTGGGTCGCAGCGGAGAAATCAACGCACCTCTATCCATAAGAACGCCCTCATCGAATCGCGAGAATAGTCGAAAACGTTGATACATGTACTTCTTCATCTCCTAAAATAACTTGATTTAGTTACTTATAATACTGTCATAAATATCTTCAGAAGCCCCACCCCGAAATATATCTCCCTGAATGTCATTCCGTCTATATAACATCATTCGCATTAAGTGGCACATATTGCATATAAAGAAGAATAAATGGATGGGCATGACTGCTGAATCTTCTTGAGTGAAGCGAGCGCACCGCCCGCTGACTCTCTTAAAACTGATAGGCGACACCAGTGAAAGTATGACTTCTCTTCAGCAACAAAGAGTAGAAAACAAAGCGATACAGTTGACACGAAATCACTCGAGATAAACCCACAGGATCATCTGCAAAAGTGCTGAAGCAGTTTTTCGCCACCAAATCCGCATCGCGTTCCGGATCGAAACCAAAATCGAAACTCAATTTTTCTTCCATCGTCAACGGCCGTTCCTGATTGCTTTCTGTTATCTATAAGTACCTCAACGGTACATATTGCTCCACTCACAAATCGTTCACAATTAATTTAAAAAAAAAGATAAACGAAGGGATGTAGAAGGTGAATCCTCTGCTGCACGCACATTCCGATTATTTAATAGGTTTTGTGTGCAGTTAATAAGCTCCACTTGAAACTATCGAAATCATACGCAAATTAAGCGCATTTAAAAGCCGTTTGTGACGATAGCAATGCCAATGCTGCTAAATTTGAAGGTGTCGCAAGAATCAAGATTACGATGTTTGTGACATTCTGAGACAAGAGAGGAGAGGAAGAAGTGAAAGGTGACGGGAATGCACCCACTCAACACTTCTGAACCTTCTTAATAACAAACAGCATTTCATCCAACTAAACAATACATCATATCACCACATCCCTACCGATTTTTCAGACTGCCAAACCACGAAGCGACTCATCAAAAAATATTATTAGATTGCTGCTTGATGCAAACGATATCAGTGGAGTGCCTTAATGTGTAATTTTATCCTTTACAAAAATGACGATACGTTTTCGGTTCTTTTCCCTCTGTTCTCACGCAAGTTCACCTCCAGTCGCCGTTCCTGCACTTCGCGACCGTGAAAATATTTCAGTGAAAAAGTGCAACAAAATTGAAGTGTCGAAAACTGAAAATAACCTCCTGATTTGAAGCAGTGCACGGTAGTTCACTACAACTTGCGTGGTTGTCATCAAGAACTAATGGGCGAGTAGCATGCGAATCGCTATAGAAATCCGCATAAACATCATTAAACACTTCCATATCATCGTAGCTGAAAACGTCTGCCACAATTCTAAGGAATTTACTCCCAGAAATAACACGAAACAACTAATCTCTGTTGCATTTGTCATATCCGATGCTTGTACAACAATATTTCCAAAAAAAAAAAAAAGATTGCTAAGCATCTTCACTTACTGAATGTCTACCTAGGCAGCTTTTGCCTCATGTATATGTCCTTCGATGAGTAAGAAGTGATGGATTGTCTTTCCTTAGACTAACAGCTGGCATCAATTTCTTCACTTAAAACCAATCTCTAGCGTCTCCATGTTGTATTATCTTAGGCATCATTTCTGATTATAACATTTAGCATAATGGATAGCAACAAACTGCAACTTTCCATAAAGAATGCTTTGCAAAAGAAATTACAGCTAAATGTCAATATATGTGAGCTACGGGAAGTTATAACATAATCTCAAAACCGCATTTCCGCTACCTTCGCTCTCCCTAAACGTCGAGAGGATTTTCATTTCAGCAAAGAAATATATCTCAAACATAGCTTCTAAACAATGCATGGGATAGAAATTGAGGGAACGACGAAAGATATTGCGGGTTTGTTATAACGACGAAAGATATATAGCTGTTGAAAGCCCACATAATCACATAGTGGGCTTTCAACAGCTATATAAGATTTGCATGCGAACATGACAATCGAAAGAACGAATGCTGACAATAATATTCCACAGAAACGAATATTTTGAATTCTAAAGATGATGGCGCTCATGTTGGTAAGCAACAAACCGTTTGGTTGGTGGTTCGGCGTTATTTAAAGAATCGCTGATGTTTTCATGTTGTTGCGAAGACGAATCCTCCACTTCACTGTTGCTCTCGATATCAACGTCTATGAATGGAGTTCCATCCGGTAAAGAAGTAAGTTCACATCCTGGCACGAATTGAAGGCCTTTTACCTTAAGAAAACCAGCCAGTATTAGTTGAAAAAATAAGTGTCAAATATCGTTCGAAAATAGATATAAGTCCTCAGCTGCTACTTCAAGCGTCAATCCTTATTTATCAACGATTTCAAACCTCAAAAAGAGTAAAATAGCTGCAGAAGCGATTAGGAAATCGAAGAAAATGCTCACTTCCGCCCAAATACCTTCTTCGTTTGTTCCATCAATCACCTTCGATGCAACTGAATCATTCAAAAATTTTAAAACGGCGCCCTGGTGGATAAACGGGCAGTTGTAATGATAACGCCACCAGAAACACTCCGCCCATTCCCTTACTGTATAGCCGATTAAGCGAATAAATGTGCTATGGCGAAAACAGAATCCATGAAAACTTTTAATAGATTTCCAAAAGGAAATGCTCTAGCAGAAATAGAGACCTAGACAAATGACATCCGATTAGGAAATGTATGAGACATAAAGGTAAGGGCTTTAATAAGATTACATACCTGCCACATGGAGGGAGAACGGATAGGAAGGAAGAAGAACGAGAAACCTCATGAAATTGTTAACAATAACTATTTATTGAAAACCATCTGTTAAAAAAAAACACAGCTGGAGCGATCACTGCCAGCACTGTTTCCCTCTACCGCGAAATCACTTCAGGGTTTAATAGAGCAGAGATTAAAGGATAAAGATAAATGCCTAGTGAGGGTGTCTAAGAGATTCAAAAAAGAAAATCGAAAGGAAAACAATAGAGTATTAAAAGATGAAAACGCAGAAAACATTTCAGTAAAGAAAGCAGAAATTTGAAGTGAAATTAAAAATACAACCGAAAATACCGATCTAAACAAGTGAACGGAAGTTTCAGACAGAGGTTGAAAACAATTTAAGGACAACATGAAGCAATACGTTTCGGCCCTCATTCGCTGATTCCAAAGAAGCATCGCTACGCGCATTGCTCATGCAATGTGTCCTTAATGATGCACACAATTGCAAAATCCCTTCTGAATTTCTTTGTTGAAATAACGTGTGATGTTCGTTGCTGAAGCTTCTTTACATTGCATTATCCTATTATTACAGCGTAATCACTTTGCCAATTTCAAGCAAACAGATAGTCACGACGTAAACAAGAGCACCTTTTTGAGGAATCGCTTGCAACGATTGAGAGCACTTTGCTGTTGTTGCTTTTCGAAATCAAGCTTCGCCTGTTGCTTCACAAGCTGACAATGTCGGCTATACAAGTCCTCCCAAGTGACATACTCTTGGTTCGTATCCGTCGAATAAACGATATTTGCGTAACCCTTCAAGTAAACCTCGTTCCTATTCCAGCGATCATTCATCAATTTAAAAGGACAACTAAAATATTGCCACAGAAATATTCATAACAATGACGGGCTCTTACAAAACCTAAATCGTTTTTCACAATCGTTCCGACTGACATTGTACAAAGCATTTCAACGCATCCCCGTCGTAAGTTGCTCAACAAGCACCTTCACACGCCACAATTGCGTGCAATTTCAGAACACGGCTGCACATCAAACGAAAGCGTATAGTTCTAAGAATACCATTAATAAAAACTTCATTTATAAAATAACGCCGTTTTTGCAATTTGAGACAATGCAAGACTCCATGGTTGGACGTTGAAAGGTAAACCGTATCGAATGAGAGCGATGACCTTACCTTCAAATCACGATGGCATTCAATGAGATCCTCCGGTTTACATTTCATAGTGCTGTGTTTGAACTGTTCCCTTACGCTCTCATCCATTTGAGATCCTGCAAGCATTAGAGCTCGATCGATCATTGACTTATGATGTTCACTTCATAAATGGACGATATGGTTAAACATGTCCTCACAATGATTGATATTAACTATCATAGTGTGTGCATTCATCTGCAACGATACATCAAATGCTTCTTTATGCGTTTGCAAAGGAAGAGGTGAGAGGAACGAAGGAGGAGGAAGGGGAGGACGTAGCTAAAATTTGTGCATCTCCCGTCACAAAATTTCTGAAGGTGCTTTCCCTCAACATGACTCTTCTTAGTTAATGCCAAAAGAAAATCACCATACCCACCTCATCAAAAATGCCTTCAACAATGCAGTCTGCAACTTTAATACTCTATGACAACAAATTTCGTATTTTAGTGTTTACCCTTACAAATAAAACACTTCACCATTTACATAAATGAGACATAAAAGGCCCGCGATGCACAGGCCAGCCAGCAGTCATTAAATGCCGACCCAATCTTAAACATCTGAATGTCGAAGAACTTTAAAACGGAGCTACATTCGCCACTAATTAAAAATCTTAAACAAGTCAACCAAGAATAAAACAACGCAATATTCACAAAAGCAAACGTAATTTCCTTTTTAGGAGCACGACTATTCATTTTCCCCCGCATCCCCTTTAAGAGTCCTACTTCTTAGTCGACTTCATCGACTGCTCTAGACAACGCAGCACTTTCGTTTCATCCACACTGTTCTCTGATTAGAAATCCTCTAATAAAGCATGATAAACCATTCATGCTTATCTATAAAACCACTTCGATACGAATCATGTAGAGCGTCGCTTTCAACCTAAAAACGCTGATTGTCATGCTCCTTCTCTCTGTTCTGCTGCCCCAACCCCCCCCTCCCCCCCACCATTTTGAAACCATTCCTTACACGAAGGCTATATAAAGTTGGATGAAAGCAACTTGCCGTAGTCATTAAGCCATGTTTGGTTCGTTATATATTCACCAGCCATATCCCAATAGCCGTCAAAACCGAGTCCAATCATCCAAGTGGATTCCACGCTCTTTCGCTTCTTCCCTTTCCGTTTTTTTCTTTCCACTCTTGGCTGGCAGAATTCAACTGGAAGGCCCAACGCTGCCATCTCTGCAACATGCAAATATGACTTCAAAGGATGTAACTGCTTCTTGGAACGTCCATTATGCACGCGTGGAGAGAGGAAGTGATGGAGGTGAGCACAGATTCTGCTCGGCATATAACACAGTGTAGTTCACTATGCAAATAAACAAATGAAATTCAATTCGAGCGTTAAATCTTATGCAACACTTCAGCAGATCACCTGCTGCACTGTTGAGGTCAAATTTTGTCTATATGATGAATTTTTGCATATTCTTATATGTAAATTTAATAAAATTCGCTGATAATTCCCTCTCAAACCACTCATGCAGTGACTCGAATATTACAAAAAATATGGAGATTTCAGCATGAAATATCACCTTACTTCGATAAATACATCAAAAAGGAGGGGAAATTTTCATCAATCGATTGGCATAAGGCAGAGGTAAAACGATAGCAACAATCGTTCACTATTGGATGGTTAGTCGAGGAAAGATCAGATATGTAAGCAATGAAAGTTAAGAACTTGATCGGAAGTTGCCATTAGGTAAAATGCTAGGTCATAAAAGTAGTGATGGATATGCGCAGCACCAACGACTCCCTTCATCGCATCTCACTTCTCAGGAAAAGTGGAATGGCCAACATCGTTAATGCCTCATAGCGAATTCAATCCGCATGCACAAACGTTTCGCGAGAACTGTCAAGTACTGTCATTAGCCAAATTTGTTCAATAAGCGGGTTGTACTGCTCCGCGCAATATCCACGGTCAGTAAATGCAATCCATTCCAGCATATAGTCTTTAAATCCACTTCCCACGCTGATTCAATTGTACCTGAGGTCAGCACATCCACTAAGGTTCAGTCCACTCGTCCACGGGCAGGGATAAGCAACGAATAATAGCAATAAAAGTAACCAAAGCGGGCGGGACGAAAGTTTTAACGGTCAACCATCCTCTATAACATTCGCTTATTTGTAGAATTTTCACAAGTGAAAGTGGCTAGGTAGCGTCTTAAATGTTTTTAATGAACCATTTCTTTTGTCTTCATTCTGAACTTCGCCATCCATAATGCACGTCTCGTCACGCCCTTTAGAGTGTCCGAACGGTTGAAAAGAAGATGTTTCCGGATCAAGATTCAATTTCTGACCGAACACGTCGCACAGCTGCTCTTGAGAAGGCTTTTTTTTATCCACAAAAGTTTCGTTGTTTCCCTGTCGAATGCGCTCAACGGATTTCATCAAATCGTGATCTCTGAAATTGCGATTTTTTATTGTTTCACAGCACTTTTTAATTCAACAACATTTTTGTATGCTGCAGAAGTTTGCTAACTATGAAGATGGATGGTGCCACTAAGATTTTCGAGATAAATTCAAGTGCATGAGGTGAAAAAAAAAAGTAAAAAGAGCTACGTTTGTCATTTTCATAGAGAATTCCTCTCATATGAACAATCGAAAATTTTTCTCCCAGAAAATCCTGCTGCTTAAAATTGCATGGATACAAAAGCTTTGTGAAGAAGGAAGGATGCCTTAGTTGCCTTCATTGCGAATTTATCCTAAGGTACACCAAATTCACTCTAACAAACCCCCCTGACCTCAGGTATGAACACGTTCCATCCATCGTAATTCGATTATCCCCACGTACCCGTATAATCACTGTACGATACGTTCCCTGTTTCTGGTTATGGCTGCATTCTATTCAAAAGTGCAACTTTGTGGAAGAAACTGAACAGAGTATATGTCTGAAAAATAAAAGAAGAAGAAAAAGTAATGAAGTGGAGAACGGGTAAATGAGAAAGGAATGACTGAAATATCACAAAAAAAAGAAAGAGGTGCTTGAGACAGAAGAACTATAGATTTTCGCAATGTCAAATGATGAAGATTGTGGAATGAGAATACGGTGGCCAATGGCCTCCATTTGTTGGAAAAGGGAGGGGACAGTCTACTTGCAAGTAGTGCAAATATTGAGAAAAATTGGACACCCTTTATGGTACAATTTTATCAGCAAATTTTATTTACAAGGCACTGTGGCATCAATGAAAAAGCCCTTGGCGAATTAATAACATAACTGAATACTTAAATTTTTACATCAAAATTTACTTGTTGGCAAAAATATCGCTGCATAGCTTCATTCAAATTATTAAGTCGACGGATCGCATCTTACTCCCAAATATCCCCTCTCAACGAACATTTCATGCATAAAACCCGTTATGTCATAAATATATGAGTGCAGAGATCTACTACTGCCGGTTCTTGAAGGTTTCTCTACGAAAGAGCTGAACAAACACTCACATCTCATATCTCAATACATAAAACTTGTATCAAAATGTGTCGCACAACCCTCTTTTTTCGGCTCACTTTTCATTAACTTACACTTCAACGTTTTCATAACTCGTTCTTTTATTTATAGAATATAAACTCAAACATAATACTGAAGATGTCTTACTCAATCAATTTGCATATCAACATTACACCCACGGCTAATTCCTCCAAAAAGACTCATAGTCGACAGAAGCATATGGTCACCATACTTTTGGCTTTTAATTATTATGCAAAATTCATCACCTCGTTTGAAAACAACTCAATTGGCAAGTTTCGACTAAGCATAGTTTGCACGATGCATCTCAGCGGATTTATTTATACAATCTTTTTATGCTGAACACCGGAATCAATAATACAGCATAGTCAAGTGTTATCATGTTCTCGCTTATAAGAAATACTATGGATTAGGGCACGTTATACGTTGATCTGATGCTTATAAATTGCCATCGGTTTATGTTTTAACGGTGAATCCTCTTTTATGGTACCTCATTATATGTGATATGATTACCCTAAACGAATCGTATATCACTTAATAGACAAGTGGCGAATGGCTGAACAACCGGGAGATGCGGATATCTCATAAAAATTGAAAATCACCACACTTTATCATCGAATAGATTTCATTTGTCTATTTAGGGCGCCTTAATTTAAAGTGCACGCTGATGTTATTGATGCAACATCCTAACATATCTATCATATTATTAGACTAATATCCCCATAGCCCATTAATCGATTTCCCTTATGCATATCGCCTATTCTACTTACTACACTCTCCTCTCTCTCCCTCTCTATTCATATATAGGTTATACTGAAAACTTTGCTGTCCACCTTTTATTTCTAGCCTTTAACTCTTCTGCCATAACAAGAACTTTAAATGTCCACGCATACCACTCGCATACCACTTATGAATCCACTTTTAAACATTCAATTCAAAAATAGTGTTTACACTTTATATAACAAAAAATGCTCAGTCGAAAAGTGGTGATAATGGAAAGAAGGGAAGAGAAAACGGTGGCATAGATGAATGACAAAGAAACATTGCTACGGTCGGTGTCGTGAAAGAGAAAATGGAAATTGGTTAACGAGAATGACAAATTTAGACAATTGAAGGACAAGAATGTGCTTATTTATAACAAAAAATAGCGAACAGCCACTTCATAAAGTGACCGAGGAGTTGAAGAAGAGCGATAACGATCGGGACTCTACTTAGAAGAAGATCAAATAGAGAATGGCGTAAAGACTCGACCACTATAGCCGGGGTGGCATGTATGCAAGCGGTACGCCGCCCAACCTTATCCAATGACAGGTGCTAAACCCTTACTCGAATTGACGGTGGAATACCTTTTTATTAAACTCCTAAATAATGCCTTAGTACTAAATTAGCAAAAAAACGAAACGATATCCTGAAATAAGACTGCTCCTCAGTATATATTTTCGTTAAATGCTTCAAGTAATAGATGACTGGGGAAGTGCTCTAACTGTTACTAATTACTAAATGACAAAAAGTATGACAAACAAACTTCAATGTAGCACGAGAGAAGGCACAATAGAGAGATGCACCATTCGGAAGGATGAGCTCCGCTTCACCTAACAACGTCCAACGAAACCGATACTGCACTTTGTCCTCTTCTCCGATCATCTACGTCAATAACGGTCACAACAATTCATCAAAGGGCAGCATTCACCTTGTAAGACGACCGCTGTCTTGTAGACTGAAGATTGAAGAGGGATTTATTCACTCGCTCTAATTCCACTCAATATTTTACCACAAACTCATATCGCGGTTATTCATTCACACAATTTAAGACAACACTCAGAGTATTAAACTGTCCGCTTGTCACAAGCTGACACTGAACGTTCCCAACCGATTTTCAACAGTCCTTGACTCTATTAGGTGAGCGGACAGGATTTTATAAAGGCTGAGGAAAGCATTTCTCCTTTCCCTTCCGTCTAGGCAATTTCACCAATTAGTGATTCAAACTGTCAGAATTATTTTGGCTTGTTACGGTTAGTGAGCACTAAGCAGTACGCCTTCCGACATCCTCTGCCTAATAAGAAAGGATCAAGAGTCTGAAAAAAGCTCGACAACAGTCAAACTTTATGAAGTACTAACGGAGAGTGAATAATTCAACAACATACAAAAACGATATCTGCTGATAACATCCCCATCAACAGTCAATTCCATATCTCAATAATAATTGCTCCGTGGTAAGTATTTGGCTTGATGGTAACAAAATGCAATCAATCTCCTAATCCTCCATTCACGATAAGAGAACTCGCTCCCAGATAGCGTTTATGGATTGGAGGTAAAATTTTAGGCGGAAGTGTCTGATGACGGAAATAACCGAATATTAGCATAACAACAACTCTTACATTCTCCATCCAATATTTCAGCCGCCCATTCAAAACAAAACAGATTCATTGTCATAATCAAAATGAACCACAAATGAAGGTAGCGTCATCCCCGCAACGTGCAATCAACATTAAAGGAGCAATAAATCCACACATTAACATCCCTTCAAGAGATTTTTATTTTCAGATTTAAGGAAGCGAGCACATTAGAGCGCAAATAAAATACAAAAACATCAACACATCGAAATATTATCAACAGCCACATCAAACACATCGATCGGCTGATCGTGTACGATGTCGGACACCTATGCACTTAACGATTTTTGAATATGAACGAATCGAGGACTCACCTACTACGGATAAGCATCCACAATCATACATACTCCACAACCGTTCTCTAAACGCCCACTTCACATTGGAAACTTTTAATTCAATCTCTTCAATGAATTTCAAGAAAACCATCTACCATCAGACTTTAAATTGGAGAAGAGAAGAGCAAGTCACTTTGGAATATATAAAACATTCTGCATTAATGGCTGATATCAGAGCGGATCTTCGAAGCAATAAAAGCAAAATTTAGTCTGAGGAAACATATCTTCTCAGAACATCACACGAGCAAATACCGTCGTTGTGTTTATGCATTCACAGTAATAGTTGATACTTCTCATTTGTTACAATGCAAACAAATTGCCCATCTTAATTAACACTATAAACCATCAAATTGCAACATTTTTAACAATAGAATTCTTGCCAAAATTTCATGAAATCGAGCCTAAAAGAGTGTTTTCTGCGACAAGTTCACTTAAAAGTATATCACATCACAAAGCAGTAACCGATATGAAGCGTTTCAACCGATATACTTTGAAATCGATGCAAATCTTTGGTTCAATATTGCTTAAAACTCAAATTACAGAACTCGTCGAACAGAAAGCGAAGTCGGTAGTACTATGAAAGCTCAATGAAATAAGGCAAGATGCTTGACGGCAAACAACATGAAATTTGACCAAACCAAATCGGAGAATTCAGCGAATGCCTTTGCCATTCCCACCTTCTCCTATTCCCCTCAAAGAACAGCAGCCATTTCGTTATATTTTTAAAAGCTTTTTATTGAGCAGCAAATATTATCCCACACAACGACCAAATATATAAAACGTTAGAGTAAATTAACTTTGTTCACATCCTCAGCATTATTTCTTGGTCGCCTTCTTTTCCTTCTCCTCTTTGATTTCCTTCTTATCCTCCTTCTTGTCGTCCTTCTTTGTCGCTGCATCACCTTTCTCCTTGTCCTTCTCCGCCTTTTGTAATGATAGCTGAAATAAGAAGAGAAGTTATGCAAAACAACTACTGCCTTGATTTTTTAACAATCAACGGCACAACTATAGTGACAACTAGCGTGCAAAGTCAAACAAAGCTAACGGATGCGAAATATGTGGAGGGAAAGAAGCAGTGTGACACTGCGGAGAGGAATCTATTCGCACTAACTTCATCTTGGTACTGCTTCAACGAAGGATTTGCTCGAAACGCAAAGCTGAAAGATATTCTACCTAAGCTGGAAACTAGAAGTTAAAAACACCACTTTGTGAAGAGCCCACAATGGCTACTAGGTTTCGAGCAAGAAAGTGCCAGAACCTCGTGCGCGCAGGTTATGAAGTAACAAGAGGTTGCCGTATAGATGAGCTAGGGATTAAGGGGCCCACTTCCGAAACTCAGCACCCTAGCAAATAAGAAGACCTTTCATTCAAGCTTCTAGGCGATCGTTGAATCTCAGTGGCATCCGCTGTAAACGGTTTACCAAATGAGTTCAGAAATCCGCTGGGTGGAAGGTGTT
Organism: Baylisascaris schroederi; assembly: GCA_006503575.1. Taxonomy (NCBI): domain Eukaryota; kingdom Metazoa; phylum Nematoda; class Chromadorea; order Rhabditida; family Ascarididae; genus Baylisascaris; species Baylisascaris schroederi. Next base: position 72,014 of record QEWY01002240.1, on the reverse strand, counting down.
GCCCTATGTGCTAAATGGCTCCCAAAATGCATCGAGAAAACATGAAAGCACAGAGGTCCCCGGAGCAGCTTTGCTTCACACAGATCTCAATAAAGATTTAAGTACAGCCGTCCGGGTTCTATTCCACACTTTTGCAAAGACCTGCAGATGAAATGGCTCATTTGAAAACTCACCTTATTATCGATGAGATTATGCAATGCGATAACGGTGCGCACAAGTGATCCCATATAGACACACATCAATTCATCGTTCGTTTGCACATTATGCGCTTCAACAAACTGCGGCGATGTCACATCCGGCAACAGATTCAACACTTCCTGAATAAACATGTCACTAATGACTCAATCATCGACACCGACTCAATCGAACTCATGCAGCAACAAATTCAACACTTCTCGTAAGCCAATGATATCCTGCGCCTAGAACCTGAGCGATTCGGAATATTGCAAGTCTTAATATCTTGATAAGGCTGTCTGGATTACGAGATTGTTCAGATCCTAATCTTGTTCAACAAGGCAATTCAGGACAAAGTGTTACCTGTCCTTTAAAATGGGTGGGGCATGGAAAAAAATCGCAATTATTCATTTTAGTGAAAGGCGTCGCATCAAATTTTCGACTGGACTTTCTTGATGATAGTCAGGGTGTTGTTGGTAGGCCTTTTTTAAACAAAAGTTGGAGAGTCGCTTTGCGGTGGTTTTAAGGCATATGACATCAGCGCCGAACACGATCGAGAGCTGAAAAAAAGTTGGACAAAAACAGAGATTTCTTAATGTTAGCAAGTTTCCCTTAGCGAGAAGGTTCCAACATAATGCCCATATTACATCGAAGCCTACACTTGAACAGCCGGATGTTTCATGTCTTTAAACGTCTGTTGGTTCCAGTCATCCTCGTTCGATGGCCCGCGAATATCACCCTTGAATCCCTTACTTATGCTGCCCCACAATTGTTGAGAGGAACGACTGCCACAACTTGGTGCTGGCGCACAGAATTTTCAAAGAACAAGTTTATGATTTATTCATGTTCATAAAGAAAACTTTAAAATTTTCCTTCTCGATCTAAACTGAGCTTACGTTTCGACTATGAAAAAAAAAGAAAACGGGGTCAGCTGCAAAAGCATATTCTTTGGGTTTAAGCACAGAGTTATTATAGATTCGTCATCACTGATTGCGAACAACAACTCTGTAGTCCTCAACTTTGCTAAGGGTGAGGGCAATTGCTCCCAGAATGCAAGGACATGAACTAGTCTTTACCTGGATGTAGTAGATGACCGCATGGTTGATAGGGAGTTTTCCTTCGGCGACCTCCTTCAAATATGTCTGTATCTCGAGCAACTGTCCATGCAGACCACGAAGGCCCATCAACTGGTCAGTTATTCGCTGCGACAATGTGCCTGCCGTCTGATCCTTTATGTCCCTTCAAACAATCATTACCTTCATTTAATGCATCAAAACGTCACTGGTTGTTGGTCCAATCCGAAAACGAACAGAACCGCTAGTACTCAACAGTTGGTGTAACATTCGTGCGGAACCGCCCAACTCCCAACTACGATTAAAGAATGAACATAGTAAACACGCGTGATCTCAGTAATTTTCGGCCACCTTCAAAGCAAAAAGTTTTATTTTCCATCATTCATTTTTAATAAAAAGGTTGCCAGAAAACAAGCAAATTTAATCATCCCAAGAAATACGATTCTCAAAGATGCTAGAGTCTGTCGTTTTAATATGATTGAATGAATCAACTGTAAAGAATTATGCACGGATAACCTCGTAGTTGTCACAAATATGAGGGACAATCTCTACTTCACATGATAGTGCATTATGCTTCTCATGGTCGGCGTAAGCTATAGTAAGACAATATTGGCCAAATGCAGAATTCTCGGTGGGGAGGATCTTTTATACTGGCCATGACTCGCAACCACAGGGAAGGGAACAAATGCATTTCTGAGCATTTCAGAGGAAGCGCCATCGGATGCATTTACTCTCGAAAGTCGAATAAATTTTCCTGAAAACTTTCTGAAAAATGCATTTTTCTTATAGCTGCTCGCACACATGCGTTATGACAACATTAATAATCATCCCCATCTTCCACCTACCTGATATTCAAAAAAGTTTTGATATAAACACACGGTAGACAAACTGTCAAAAGTCTGGACAAGCAAAAACACTCCATGATAAACACTCTTCCTACTGACATGAATAAAAGAAGTGAGACAAATGAGCTAGAAGTGATAAAATGGTTGCAATATTTAGTAAATACTGCACTGGTCATCATCGAACATGGGTTGACATGTAAAATTCTCTTAGGAAATACCCAAGGTTGGCCGATGTCTGCTGTTGGCCTGGATTTCTCCAGCAGTACAATACGCGTTTTCAGATGAGGTGCGCCCATCTGCCCTTATCATTCACCATTTTTACGATGCTACTTTTTCTTGCACGCCGGTTTGGAAGGGTATGTGGGCGGGGGGAAGGAGGGGGGAATTCATACTGGATTGCGATAACATTATCAGCGCTCGCAACACACCTCACTTCACAACACAAAAAAATATTCAATCCGCAAACGTATCACAAAGTCATACCTCAAGAGATGCTCAACGCCAACTTCTTCGGCTTCTTCTGCACCGATTTCACTAGGTACATGCTCGAAAGTTTTGATCGGAGGCGTGCCATCCTGAACATAGCTCATCTCTCATTCCAGTAGAAGAAGTGCAACAAATACAGACAACGCTGGCCACTACTCTCCTACCCCACTAATGTCGTGCAAATTTTCCAAACTTCACCCGGATGATGGAACCGCTCAAGTTGGCGTGTATCTCCCTTCCCCAATCTTTCGGCAAGGTCGACCTCAAATTCAAAAAATTCATGCAAAAAATACATTCTAATATGCACCTTCCATAATTTTTAATTACTTTACGCAACGTTAGCTGTGATATATATAAACAGAAACTTCACGTTGATAATCAATGATCGTGCGCTGATTGTATGGTGAACAAAGACATATCATGTACGACTAGAAGTGGTACCATCTGACTGAACAATTAAAAGTTTTAATTGCCGGTCTTAGATTCAAGTTCAATCCACTTCTCGACCTTCATTTCGGCTAATGTTCGGCGCGGCATGTTTGTATAGGTAGTGGCTTGTGCAGGATCGATCACGTTAGTGCGCTATACAGTAGACGAAACGGTGTTTTTCCCGATAAAGGTTCTAACCAGACGTCTTTAACTTCTACCACCTGTCATATCTATACCCAAGTGAGTCCTATACCTGTTATTCTACTGTGCTCTGAGGAACTGCATCCTCCAATGACCATTGATATTTATTTCAAGCTATAAGTGCAATCTGTTTACACTTCCAATAAAGAAACTCAATTCAGTTGAACACAGCATTCCAAAGTGAATCATGTTGTTGCACTCGCTCCTACTTAAATTCTGAACAAATGAATGGCAAACAGTTTAGACTTGATATTTTTTTAAGCCAATTCATATCAACTATCAAAAAAAGCACAAAACAAGAGGAGTCTATTATTCTCTGTCAAAAGCTTACATCATGCACTTCCTGAACCTCGATGTAGGCCTCAGTTGGAAGACCAAGATCTTTGGGTTCTGCTTCGATCACCACCAAAACTGGATTCATCGTAAAACGTTTCAGTTGCTCGTTTATCACGATGTCATTCTAAACACATAAACAATTAGCAGGATAATTACTTGTGAAAAGATCGTTGTTTTCATTTATACATTTGCAAATATTTTCCGTGGGAATCCGAATTCCTAAATAACCTCATTCATTCAAACAATAAACGTCTAAACACCTTTCTTTAAAGCAGTCATTTAGGAGACTGATATTAAAAGCTAACGAATGGGTAACTTTGAAATTGAATTAACAGTAGCAGTGCACGAACAGCCAAACAACATCTCTTCTGATTAGCTAATCGATAATCGACGTCAAATTGGCAATCTCACCTACCCCCTGTGCAAATCTCTGCAAAGTACGAAAACCGGAGTCAGTACGGGCCTTATCATTCACCAGCATCAGAGCCCAGTGCACCCGTTGCATCAATCACGCTCCTTCATTCAGCGCAACTCAAACGTAATCACCACGTGACATTGAACCAAGTCTACCGCACACAACAACATACCATGTTTCCATTAAGCCAAGTTGCACCCGCCCTCAAATGCCTTGCTATCACAAGTGTTTCGTTCGAGGCTAATACACACCTTTGGTTCTGGAGGCAGCGTATATTAGGTTAACAATTCACGTAGCTCGTAATTTTATAGTTTATTTACAGCATAGTTAAAAGAATAACCAGTACAAATTATAAACTTCAGAAATATTCATCGATGAGGTTATAAAATGAAAAGGGACTTAACAATTTCACTCAAATGGGTGTTAGCAGTTGTACAGTTATCAACCCGCAAAGCAGCCGATGAGATAAAATTTCTGAATAACTACGAAAGTTTGTTTCAGGTATACGCAGACGGTTGAGTTTAAAATTCCTGGTCCCCACTCGCTTCCCGTGATTCGAACAGTTTCACCGCAAGGTCGCAAAAGAGCAATCCTTCAGGCCTCTTCCCTCACCTCTCCAAAAACAAAACGTATTCTGCATCTCAGGCGAATCTTCGATCAAGTGGGTTAGTTAAGAAGTCCTAGATCTTACTGAACATCCATTTCCGATTAGGCAACCATAACTCTATCCCAAACGAAGATGAAATAGAAAGTCAAGCCAAATATTACTGCCTTCCTCCTGATGAGTAATACAATTACATGATTCCCCCCCCCCCCCCCCNCCCCCCCCCCCCCCAATTCTTCCTTCTCCTAGTTGCTGCAAAGCCACAAAAATTCGACGATAGCAAAATGAACTAACATCCATTCGCTTCAATACTGAAAGCTTACTCCGACAAGTTACTCAAAAAGTAAAAGCAAATTTCTGAGCACAAGGGGCATTGTAAACACCAAAATTTCCAATACTGCTGTTCTGTATTGTGCGATGGGTGCGAGGAACTTCAAGCACCGAACTCATAGTAGCGCTCACACAATGCCCGATGGAATGGTTTTCTCAGCTCGTATATCGTGGAGCCAAATTAAGCTTTCTAGAGTTCATTACTTTTCCGCCTTTAGCATCCCTCTCAGACACCTGTCCAGCTGTGTATTCATAAAACGAGGTTTATCAATAACAATCGCATCATTTTAAAGCAAATGCAAGAGAGTTAGTTACCTGACAAAGCTTAGGTCCAGTGTGATACCATCCGACAATGCGCTCACGAGCAGCCACCTGAACATTGAAAAACTTTTTCCTTATTTTCAGAGGAAGTTCACTTCAAACAAATGCCTCAATGCACAGCAACTAAGCAACTAGCAGTTCTTAACAAAAACATATAGATCATTCAATAGAGTTAACTGACGTTCCCATTAAGAAAGCCGCCACACTTATAGCAACTAGCTCAGCAAACGCATCTACATAAATTGGATCATATGTGAGGAGAAAATAGGTGACAGAAACTACAAGAAAAAGCCAAATGTATATTGCGGGATGTTTCAGACGAATCCGAGCCGATATAAACGGAAACTCCCATCACCTGAGTAAGCCTAACCTCGGGCAGTATGAGGAAAGTGGTGCTTCTCATTTCCTCGATCACCGTTGGCTAGATGATTGAACAAAGGCATCATACATATAAATGCTTTTGGCACTCTTCTCACAGAGTTACACTGGAATAGCGCTTCACGAAGAAATATTACAGCAATCTCAGTGCATAAAAACTCTTCTCAAAGTGACCCAAAATTGAAAAACAAATTGTTCTACTTACTAATCCGCTAATTCAAAGGTGAAATATCGAACATCGCGTTTCACTCTTGCATGCTTTTTAGTCTGCCATCAGGGACTCCTTCTGCATGAATCTTCCCTACCTCTCCCCACTTCCTCCCCATTCTGCATCTCTTCTAAACTGAGCTTCTCTTATATGACCCTCCTCTCTCTTCCTTCACCATTCCACATATAATTTCACTACAATCAACTACTCCAGATATAACTTCTACCGACAATATAAGATTCTGAGGATTGAGAACGTTTAAATGCGTCTATTTAACAACAAGATTTCGTGATTCAAAGAATCTCCAAGAACTGAGGTCAGAATGGAGGGCAATCAAGTAAAAGGACTTTATAGGTGTTGACTGAGGGGAGAGGAGGGTTATTCTTTCTGAAAACACCTCTCGGCCAATAACAAAACCAAATCAACTTTTTAACGCGTTAAAAACAAGACTTTCCATTTAAACTCTATAAAGGAAATTCAAGACCCTAACGAGTGGAGGCACTGCTCTCTCCCCAAGAGTTTAAAGAAATAGATTTTTTTTCAGCGAGTTTCCTCTGAGGTAATATGAAGTATCTGTAAAGCTAATAATAAAAGCAATAAAAAGCAACCTTGTGGAACATGCCATACATGCTCTCCAAATAATCCATATCTAAAAACCATGTCCTCTTGTCCTTATCGTCTTCGTCGAATGGAACTGAAATTATAGTTTCTTCAACAATAATTTTTCCTCTGAGGTAATATGAAGTATCTGTAAAGCTAATAATAAAAGCAATAAAAAGCAACCTTGTGGAACATGCCATACATGCTCTCCAAATAATCCATATCTAAAAACCATGTCCTCTTGTCCTTATCGTCTTCGTCGAATGGAACTGAAATTATAGTTTCTTCAACAATAATTTTCCATAGATATATTTTGCTACACTCGGATGTCAACCTTCTAAACGCCACCAATCTTCCCCTTCCATTGATTTCATAAGCCCATTCATATGAAAGGTGCAATATGCACAATTGAATTATGTCACCTTATACAGTGTGAGGTCCTATTCTCATCTATACATCGATGTTTTCCAAGAAACATTTATACGGGTGAAAACTGAAATATGATCAACAGCGACCGTTTGAATCACAAAACGAGGATGCTAAGCAGCGACTTCCTGATAGAGCAAAAATTCATCGGAAACAATTTCCTTCAACAGCATTACTTTACAAGTTTTCTTCGGCCGAAAAAAAATTTTCTTGATTCTCTTCCCCAAGTTTGTTTGCTTCGATCAGCGGTTAAGAAATAAGAGAAACGAACCAGCAAAACTGTTCGCAATATCGAGTGTGCGATCAGGTTTCATACTACCAAGAAGCACACCGACGACACGTTTCACATTCTGAGTTTTGCTCACTCGATTGAAGTGATCGACAACCGATAACAGCACTAAAGGATGTACAACTACCTGAAACATTTGTCACATATTTTCTGTAATATATAGCACAATGTTTGCATTTCGAAGCAGTAAAAATTTTTGAATCATTGTTTCATAAAAGACGGGATATCGATTCATGAAAGTTGAAAGAGTCAATGCAAGATTCCTGTTGAATATGCCTCACACGGATCATAGAGATTCGTTCGGTTATAGCCAAACAGCGCACATCCTTATAAGAATTGAAAAAGCGCTAACTCTGTTCACAGGTAGATTCGAGTGTACATTACTGGCACAATGTGTTTTGCCACTTTTGTCTTTCGTCGACTCGGTAGTGCGTCGTTCGACTTTAACCTCATCATCCCTTTTGTGAGGTGCCATATCGGATACTGAAATGAAGGCTCATTGAAATAAGCTACCATCGGACACATCATCGTCAACGAGTGATTAACCAACTTTACAAATGCTTTGAATATGCAATATGGCTCGAGCAAATATTTTTTAATAAGAAAGTATTAGTTTCAAACGATAGGGTGGAGGAAGATAAGAAGACCTGCAGTGGAAAGATTCGATTATCTTTTTTTATTCATCAAAATTCTATGGCTAGCCAGCACAGCTTTCAGCAGATAATCTCGAAGTGTGAAGTATAAGCAGATATAGTCACAAACTTGCTATGCTACTATGGAAAGAGCCGTATCTGTTTGAGGCGAGGAGCGTTCTTGAAAATTAGGAGGTTCTCCCCCTCTCATTAAAAATCTAAATGCCTTTATGATTGAATACCATCTCATCGACGATGGTTAAAATTGATGACAGCTGCGTAAAGATAATGAAAAAAAAAACGAAAGAAATAACACCTGTTCGAGAAAATCTTAAGGGTTCCTGAGTGCAATAACTGCAAGCGGACATCAATATTGGAACATTGGTAACATAAAGAACAATGAGAAAAAGAAAGAGGAAGAAGTATTGAACATATCTCGAGTCATAAGTAAGCAAATCTCATCAACACTCTCTCATCTTTCCAAAACTGCGGTGATAACGATTCCTCGATAACGAGTGATAACAACATTCACAAAGAGATTCTATCATACGATTTTTGATATACATTAAGATAAAAAAATATTTAAAATTTTGCAATTGTTACAGCTGTCAGGAATTATATTCTCGAACAAACAAACAGTCTATTCATCAAAAAATTTGAGGAAAACTTATCTATCTATTCGACTCAACAATACCGCAACGACCTCATACTAAATCAAACATGCGACACAATGCAGAAGCATGCTAACGATCATCAAACAAATGGAAAGTGATACCAGTAACGCGGCACGATATGCGCTTTTTGTACACTCACCATCACCGGTCGAAAAATTCACTTTTTTACGCTAAATAATCTTACGTCATCTCCAATCTTGTGGTAAAAGTGAGTAACAGAAATTTTATAGAATTGCTGATGCTAAAAATTCATAAATGAAACATAATTAATCTCCTGAAAGCATATCACGGTATAGATCGAAGCCATAATCGAACAGGTTTTCTAAACACCGCAATCAGAAAATTTGGGAGAATTGAGATTCCGAAACTTCAATTCTGGCATGATCCCGAAAAATACACGCAAACTTAGGCAAGGGAACATCTGGAATCAACAGATATCGCAGATTCCCGGAAGTTCGTTGCTACCTTAGTGAAGATTACACCAGTACGTTTCTTAGAGTAGATTCGGTTGCTGATGAAGAGGACATGGAAACAGATTCAGTGACACACACAACGACACGAGGTCGTTCTAACATGTCTCTGAACAAAACACTTCCGTGCAATATTAGACAGATAACATGCTGGTTTCCCCTGAAAGACAACAACTAACACGAACCACATGCAAGCGATCCTACTACGATAGTGCTGACCTCAACTGTTCAACTGCACTTGCGCATAAACCGCCTATGTACATGTGAAATAGCAACTATATGCAAAACAGCAATGGTGAGCGCCAAGTTGAAACTTATGCGGGAATATATGCAAAAAATGCAATGCTCAACAGATTGATTGTATGGTTACAAGTAAAATATGAGCGGGTGGGTAAAACATGGCATTTTACGTTAACAGTTCAAGCTGTGCGCCGTCTAACAGAGTGAGCGCCAACGCATCACTTGCCAAGAATAACCGTGTGAGGTCAATAGCGGTTGTTGATTAGTTGGGGAGGTTCGAGAGAGGAGATGGAATCCCTAAGGTAACCCAGGGCAGGTTGGCCTTTTAGACCTGACGGTGAAGTTCTCGGCATGGAATCAAACCCTCACCAAATTTAAGAAAACAGCGGTCGAGCTAGGCGTACTCAAAAGGCGACCTCGGATCAAATAACCTCTGGGCGCCCGATCATCTGCGGCAGATAGGCAAGGTGAAAGAGCTGGACATGTGAATCCCTGGACAGTTAAATGAAGCGTATGGGTTGCATCGTTTTGAAGTTTGGTCTTCATCGTTTCTCAGAAGTGTTGAGGGGTTGTGTGTTCACCGGAAGCTGTGCATTTAAAATCGAATAAAAATAAGTGAAGGTGACCTATAGGTTCCATGACGCTCCACCATCTCGCTGTTAAACCTCAGTTTTAGGTCTGTGTTGGGATAGAGACTCAGTGTGATGAATCAAAAGCACGTTCTCCAGTTGCCGGATGTGCATTCAAAAATGTTGCATGAGGGGCATGACAGGTAACCGTGAATAACGGACACGACTTCAATTTCAAGAGCACATATGAAGTTGACAATCACCTCGGGTGAAAAACTTGAGAGTCCTTATTTGAATTCAGTTTCCATTGTCAGCCTTCTTCCGTCCTCGCATATTGATCAAACCACCTCAATTACAAGCTCGTCGGAGAGAGGTGCAGGAAACCTTGCTAACAGAGAGAGGGCATAGAATTCGTTGTTCACTTCCAACTTTTTCTTTAAAATCCCACAGCTGACGCTAACTTTTCACGAATCCGAGACCCAATGTTTTATTCCGCTTCAGCGGAACCACGCATAACACGCTGTCTGTCGAACATCATACGATCAATTAAAAGTTTGCTGCCAAAAGTGACTAGAGGGGATCGGATGGAAACCTCCCACTGAGAGGAGTTTGGTCGCATCGTCAGCGTACACTTCTACGCCTTACTGAACATCCCCCATTCTTTCATTAATGCTGCCAAAATCATGTTTAAGGTGCTCGATTGTTTACATTTGGGAATGGCGGACTCACTTGTCACTTCGACGAGGTGTAAGCGGAGAAAGGGAGAAAAGAAGAAGGGCGTAACGGTGGAAACCGACTATTCAGAGAAAATTTCGAAGCTTGAGCAAGATCCTTCCACTTCAGAAGCGTCACCACAAAGGTTTCGTTTTTGTTGACTTTCAAAGCAATTGTAAAGCATGCCAATTGAGGTAAAAGTGGGGGACTGGTCCGGCATATACTTTCGCAGTATTCTGCAAGGTCAGCCGGTTGTCGAAATATACAATAAGCGGAAGAGGATGCCACGTGAGCTAGTATCGTATGCGTATTTGAAGTTTCCGTGATCACACCACCCAATGTCAAAAAGTGTTGAAGAGTGCTGACGTTGGCACCAAATCGAATCCACACTGATGGATAGAAGCTTCAGTTGGTGCTCTTGACGTGGCATGAATTTCCGCTCGCATGATTGCATCACTGTGATACCTGTTTAGTCTGGTTTTCATTTGTTATGATCCATTTGTGCGAAAACTGCCAAAAATACTAATCAAACGATAGGGGTAGAGTGATGTAAATCATGCAGGTGCTATCGAGAGGTTGTTTTGCATTGCAGACATAACCTGAGAGAGGGCTGTCCTCATGGTTTCAGTGAGTGACGAACTGAAGGGAATGAGTGGTCGCAATTCAGAGATATTTGCAATTTGCATCCTTCTTTACGGCGATTGAGACAAAGGGTTCGTGTCGAAATGAGCTTATTTCTGGATTACGCAGCATCACAATAAGCCAAATGACCGTTTCACTTTCATCCCTTCTAATGACGTCTTCCATTATTAATCACTACTAATTTCTAGAAGTTGGCATGTTAATAGATAGTGGACTGAGCACTACTGCATAAAATCTAAGTATACCGGAACTAGGCCTGCCCACCCACAGTTTCAGATAGATGGCAGATTTTTATGTGGTGATCCGAGGCGTCAGGTTTATGTGTGATTGTCAAACATTTGAAATTTTTGCGTATTTCTTTTTTGCAAACTAAGCAAAGGTCGACTCACCTTTGCAAGTTGTGGGTACCTACGTTCTTATATGTGTCTATCCGCAATTGATTTAATTTCTTTCCCAGAACTGTATGTTGCCTCCATTTTTCCTTTTTTATAGTACTCTACCATTTCTTCCCGGTATTCGGTGCGGTCCTTCTGAAGGTTTGCGTCAATACTTTTAATCAGTTGAGTAATGGAATGAAAGGATGGGAGGGATGTGTTTGTTTAAGCCATGAAATATTGCACCTGGATGAAAAAAGTCACACTCAACGGCTACGGCCATAGGTACCTCGATATTTTTTGCTGTTAAAGGGCAGTCTGTGGGAGACGTCGTGCCACAATGTATTCCTGTTTGCATCGATACGAACCATCGTGCCATATTCTTTCGGTTGGTGTTAATTACATTTATATATATTTTTGTTTTATTTGCATGTATTTCAAGGAAGAAGCGACGCTTGCACACATATGAGCGCGCTCGTCTTGCCTACGAACGGATTCAAGCAGAAAATAAGGCGGAAGCTGAGAGGCGGAGAGCAGAAAGGGAAAGTCGAGAGAAGGCATTACAGAGCTATTTATCGACTAAGCGCAGAATGGATAAAGCTTTGTTGAAGAGAAATAGAAAAGGGCAGCCGAAGTTGAATGCGCAAATTGAAGTTCTACTGGAGAAAATTGAAAAACGAATGGCGAAGTGATTGAATAGAACTTAGAAAGGTCTGAAAAGAAGGGATGGAGAGGGAGAGGGGGAAATATTGTCATCGAAGTGTGATTGGACGAACTGCTAAGCAAAAAGGGTTTGAAGATCTCGTTGTTTCATGATGACGGTTGCATCGAACAGTAGTATCATCCTTCACACCAACTGGCTAATATTCGTGAGGCAGTCTATTCCTCTTGACCGTAAGGTGTTACCGTAGTAGCTTGAGTCGAGCGATATTATTGTTGGTTGTATATTTGTTGTTCTATATTGGCATTGTAGCCTTTGTTGTCTTTTGTACTGTACCTACACTTTCGTTCATTGTTTATTTTAATATTGCTGATAAAAACTTCATTGTGCTTGAATATTTCTCTTCAGATGTGTTTGTTGCATAATATACTTGATAACCAAGTGCGAAAATGGTTGAGTGGCGAAGGTGGCTGGACACCTCGCGAGTTGGATTTCTTCAGTCGGACACATCGCAGACCTTTGTTTGACATAGTGACCGTTGCCTTTCTCTGAAGACATAAATTCGCAGTTAATGTTTGCGATGACTAAGAAAGCTGGAACGGTTGATCGAATACGGTGGTGTTACGTTTCTGTTAGGTTTTAGCACGAGTCGAAGCACTAAGAGGTCAGAAAAGTTCAATATGAAGCTCATTATTTACGCCGAAAATTTTTGCAATCCACAATCGTCTCCCATCTCAACGGTTTCGTTCCGCCCGTTCCAAGTGGAGGAAGTCGCCGCGTATTTCAAATGCAATTATAAAAGTGTATTAATTTTTATGTGCGATGCAAATTTTTGAGCACAATTACCACAATAACTGAGAAAATGAAACGTCTTTCAGCAAAGAAAACGAGACACTCGTTCAGTTACCATTTGAAATCATCATATTATGATGAGAAAGGCCGACGTAGAAAGAAGTTATAAATTCTCTTTCAAAAGACCCGTTCTTAGCGACGCGCCAAAATGTAACTGTCGCGATGGTAGCGATCACTTTCGAGCAGAGATGTTCGCCTAGCATATACGGCAGCACTCTGCAATGGCCAGCCATTCACTGTGTATTTCGTAGTATTCAATTGCAGCTTCATGATGTGCTTTGTAAACTTTAAAGAAGTGTCTAAACGCATTTTTGTGAGGGATTTCATTCACTTGTAACATGAATAGAAGCGATAACGCAACTATTGATAAGTTCGTCTGCATTCAGATAATCGCTTGATTTTGGCAAGAACACCTCAAATTCCCTCGAGGTTTTTCATAATCCAACAATGCAAATCTCACTTAGCGGTCAGACAGTGCGAATAGTCACACACACCAAAACTCGATACCTTCACAAGGTACACTCAAAGTTGCCTATGAATCGATATTGAAGGAAGTATTTTTAATTCGGATTTCTTCTGTTCTTAGTGAAATTGATTCCTAAGGGTAACAAATCAACTAGACTTGTACTACTATGTTGTGCTGAGGTAGTGAACACCTTGAAGATTGCAGCTAGGTTCGTGACTCCAATTCTCTGCAGTTCTCATCTTATCGAAGGTATTTCCTCGAAAATTCCCATCCAAAACGATTTCTTCACCTTTACATACATTTCGGAAACCTTTATCGGGCCTCTCTTTCTTCAAGCATTTGCAGTCGAGTACTTCGCTCGTTTTCTTTGCTAATTACAAATTTGCATATCCGAAAGAATTCGCTTTCGACGCAATAGTCATCTGTAATATTGTCATTGTATTGACTTTGAAGAGCTTTAGATCTATAAGCATCTAGCTAAGTCATTGCTTGTAGTTAATAGGGAGTGATTCGAATCGGTGTTTCTCTAAAGTAGTTCAGCATGTAAGCTTGTGGGTTAGAGCCTTTCATTTTACTTCAGTTTTCTAGCAATAGATTTTATTTGTTCTTATATAAAGACATAAAGATTGTTAGAAAGAGGTGTTGCGTTCATGAGAGTCGATTTATTTCCAAATAGTTTATTATGCTTTATTCTATCTTTGCTAATGTCTTTTACAGTTCAGAACTTTTTTAATCTTCAAAAAAATGAAATCGAAGATGAGCAAAGCGGAAAAGAAGGCAGCTTCAACAAGGCCAAATGAGAATCATCTACGTGTCAATTTCCTTCATCATGCGGCACAATTGTTGTTCTCGCAGAGTAAGCATTAATGACTTAAATAGTAATTTTTGTGATTTTTATGTTTTCTTTAGAGGAGTTTTCACGAGGTATTCAAACAAATATAGAACTATCAAGAAGTGTAATATAATAAAAACCATGAAACAATTTTCTTTCCTGTTCTATAAGTTGCTGTGAATGGAAACAATACTCCAGAATGTGGTGGTACATTTTCATCGCAGCGGAATTTAATAGGTGAGAAATTGCCTAATACGTTGCTGTAAAATTTCTAAGCGATAATTGTTGTTGAGATGTAACGATGCTTAGAGCAGAGCAAATTCCTCTTTGGTTCACCTGCTTGAGTTTGAAGTCAAATTTTATGAGAATCGTTTCCTCTAAAAATACTAAAAAATACCCTCTGATATGATACACTCTCTAGAGAGTGTTCTGAATTTTCTAGTTGGATATTCGCAGTCAAAATCGAATGTCCTACCATATTACGCCGCAATGCTGTATTTTATTGCACAAATAAAGATTATTGAGTGATAGAAAGATATCACTGGCCTGGAATCGATCTAAACAAAAATATTTTCATCTGTTGCGTTATTCGTCTATAATATTAATAGCGGCCGTTATTAATTAATGCATGGCCTTCGAGCCAACTAAATCCACTTTACTATGTCACTAATTGGCGATATCGTTGTAAATCTTCAGGCGTTGAACGTGGTGATGCGTTGAGTAAATTGGCCTCCACATATATCAGACAAATGAAGGATGTTTGCCTTATGGAACATATCAAAGTCGACAGGGAAATTGGACGTACATTATGTGCGAAGTGTAAACGTGTTTTTGTGTCTAATCCCGACGGCAATAATCATCCAATTAGAATAAGGTACGGTTTAGTCGATACTTTCTTCCAGGTGCTTTATAGATTCATAAGAATAGACAACTACTATATTTTATTCGTTTTTTCGAAGGTGAATGAGGAAGGCAAGATTGCCTAATACTCAGACTGTCTTTTCGCACTTAGCAAGCTATGTCGGACCATTTCCTGTTTTATTAAATTCCTTCTCGAATACCTTTCATCCATAATTTCACTTTATGTTTATCTACATTTTCAGTTTATCTACAAATTTCAATTTATCTACATTTTCAGTTTATCTACAAATTTCAGTTTATCTACATTCTCGATTTTTTCATTGATGTGATCTCGTCCAAATACTGCTGAAATTTTTTTATGTTGTTGAAAAGCCTCTTTCCTTCTTCACCGATTCCTTCCTAAACCTTTCAAACCTTCTTTTTAAATCTCTAGTCTCTTTTAAGGTTGAACAGAAAGAAACAAGTGGTGCGGACTTGTTTGGATTGTGGCACAATAAGGCGCTTCACTATGAATCGGAACTATTTGTCTCGAAACGAAAAAGCAGAACTCGAAATGACACTATGTGAATCTCGGGATCCCGTCGATCAAGTAGAACGAGTCGAAATGAAATCAAAAAGTTAATGTAACAAAAACTCTGAACAAATTGTTATGGTTTACGTTTGAAGTGCTTAATTGCTCGGTCGGCGTATTTCATATTATAATCTATTGAGAAATTTCCCCTCTTTCATTTACCTCACTAAACATAAAGTGTAGGTGATTAGGTTGTGTCGCTCCGTTCTATAAGATAGTTCAGTACGTACTCATAACAAACGCTTGCTGTCAGCATAGAGTGGCGATGAATACTAATAACAACGAATCAACTGCTAAGAAAACAACACTGAAACGTAATGTGGTGAAATTGATGGCCACAAAACGTAGAATGGTATTTTTTTTTCAAAACGTAATGTTTTCCTGAAAGTTTCATCGTGCTGGATTCATGGGAACGGAAATAGCAAAAGACGTCATCCTTATACATCAACGAAAGAAGTGGTACAGCTGCTGGATGTTGTAAACACTCAACTGTTGGCTAAAGTTCACAAATTAACAACTACAGAGCAATATGTTACACAGGTGAAATACATCCATAAGGGGGTTATGATGTTGTATGAGATCGTCAAGCTCAATCTTAACGGTTTTCTCTCCACAAGTTCTCGAAGTTCTTTTAATTGACTGCTTTTAAAGAGACTTGGTTTCCCTTTAATGTGACATCACTCAGAGCACTAAACGTTTCGAGAACTCTCAAATGCGAATCTCAGCGAACTCTTGGGAAAGCCTCATATGCGGAGGTTCACTTAACGCTTGGCGAACTCTTCAATAATTTCGTCTTTTATTTTCATGGGCCGTGTCTGCAAGAAGGCAATGTGTGTCCTCTTCCTCCTTGGTGAGGTATATTACGTCCCCTAACTGGCTCTTTTCGGTAAATTTAAGGGAGTACGAGGGAATGTGACACAAGAACCAACAATAAATCCCGGGTACTCTTACACATTCTAGGACGATGACATACCAAGATTTCAAGAAACACCTATTTCCTTCCAGCCTCCTCCCTCCACCTTCTCTGAATTCGTTATATCAACTACGTCCAGGGTTTCGTTAATTGCACTATGAAAATCTGAAAAGGTTAGGTCCACTTGGGTGGTCTAGTCGAAAGTCTCCATCAGGATCTGCAACACCTGTCTAAGGCAGAATTCGATAGCGTGTTAGCCGACAAAGATATCAAGGCAGTAGTTTCATACTTACATGCGAGCAAAGGAAGCATGTTCACCAGGATGGTTTCCATCGTCGACTCGATCCTGCTATGATCTCACCCTGCAAGCCACACGATACCGTCGGACCTCTAAATGCTCCCGACGACTTCGCGTAGGTCCGCGCTGCCCTGTGAAACCTCTCCTGTAGTTTAGAAACTGGAATGGTTGTATAAGCATTTTTACAGCCTCCTCGATTCTTGCTGAGGTCAGCCTTGCTGGGCAGTATTTGTTGTGCCCGTAAGCTTCTGGCTTACCTTGCAAGGCACCTTGTCCAATTTGATCACGGGTCGATTGGTCTACCTCATAAATCGCTTTCTCGTTGAGATATGTTTAGATTAAAGACGGATCAGAACTTCAAGTTTTGCTAGTGGATTTTCACTTTCCCGATGCCTTGTTAAATTTGATCAGAGCGTAAAACAGGAAGAGATCGATCTATTCGTACAAGGAAGAAAGTCACTGTGGGCAAATGTGCTGCAATACTCGTTTACAGTCCTGTGATTGAAAATGAACAACGTATATGAACATTACTCAAAGTCTGCCAGTTATCAATTCACTTCTTCTTAGGTCAGGAATCCTCACTGCGGTATAAAGCCCAAAACTTTAAAAACCAAAACATGGTATCAGTTGCACCAGTAAATATCGAGTCATCACATTTGTTAAACAGCTTTCGTTGGAAGCACACAACGATCTTGTCCGCTTCAGTTCCTTTTCTAATCTAACTCATTAATATTTAGCACCTCATATTGCTTTGTAAACCCTTCAAAAATTTTGCAAAAAAAAAAAATCTCATTGGATCGTTATTGAAGTGAAAGGGAAATATAACCTCACACCACAAGTAATGTCCATAAAGTAATGCCACAGAAAGTTTGTTTATGTAAGCTCGCTGGAGGAATACTCAATTATGTGTAAAATGAGTGTAAAAACGTCAGTGTTCTCTATTCCAGGCCTTGATTTTCTGCAGTTGAATTGTCTGTAAGTTATTATAATGCTGACGAATCGACTAGAAAGTTTATCCGCCGGACCGTTATATATTGGAATAAATTTCATTACTCTTAATCCAATTCAAATTTGTGGATATAAAGATGGGCATGAACACGTGCACTAATAAAATTTTTTCTCTTACTCCTTCGACTTCATGAAAACACAAGTTGCATACTGATTTAAAAATTGCTGAATGCGTATCTAAACGAATGAATTTTCACCGCAACTTTTGCAAACGCTACCGACTAGATTGAACGATGAATACAACTTCATGGTTCTCTAAAAATATTCTTCTGAGCATTTATCCAGCCAGTCAATCTGAGGTTCCAAAGCGCAGGAGGCTCGTTCTTGCGAGCCTCTATGACAGACTTTTTCAGTTGCTTCGAGTGCAGTTTTATTCAACCGCTTTATTGTAGCAGTCGCCATTGATTAGTTTGTCAACAATTTCGCATACTTTCATAATTCTGCAAAAATTATGCTTTCTGTAAGAAAATGTTGCATGTAAATTCTGTAAAATTAAAAATTTTTCTGGCCCATATTTCTTATTTGATCGCTATTGAGTCTTTTGTTGTCGTGAGTATCTACAAGTGGTTGGTTGCCTATATGTTCCTTCTACTTCCTTCAGATCGTCAAATTTGGTGCTCACTTCTTGGAACTATGTTTGCGAGATGTTAATTAGAGCGGCGCTGATGGCTAGAGTTTTCGCACTTATCGTATGTGTTCTCGTATGTCAAATAAGGAATTTTAACCGAAACTGGCTTCGAGTAGCCGATATAATATGCCAGTTAGAAACCTTCAATAAAGTGACGCTTATACCACTTGATGGTTACTGATTCATTTTATTGTTTATCAAGCAGCGACTGTATTATGTAATGCACAAAACAGTTTATTCGATGTTTCGACACCTCATGCCATCATCAGCGGAAAGATAATCGGTACTGAAAACATCATGCGAAAATCCGCCATCGTCGAATCACTTTTCCTGCTTCACTGATTCGGTTCTTTTTCAGTTTGCTCGATGTCCTTCTCCCTCCTCTATCGGCAAAGGAACAAGGCATCGGCGAAACTTCAGAAGTTTCTGTTGATTGCGGAAAATTGCAGACGATCAGTTGCTGGAGAACCGTTGTTGATTGACCAATGTGAGCGCCTTTATTCAATCGTTCGTTTCATCGATTTCTCCCGTTTTAGTCCATTCTATTTATTTGAATTTGAGAAGCCTGTCCAATGCTTCTTTCGAATTTTATCGCCTTGAAATGTTGAAATTGTAATTTGTGTGATATCTGCATATCAATCCATGACAGTTTTTTGCACATTTTCATTCATAGCTCAGGAAATTAGATCCATCTATTTTCTATCACTCGGTTTTGGATTTGAGACACCCCTGCTCAAGAAAAGATAGCCGTTCGCTTACCGAAAAATCACCTCTTTAAAAAGCGATTGACAGCATCGAATGACGAGATGCATGTTTTACTATATTGTTTGTCGACAGCCATTTGATGATATTTCTTCCAGGGGTGGTTTTTCGAAGGAAAATCGGTAAATTTTTTCCACCATTGAGGCCGCATCCAAGATTGCCATCTTCTAATGCCTATGAAAGAATGTTCGATCATGGAACAAGGTTATATTCCAAAGAAATAAACTGCATAGAAATATTTTCCTGATAGAGGATAAAAGTAGTTCCCCGAGCGTGCCGAATGTGAAGATGACTAGCAAAACGTTAATAGATGAACAGAAATTTTGCATAAAATTGTTTTCTTTTGAAAGCGAGTTTACACTTAACTATCTTTTTTATGTTCGATGCAATAAAGAGTAGACGCATAGCATCATTTTTATTATTATGAACTGCTGCCTGGCTATACGATAAAATTTAGCATAGACCCAATTAAAACGATTACGTTTGCCAGGCATATCACGTGACGTCGCCCCTCTGAATTTCTGACAAATTTTGTACTAATCTGTTTTTAGCCAAATTTTGCATGTATATTTTTCCTTGTTTTAAAGTTAAAATTTGTCACATAAATTTCAAAGGGATTGAAATTTGAACTCGACGCTTGCTTGTTACAGACATTCAGTAACTTCATCCTGACGAATTACTGCAGATTTGATGACCAGCAAAAAACCATTCTTCTTGCTATGAAGTTTTTAACCCGATTAAAACGCTAGGAAATTCTTACTTCTAGATAAGTCATCCTGAAGTTTCATTTGGGTTTCTAAATTTAATTTTAATACGTGTTAAATGCTATTCATGTGCTTGAGCTTTGAGGTTTGTGGAGTTCGAGATTTTCCTCAAGAACTTTTCATGGAATTTTCCTCATTACGCTTGAAATTTTTCCCAAGTTTGTGATAAAGTTCCCTCGAAATTTTTTCGAAGAAAGGGAGGGAAGGATAGGGCGGCAGAGTGGAATGCAGGAATTGGGACGAGGTAGCTTGTGGTCTGTGATACATCACCTGTGCAGGATGTTCTGAGATGTGTCGAGGTAACATTCACAAGTGGAGTGTTTAATAACTAATCGTTGCCATTATTGCTTTCATTGAAGGGAGAATGATTTGATGCGAATAGTTTTAACAGTGGTAATATGCGAAACTGTTGGCCTATTCTTTTTCATTACCCTCGCTATCAAATATGCAACATTTCCGAGTCGGTACGTTTCATATATGCTCCAAATTCTTGTTTGTATGCCTCATTCGGAATTGTAATGTTGTTTATTGCAAAAGAATTGTTGCATCTCAACGCATAATCTTCTAGCGGAAAGAAGTGAAGGCGATGCGAAGCAAATGGAATTCGAAAGTTGAAAACTGCCATCTCTACGCCTGTTCTGGATAAGTCGATCGTACTGAAGTAGATGAAATCAACGTATTTAGTGCCACATCAACACAGCAAAGTCATTCAATTCAACACATTACCATAAATGAGCCTTAAAGATTAGTACCACTAGAATATATTCGTTGGGTGTTTACAGCAGAATATATTTAAATAGTTATTCATAGTATTCTCATTTCCTGAATGGTGATATTGTAGGCTCGGCGTGTACGTTAGTATATTTGTGCAAGCCGTTATGGGACTAATGATTGCGTTTCCTTCGATTCGTGCAATTGTGCTAATAGCCGTACCGTCGCTTGTCACCAGCAAATTACGCTCAATATTACTTCTATTCATCTTAAGTTGGTCATTTCAGGTAGAGTGAATGAATCCCTTGCCATCCTTCCTGAAATTTTGAAAAAAAAAGCTCTTTATCAGCAATTGTTCAATTCAACGAGTGTTTTCGTTTAGAGCGACATTTTATCACACAGACTTTCGTCCGTTATGGCCGCCTTCGCTTCCCCTCTTTGCATTACGCCATAGGCGGCTTTGCGTGAATCCACTGAATATCCCTGTAGATTTCTAGAAGAAACAAGGTAGTGAATGAACAACGCCTTAGAAAATAATGACGTCACTTTGATGCTATAAAATCTGCAACAGATCAGATCTCAACGAAGCTACTAATAGCTACAACCAGTACTAAACTATTCACTGAGATGAATATCTCTCTTTCGAGGAACTCTCTTGGAACTACTGCATAGGCTTACATTTTTGTGTAGCCGGGAAATATCTCGTTTTCGGTTTTGAGACTTATGGGGATTCAAATTCTAGGGAAATGAGACTGAAGAAAAAGGATCTAGTTTGTAATTTTTGAGCCGCCTGGAACGAAAAGGATTGTTCAGATCCCTGCAATGAATACAACAAAAAATTTGGAGTCACTAGCCGAGTCGGTTGGCTGTGTACGCGACTCTGTGGTAACAGTCGGCAATCAGGTCATCGAGGAGACAAACCAACAATCAAACAAGGTACAATTAATTTTTTGTCTATGATGATGCAATCAAATGCGTTATTTCTGGGTGGTTTTGCGCTTTAGGGACTAGTGTAGGTTCAAAGCAGGTTTAGAAGGTTGAACGACGGGAGGGAAAAGAGCAGCTGAGAGGGAGGTTGCTTAACGTACAGCTGAGAGAGGACGAGCCGAAAGAGTACTAAATTTTATGATGGGTTTTAAAATCTTGGATAGGGTTTTCTCAGTATTTGTAACGGGGCGGAAAGAAGGGTGCTTCATCCGCTTCGTGTTTTTGGGATATTTTGTCATCAAATTTCACCAGAAATCAGGGCGGGACAGCATGAGAATAGGAAGAATCGGGGCACAGATAAAAATCTTCCCTACGCACGAAGGTTATTTTGCATTGAAAACAAGCGGTCCATAGTTTACTCAGTGCGAATTAAATGACGACGTGTTTTAGTTCTCGTTGGATGGATATAAAGCGCATGTTCGCTACTTTACAAAGCACATATTCACTTTTCTTCAGACGCTTCGGAAGTTGCAGGCAATGGTGGCCGGGTTCGTTGGTACTCTATCTCCTGCAGTTATTGTGCTATAGAAGAAAAGGGTGTTTAAGTCATGACCGTTTTAACCACTCAATGCTCTTTAGGAATGACCGAGTAACGTATACTGCATAGTTCTGTGTCACTCATTGTTTGTCATATTCAATAGAAGTGTTGAAGTAGTGTTTTCAATGAACATTATTGGCATCATAGTGAATCAATGCATCGTCAGTGATTGAATCTGTGAAAAAAAACTGCATGAAGCGAACTGAGAAGATATTAATCGAAAAGTTAAGGGATTACAATGAATCCTTAGTATAGCTGTTTACGTATAACGGCATGCCAAGAATGGCGGAAGGGGAGGGCGATAAAAGTGCTTTTGAAATTTAGATCGCCGATTCATTATAGGTAGTCGGTTGTTTGTATGAACGTGATCATCCTACTGTAGAAAACTACTGTAGGAAAAAAAAAACGAGGAACTTGCTAAAGGAGGTGACACGATATGCGTTCTTATATCCAGCTGATCGGCCACCACCCCAACAAAGCACCTGCAAAAAATTAATTATGAGAATAGCTCTTCCATATGCCAATCGCTTCGATCACTTACGGTAGTCTATTAAGGATCCGCTTTTAGGAACTTGCTAAAGGAGGTGACACGATATGCGTTCTTATATCCAGCTGATCGGCCACCACCCCAACAAAGCACCTGCAAAAAATTAATTATGAGAATAGCTCTTCCATATGCCAATCGCTTCGATCACTTACGGTAGTCTATTAAGGATCCGCTTTCCTGTGAACGAATCAGCGTGAAATACATCACGTTTCCTGACTAGAGGTCGACACTGTTCCCTAAGCGTGTGGATCGGTGTAAATTACTGCAGATCTCCGTATTCGTCAAGTCTGCGTACGAACATTAAATTCGTCAAGTTCCATGGCCCCAGATTCAGTAATTCACGAGTTTAAAGTAGAAGGCGGACAGACAGACCCACTCAAGCATGCATCTGGACAAAGGAGCCGTAGTATGGCTGTGCAAGGCTTCTGCGTATGAAACGTCATAATCCTTGATCAAAGGGAGGTATGCACTTGCATCGCCTCTCTTCTAGGTACTCTAGAATTTGCCTTCAACCTAACCCCATTTCAGGTTTTAGTTGAAAATGAGTTGTAAAAGGCTTAATTCATTTGAACTGAAGTGTTTTTCCTTCACATCTCGGCAGTTTTCTTTTCTTCTGATAGGGGAGGAGGTGGCAGGGAAAGCAACTGTCTGCATAGGCCTAACAGAAGTATTACATACCAGGTTTGGCAGACAAGCGAAAGACTATTTGAAACAAGTCCTTCTCATAAAGCAGCGCTGCCAACGTTTCTTCGTTGGACCGTACTACTTCGTGAGTTTTCGCTTCATTCGCCTATTTTATGCTGCTTGCTTTGAGCAGTTTTTCCTGTATGCATTGAAGATTTCAGAACTTTTAAGGAAGTGCTCATTTCATTAGCTGATTGGAGGGAATTTTCTTTGATGATCATGTGGTGTGAATGAAATTGAGTACTTCCCAATCATAGCTGAAAATCATAGATAACTCTTTGCTGTGCACTTCGATGAGAAATTGTAAAGCAAACGACAGCGGCAACATACATTTAAAAAAGCGTATTCCATTTAGAAAGGTTTTGGCGTGCTTGACCACGTGAACGAAGGGAAGAATGGATGGGTCAAAGTGTCCTAGTACCCGTAGAACCTAACCAAGGAAGAATCCAAAAATTCTATTTCTTGAAGATCAATGCATTTTTTTTTGCTAGGAAAATGCATAGCGTCTGTGCTATTAAAAGTCATTGATGTTTTAAAAAAAAATCTTCCTAACTATGCGAGAAGTTTGGATACACAAGCCTTCCCTTGATCTGTGTATGTTGCAATGTGTAAACCAACAACAGTTCGTCGTATAGCATTCGAAACGTTACTAGCGATGAGTTCGTTCATGGATGTGATACGCTGGCCTCTCTCAGGATAACCGCGACTCTCAATATGCGATAAGCGGTCGCTCTATTAGCAAATTATATCCTTTGATTTGTTGATTAATGCAGGTAGTTCACGTAAAATGCAATATTATTGAGGATTACCAATAAAGTTTGGATTTCGGCAACAGTGCGAATATTTCATGTTTCTCGAAGAAAGTAAGTTGAAGGGAGATGAGGAGGAGCACTAAGTACTCAGAAGCGCATTTTTGGTAGATTTTAGGAATGATTCCGTTATCCGACTCAGTAAAACAAATAAGAGATTAGTTTTCACTCAGAAGCTTCACATTCTGTACATACAATATTTGCTTGAATTCAGACAAATTCCTATCTGAAGAAATCTTCGATTTATTCACGTTTGCAATGTTTTTCTTGAGTTATCCAAAAAGCCTGGAGCGGAAAAATGGCTTACAAATTGTGCCCGATTGCAGTGTATTAACATTTTCGAAGATGCAGCAACCACATGTGACCGTCTTGTGATTTTCCGCAACGACTACCGATGTCAATTCATTAAGGAACTGAAACATGTGAGTTTTGAAAACGTTTATCGGAAAGGGATCTATAGTCACGAAAAAACTCTTGCTCTTCCATTTCAATTCAGAGGAACAAGAGAATGCGTTTAGATGGGAAAGGCAATCGCGAGAACGCTAATGCAGTCAAGCAGGCGTTACTTGGCAAACAAGCCTATTCAGCCGACAAATAGCCCACTAGGCCACTGAAGGAACCGTTTCAATTTAATTTCGTTGAAGTGCTCAATTTCAAGATATGCGAGGTGGCTCGTTTCACGGAGCAAGTGTGCGTACTACCTGAAAGGATCAAGGAGAGTCTTAAACATGGTTTTCTGTCATTCGTCAGTGATCAGGTGAAAAACGACATTGCGGCGGTACTCAACGCACTCAACTTGAAATTCTATCTGGTTGGTAGTTGATCAATAACAACCGTCATTCACTGTTTCCACGAAGGTAACAGCGTCGCTTCAAAAATGAGCGATGCGTCAGAAATTCAAAATTGCAATGACAACCTGATTTCAGGCATAAACATTGAAAATTATGAAAAAAGATAAAATTGGGGGAAAAGGAAAAATCATGAATGAGGCCATACATTGTTCGTTTGCAATGTTTGTTGTAATATGGGATATGCTAAAGACACAAACATTTCGGGCCTTTATAGTGCTCACAATAACCAAAATATGACCAATAGCACAAAATTCAACGCAGCTTAGTCAACGGATATCTAGCACTTTGAATCGATGAGGGAGGCTTCTTTCAGTGTGAATCACATTGCATGAACTAACAATAAGGTCATATACGCTAACTAGTGGGTTATGGAAAGCAAATGCGTGTATATGAATGATTCAACGACGTTCACCGATCAAGCTACAGGAATTGTAGCGCATTCTGCTAAACGGATTCGGAAGATTTCTTGTGGAGATGGAAAATTTCTTTAGTGCAAATTGTGAGCAGGAGCTCATGTGTGCTAGGTAGAGTAACACTTAGAAGTAATTGCGGCTCTTCAAGAAAGCTTGCGGCAGAACATGTAATGTGCCAACTGATGGTTCAGCGTCTTCAAACGGAAATGCATTGAAAGCATAGGTGACCTCTTCTACCCCATCCCTCGCTGTTGGCAAAAATAACATCAACACGCAGCCAGGAGGATTTCTGAAGCAAAAAGCAAGCACCCGAAAAAATTCCAAAAGTTCCTGGGCACAAGTTAATTATTTCTTCCTTATTGCATGCAGTACGCTGAAAGCGACCATCAAAGCTTTCTTCCTATGATTTTTTTTTTGCTAGGAAAATGCATAGCGTCTGTGCTATTAAAAGTCATTGATGTTTTAAAAAAAAATCTTCCTAACTATGCGAGAAGTTTGGATACACAAGCCTTCCCTTGATCTGTGTATGTTGCAATGTGTAAACCAACAACAGTTCGTCGTATAGCATTCGAAACGTTACTAGCGATGAGTTCGTTCATGGATGTGATACGCTGGCCTCTCTCAGGATAACCGCGACTCTCAATATGCGATAAGCGGTCGCTCTATTAGCAAATTATATCCTTTGATTTGTTGATTAATGCAGGTAGTTCACGTAAAATGCAATATTATTGAGGATTACCAATAAAGTTTGGATTTCGGCAACAGTGCGAATATTTCATGTTTCTCGAAGAAAGTAAGTTGAAGGGAGATGAGGAGGAGCACTAAGTACTCAGAAGCGCATTTTTGGTAGATTTTAGGAATGATTCCGTTATCCGACTCAGTAAAACAAATAAGAGATTAGTTTTCACTCAGAAGCTTCACATTCTGTACATACAATATTTGCTTGAATTCAGACAAATTCCTATCTGAAGAAATCTTCGATTTATTCACGTTTGCAATGTTTTTCTTGAGTTATCCAAAAAGCCTGGAGCGGAAAAATGGCTTACAAATTGTGCCCGATTGCAGTGTATTAACATTTTCGAAGATGCAGCAACCACATGTGACCGTCTTGTGATTTTCCGCAACGACTACCGATGTCAATTCATTAAGGAACTGAAACATGTGAGTTTTGAAAACGTTTATCGGAAAGGGATCTATAGTCACGAAAAAACTCTTGCTCTTCCATTTCAATTCAGAGGAACAAGAGAATGCGTTTAGATGGGAAAGGCAATCGCGAGAACGCTAATGCAGTCAAGCAGGCGTTACTTGGCAAACAAGCCTATTCAGCCGACAAATAGCCCACTAGGCCACTGAAGGAACCGTTTCAATTTAATTTCGTTGAAGTGCTCAATTTCAAGATATGCGAGGTGGCTCGTTTCACGGAGCAAGTGTGCGTACTACCTGAAAGGATCAAGGAGAGTCTTAAACATGGTTTTCTGTCATTCGTCAGTGATCAGGTGAAAAACGACATTGCGGCGGTACTCAACGCACTCAACTTGAAATTCTATCTGGTTGGTAGTTGATCAATAACAACCGTCATTCACTGTTTCCACGAAGGTAACAGCGTCGCTTCAAAAATGAGCGATGCGTCAGAAATTCAAAATTGCAATGACAACCTGATTTCAGGCATAAACATTGAAAATTATGAAAAAAGATAAAATTGGGGGAAAAGGAAAAATCATGAATGAGGCCATACATTGTTCGTTTGCAATGTTTGTTGTAATATGGGATATGCTAAAGACACAAACATTTCGGGCCTTTATAGTGCTCACAATAACCAAAATATGACCAATAGCACAAAATTCAACGCAGCTTAGTCAACGGATATCTAGCACTTTGAATCGATGAGGGAGGCTTCTTTCAGTGTGAATCACATTGCATGAACTAACAATAAGGTCATATACGCTAACTAGTGGGTTATGGAAAGCAAATGCGTGTATATGAATGATTCAACGACGTTCACCGATCAAGCTACAGGAATTGTAGCGCATTCTGCTAAACGGATTCGGAAGATTTCTTGTGGAGATGGAAAATTTCTTTAGTGCAAATTGTGAGCAGGAGCTCATGTGTGCTAGGTAGAGTAACACTTAGAAGTAATTGCGGCTCTTCAAGAAAGCTTGCGGCAGAACATGTAATGTGCCAACTGATGGTTCAGCGTCTTCAAACGGAAATGCATTGAAAGCATAGGTGACCTCTTCTACCCCATCCCTCGCTGTTGGCAAAAATAACATCAACACGCAGCCAGGAGGATTTCTGAAGCAAAAAGCAAGCACCCGAAAAAATTCCAAAAGTTCCTGGGCACAAGTTAATTATTTCTTCCTTATTGCATGCAGTACGCTGAAAGCGACCATCAAAGCTTTCTTCCTATGACCATTCCTTCCAGTACTTTTATTCCTCCTGTATGATGTAGTAAAATGAAACCAAAACTAGAAAGAAAGAATGGAGGTGAATTCCAGAAGAAACAAGTAGCAGAGATTGAGAGAAGCAAAAAACTTTTAGCAGAGGAAAA
The DNA here is from genome assembly GCA_006503575.1 of Baylisascaris schroederi. Taxonomy (NCBI): domain Eukaryota; kingdom Metazoa; phylum Nematoda; class Chromadorea; order Rhabditida; family Ascarididae; genus Baylisascaris; species Baylisascaris schroederi. Next base: position 43,880 of record QEWY01002240.1, on the reverse strand, counting down.
AATTCTCGCTGAAATCGACAGTCATTATTAGATAAAGCTCTCAGTAACTGAGATCTGTGAAGGATTTTCACGGAGTGGTTGATGAGAACGTTTTGAGCAACTTAGCTGAAAATTTTGTTGAAAGGCTGCCGTTCGGGAAGCGTTCTCATCCAAATTGTATATCGCCCATTCGTTATGATGCACGGAGAATATAAAAGTAATCATTTTATGCTCATATTTCCAACACAGAATATAATTTAGAGAGACTTTTACCTAAAGTTAGGTTGTTTGAGAGCGATTTATCGTCACGATCTTGTTTTAGTTTCCAGATACCCTCTCGTTTATGCCAAGTTATTATGCTATATTTTTTCGTTCGCTGTAATGACTATCTTACATAATCTCATCAAAACTTAAGAGATTTCCTGATCACTCATCCAGAATTGTTTTTGCTCGGCGGAAATTTTGATCGCTGTGAACCTGTTCGCTAACGATCTTAACAGTTCACTTTTTCTGTGATTTGCGTATAAGTATAATGCAAAATTTCGGGTATGTAGCCTTCAATCCTGAATATTTTTTTCGTTCAGTTAAAAAATTTTCCTTTCATTATCGCTCATTCGTTTCAGAATTGCTACTTTGAACGCGGATGGGGAATTGTATAAATATTATTTTCAGCAAGAGGCAAAGAATTTAAAAAAGACTTGGCAAGAGGAGCTGGGATTTTCGGTCAATATGTCTACAGATTTTGATTCCACTCATTCGGTCGACTTTAAAAAAATGAAGTAATTTTTGCTAATCTCCTTATTTTTTATTTGCTTTTCCCGCTTATTTCTTATATCTGCAACGGAGCTTTGGCATTATCATTACGTTGAATATTTTTAATTCCTTGTCACTCTTTTCGATATGCGATTCACTTTTGAAATCACAATCTCTTACTCTCGAATTTTTGAGAATTCTGTTGCACCTTTGAAATTTATTAGTGAGTTTCAATAAACAAGGGGGTTTTTTTCAACGCAGTTTCCGGCTGATTTCTCAAGGGTTATTGTTTGTATCGCAATGAATGTCAAGTGGTTGCCCATATCTTCTTCCATTGAAGTAAAGAATACACATAGTCGGAAATTGTTTGTCAAAATGTTCACAGTTCGTCATCATATTCTGCACAAAGTACACAGCAATTCTTCTTCGATGATAGGTGTGAGCGTTGTAGGTAACATGTAGTTAAGGTTCGCTGCTTCCGCAAGATTGGCCACTCTACATTCTGCACATTTGCGCAATTTCTGTTTTATTGAATGTTAGTGATGCCTATAGGTTGAAAACGATCTCGCATTACACAGCTTAAAAATTAAAGTTTATTGTTGAATACACAGGATGAGTCTACGAGAGCAAATGCGACGCTATGGAATGTTCGCTCAATACATAAGTATAGTGATCACTTGTATTATCGCTCCTCTCATCCTTTTGCCGTTTATCGTCGTAAGTTATTAAGATGCCTAATCTACATTCGTTGCTTCGAAGTGATTCACCCTAAGATTATTTTCTGCCGATGATTGGTAGCAATACAAAGCGTTAATAGCGGATTTGTGATGAAATGTTGCTTCGAATGAATACCGTTTGATTATTGAAGCGAAGAAACTTAAAGAATCAGACGTTAGAAATGTTGGAAGAGAGGAATGATTGCATTTGCGTCCAGGTATCAGATGACACGCAAAAAACATCATGCATTTTCATTTCGTTTAACGAGAGAAGGGACTTGGAGCTGGAGGCATACTTGCTAACATTGTTAACCGAGGTTTGCATATTGTAAGCCACTTCATCATGACAAGTGATTCATACACTACTATGCGGTCATTATGATTGTTTTCACCACAGAATATGAGAAGGACCCCTCTTCATTAGACTAGTCATGGTTCTAAGTGATGATCAATTCCCCAAGTTCCACAACGAGTACATATCAATATATTCCGATCTCCGATCAATAATACTGTTTACTCTAAAAAATACTTTTTATTCTAAGCTACGCTCAAGCTCATCCTCAGTACCTTACCGTGGAGGAAATGCTTCTTTTTGGAATGATTATGTCCTAAGTGCAACGTATTCCAAGAAAAGATATACAAGTTTACACATGAATAAGTTCACTCTCGAACCGCTACTCAACTGCGGCGATGCCAGGTGCTTGTTGTAGCCTCATTAGTTGCGCTCGACTTCGCATCTAACTAAAAAAAACGTCTCAAGCCTGGAGGGGGGAGAGGGGTGAGGTGTGCAGAAAAAAGTCGGCCTGAAACTAATTATCCTCTCCGATTACCTCCTCAACCACCATTCCTCAGCCAAGGTTGGCAGAGATGTAACTCTATTGGTCACCAATATGCAACAACTGCAAATATTACCTTGCCTTCTTCGCGGTCTCATATGCGTTTGAATTTTTACTCTGCAGGCTACTATTTATGCGATACGATATAATCGCAATGAGAAAATTGATAACTTTTACATAACAGAGGATCTTCGCAATTTGGATCTACTGAGAGAAGCAAGAGGACAGCCAACGATATTGCCATTGTTACCGCAAGAAAGGAAGAACGTATGTGTCTTAAGAGATGACTTAATTGCACTGAGTGCAGTTTCGATTTGAGTTTATTTTGCAATATTCTCTCATTGATGAAATTCACATCACACTTGGCGCCTATTGCTTATAGTCACGGTGAAATCTTTTTTGACTTTGATTTACACTAAAAACACGAATAGTTAGGTGGGAGCTTGCATTTACAGATTTCTAATAGCAAACAAATATACCTGGCGTTATTGCTCCAAACTCAAAAATTCAGAGCGTTGCGAGATCCGAAGATCAGGACGTCCTGAAATTCGGAGCCTTCCTAACTTCAGAATTCTACGAGTGATTTCGAATATAGTTGAACTTCTGGACATTCCCTTTTTTTGGTACGGTACTTGAAAGGTTTTGCGAAATCTTAAATGAGATAAGCTCTCGAGCAGTGAAGAAAACGTGAGGTCGGCGTTAATTGATTGGAACTTCCTCGACTTTTTCATACAGAGAGCACCTTTTTCGCTATTCAGAAAAATCTTTTCGAACATAAGCCTGTTGAGGAGAACCCTTGAGATTGCATAAAAGACTAAGGATGACAGAGAAGTGGATTTCCTGTTCAAGGAAGCACGGCAAATATGGAGGTTGGCCTGATAGACACATATGTGGACGACAGTAGCTGATAATACGTCGATGGGTTCAGTTGGGATTTACGTTGAGCTTATCAACTGGAATGCTTGAACAAATCTGACCATAAACTGCACATTGAACTGCATCCAGGAACGGCAAAACAATGCTGAGGAAGTGATTAATAGCAGATCACACTGAAATTGTCTAATGCAATCCTTAAGTGGACAGTTTGGTTTAGTTTTAATTTGAGAGGCTGCATATCTAACGACGGAAAAGAGTGCTTAGCTAACTGTCATAAGTAGGAGTCCACAGAATTTAATGGCTGAGGATGTAGTACATAGTCTGATGTTAGGATGACTTTTAAGTCTGATGTTAGGATGACTTTTTCGAATTCACTTCTCACGGGTGCTGAGATTTGTCGAAGCTTTCAAATTGTCATCGGTTTTTATTGATCAAATTTTTTGAGCAAGTGTTTGAGATTATCATACATAACTCCTAGGCTTTCTGTTTCTGCGATGCGTGTTATAGATGCTCTTTTCGCAGGATACTTTAGGGACCATTGTTTATATTTATATTTATATTTATATATGAAATGTAAATTCCATTGTTAAATGACATTTCATATAGTTATACATACCTCGACATTTTAAGTCCCGAGATCATTCGACCACTGACTTTAGAAGCCATTTGCTTCTTTTACATTTGTTGTCGGCTTTTGATCTCTTCAGCGATCCACTTTTGAAAATAGTTTTCAGTATGTCATAAATTAAAGACTTGCAGTATTTAATAGGTGGAGTGGTTAGCCTCCTAAAGAATCATCGTTCATGTGAATGTTAAGTATAAAAAAAAGTAGCTCAAAGCACTCAACGAATGATTTTCCAAGTTTTTGTTGATTGCAATCACTTAAAAGAGCTATTTGCAGTACATCGAAGGATTCACGTTGCATATGGTGGCCACCGAGAAAACAAAGATGATAATCGCGTTCGCATGCACAATTATCGGCGGATTTTTGCCCTTAATTCTCATATTACTCGATATATTCACTTACCACATCATTTACTATTCCCATGAATTCTTTCAGTCGAACTTAACGCGCACTGACCGACTTGACCACTATGTGATGCAGGTTACTTTTTGGACCACTGATACCTCCAATTAATATCTATCTTTTGGAACTAAGTGTTCTTCTCTTTTATTTGTTGGTAATCAAGCACTGATTATTTAGAACTAATGGTAATTCCGGCTAAATAACACTTGACATTTATCGAAACCTAAATTTTTCGTCGATTACCACCGCAATTTCCCACTTATGGGTAGTGAAAGACTTAAACTTTTTGAGGGAAATGAGTGTTGTTTATTCAGATTAAAACTTCATGTGGCAATTTTTAAGTAGTGATCGTATTTTCTGTACTGCGCGAGGCTGTGGCGATATCGCTATGGTGATTAAAGATATACAGAAGGGAGAAAAATTGCAGTTACGAAGGGTAGATAGTGAGAAGTAGAAAAGTTTTTCCACCTTTCCACAGTTCTCATAGCATAAGTTATGTCCCCATTACATTATTTTCACTTCTGTCCCTCCTTCAAGGTAAGAAGCCTCACCTAAAATTCTAGGATGGCTCCTCAACCGGTTAATATTTTTTCTCAAAACAGATTTTTCAGAGCACTATTACAAAATTGTATCCATCCTCGTTCTGAAACACACAGTTCTTTACATCTCTTGCAATTTCTCTTGCTTAGAAGAACGAATGGGAGATAAGAGTGCGATCTGTGAAGCATCGAACGGGAATTATCAAGAGACGAAATAGATTTTATCCACACCGCTATGATGCGTTTTGTCGCCTCTTATTGCTTTTTTAATGCCTCACAAATTCCCCTCCAGCTTTTCATGCGCTTTTTTAATGCAAGCGAAGCAGGTAAAAATATTTTCAGCAATGGCTTGTTTTTCGCATACGCATGTAGTTCGTCCCACAGACGATGCCCCTTATATTTGATATTTGCGCGAAAGACTAAGCTGGAGGGTTTCCAAAAGCGATATCTGTTCATATGGTACCAAATACGGTGATCAGTGCGAGTGATCGAACAGTGGGTGTAAATCTGTTCCAACTGACCAAATCTGCCACTTGCCAATGTCTTTAATGCAACCATTTCTTTGTCCTCTAGACTGCGGTTGAGTAGTTCTGGTTTTCACTCTCTGCTGCCTTACGCAATGAGCTCTGAGGTGTTTGCTGTTTGTTCACTTGGACGTTCTATAAGAGCTTCACTTCTCCCATTTTGTTGCTTTCGTTGTTTATACGGTTATCTATTGTTTTCACATCCGCCTGATTTTTAATATTTTTCCGCTTTGAGAAGTTCAAAAACTGTAAAAAATAAAAACGTCAAATGAAACGGTTTTGGTTAATTCTGTATGAAGGAGTATATAATGACTGGGTTCCTGCTTCTAAAGAGGCATATTTCATTGCATTAGTTATTGTTTCATCCGTTTATTTGAATCATCAGAAAATCAAATGCGTCGAGTAAATGCGAAATTTATCTGTGGCCATCTTTCATTTGCAGCACATTTTTTCCTTTTCGACACGTCGACCGCCACTAGGATCACATTTCGACGAACAGTTTGTAATTGAGACAGTTATAAAACGCTCATAGATGAGAGGTTCGCAATTTAGGTGAACAAATAGAGCAATCCAAAAGTCGTCTTACGTAAACGTAACAGTTAAGTTCGTCAGCAAAAGAGAATATGAATAGAACAAAAAATTTTAAAGGTATCTGGAGAGGGTTTTGCCGCTAAATTATTGAAACGGATTCTCAAGATTTTCAATCCGATTACCGGTGCAATGCCAGATGATGATGACTGGCGCAACTGCTTTGGTGAACCAACCCCACCTGACTATTCTCTTTTCCAACTGATTTTCCTCATCTACATCATTTCTCTCGTTCTTTGCATCCTCCAGGTAAGTAGATTTTTTATTTTTTACTATTACAGAAGCTTTTAAAATTGCTTCATTACACAATTCTGCTATGAGCGCATATAATTAGATAGTATATTTCAACATACTGTTGCAGATGGTCGGGGTATTATTGGCCGTCTTAAGATTTCATGCCTTCTCCTTAAATGCACGAGTCACCAAAGAGAGAATGAGCGAGGATTAGATAGTTCATGCCTCTCCTTCCTCCCCATTCCAGTCTCATAGAAGTCTGGATGAAACTTTGTTGATTGAAAGAGTGACATAGAAAAGAGTTGAGCAGGTCATACTTCATACCACTATGGTAGGGGTGTATAAATCTTTTGTTTTATTTTTAGAACTGACTACATCCCCTTTCGTTTCCATCATTTAATCTCTTTGCCTACGAAGAAATTCTAATTAACATAGTTTCTGTAGCTGAAGCAATAATGAGGGAGTTAGTTTGGCGTAGAAATTTATGCTGAATCCCTCTTTAAAATTTCACCTTATCTTGGAGAAACATCTTCCACAGCTTAGTAGCTGCCCATTGTCAAGAATCTGAGAGGGAATGTAATGTTACAATATGCTTGTCTTGTGCAAGTTTTCGTTTATTTATCCAATATTCAGTGAAATGTTTGCGATAGTGGTTTGTCAGATTGCAAAATAGTATTTTCTCACTTCTTGAGCAACAGGTAATTTTATTTTTCCCTAATCATCTCCGTGTCTTTGGGCGTCGGCGTGGAATGAAATGCATCGTGTCTCGCTAAATGACCCACAGGTTTTCCCTCTAATAGTGATCAAGAACAGCAGTTCGGAAAATCACTTCCTGCAGTAACCCATGACATGTTGCATGTTGAAACACATCTCGTCAACTGAACCTTTTGATCTGATGGCTCCTATTACGGATCAGTGATATGCGAACATTTCGTGGCTCATAGTTTTTCCCACATAAAAATTAAACGGCTCTAAAATTCCTCAATCAACCAAAAACTCGTTTTTCTTTCACGCCAATAATTACATATTACATTGCGTAAAAAAAATTTCACTTGCAACTTTCGCGACATATTTGACAATTAAATAATATATATGAAATTTTGCGAGTCTAGCTTAAGTGGAATTGAATCAGCCGAGGAGGTCAAATAGATATATAAACATTTGTGGAAAATATTTCTGCAGTAAGAATATCTGTATTACAGGTTTATGCGAACAGGCTACGTCGTTTGGTGGCCTGTCATTACTGGCCTCATAGATCGAAACCTCGAGCATTGTACCTTTTCAATGAGATACTCGATGGGCGAAAAAATGTTCTCTCACAAACGGTCAAAGCTGCGAAGAAAAGGGTGAGTTGTTTCATTTGTTCTTTAATGATCCTCTATGATAGCCATTACTGTGCACATCTGATTTTCTTTCTCCTTGCATTTTGATTGTTTCTGCGAGGAGAGGCAAGTGAAGTAGATTTAGAAATGAAAGGTTATTTTCGTATATCGGAAGAATAACTGTCGTTCACCAAAACCATGACTAAAAACTTAACTAATATGAAGTAAAACTATAAACTTGTAGTAAATTAAACCAGTGTTGATTAGATTTGTTGGTTCTTTCTTTCAAAAGTGTGTAACTAGCGTTTGCCGTGATCAAAGAGTTGAAAACTAGAATTATGAGCAAACAGGTTTTGATTGAGCTGAATTACATCTGATATTGTAGTCATTATATATTCTTCTAAATTGTAATTTTCGCGTCGAAATTTTTATAATTATTTTGAGTCAATTTAATCAAAACTAACCGCAAAGCGATCATTTTCCAGGAATTGGAGGAGCAGTTAGCCCATGACGAACTGGCTGGGCGTGGCCATATTATAAATAGAGGTTTGCCTATTTTGGGCGCAGATCAATATCAATGCGTCCGTTGCGGTCGGCCAGACCTGAGCATTACTGATGCAAGGTTGCGAAAATTTGCTGAAGAGGATTCAAATATTTGTAACGAGAATTTACATAGCACATAAAGATGGGAAAGGTGGACGGCTGTAAGTCAAATGAGTGGTGAAGATGGATGGAAGTGCATTAAGAACGTAAATCTTGCATAAACGTTGAAATGGGAGAAAACTGGAATTTATTTTCGTTTGTGCATAAGTGTATGCTACTGCATGCTCGAATACTCGATTAAGAAACATGAAGTTTACGCGTTACTGTCAACTCAGTGTGTGGAAATGCAGAAATGTTCCTTAACCAGAGGCATTTTCAGCATTGAAAGTAAAATGAAAAAGAACAGCATTGATCGCTTTCTGAACGGTAGTAAAAAAAACCCGGAAAATTTATTAAAGTTTAAATAATTTCATTCTCTTTAGGCCTTATTGAAAATGCAATCGTGCAGCAAATTCACTGTGCCTATGCAGTCATTAACAAATATAGAAAAATCTGGTTTTTATTTGTGCGATAGACATGATGGCTACACTTGTGTGTGGCAAAAAAGTAAGGGTAATCATTGGACCGCCGTCTCGCTTGAAGAAATTTGTTGCCCGATTCTCAAAGGATTTTTCGCCAGAATCATTCTGCGCATTTTCGCGCAAATAAAAACTGCTGCATGTTTCCCGACATGTGCTTTATACGAGGAAGTTATTCATACAACGAGGGAGATTTTTTATTTTCATTGTCTCTATCCGACTCCATCCCTCCCCTAGCTTCTCTTCCTTTATACTCTTCCTTTCCTGCAATTCAGTGTGTACTTGATTAGCTTGTCAAGATTGTATATAAGTGTTTGCACATAAATATACACACGCGCAAACGATTCTTTGGTATTTTGCACGTCGATTCGCATAAAGATGGAGAAGAGATAGAAATCGGAGAAAATATAAGAAACAGTTTATTCTATTTTGGTGCGAGAATCTCGTATTGCTTAGTGCACTGCAGAAAATGCGAAATTCGACATCTTTTCCCAAGAAGCTTAGGCTCGTTTATTTGAGAGAAACAACCTTCCAACTACTGTTCTTCATTTGCTGTCCCTCTCCTCTAATCTGCACAAAAACTACCACCTCTCTAACGCGAACTGTGCATCCGTTTCGCTTATATTTTTATTTGATGTAAGCAGATCTTGGTTGACTCTGTGCGTTCAACTGACAAAATCGATGTCTTCTAGCAACTCGTGGTGTAAGTGGCGAAGAAACAGGGGAAGGGATGAGAATCTCAGTTTTGTAGCTCATTCACTAGTTTCGTTGCATACACCTTACACCGTTCAAAGATGAGCCTTTTTTAATTTATCAATTTTTTTCATTCATATCTGGACTGAGTTTACTTCGTGTTGGCTATGTACAGCACGCCTTCCATTTGGCTACACCTTATTCCGCGCATAGTCATTGCACAGTTTGGCTTCACTTTATCTCGTCGCAACAATGCCATCTCATGGGATCCAGATTGTTTTCCTTGGATGGTATTAGTATTTGCGAGCGCAACAAGGACGATAGATTTGTCAAACACATACAATTTTTTAAAATCACTTCATCACATCACTGTACTATCCATTAAAATAATACATCGTTTTGTTAGTGATCTGATATGTAATCGAAGTATGCAAATAGCAAATAGATCGTAATTTAATAAATTACAGTAATTCGAGAATATGTCCAAACTGTAACAGCTTGTATTGTACCGATTGTTACTCGGTAAGAAAGAAGTGTCTCGATTGCCAAGCCAGCCTACAGGTGAGTCGAATCGGCGATTCGTTCGAGAGAAAAATTATTGATTATAAACCAATTCCTTCGGAAAATAATTTGTACTTGGTTAGCGTCGATAACGGCATCCTCAACTGGCTCTGCCAAATTTTGAGAGCTGTGCCCTTACTTGTGTTATGCCATGGGCATTTGAGCCATGAACAGTTTAACATGAGTGCTTGCGCCACAGGCAGTAATATCGTCGGACATTTACTGGAGGGACACGTGCGCCGTTCAGCATTTTGCGGTGATTCCCACTAACATTCAACTATGCACGCTCAAATTTTTTCTTCCGATAATACAACTGCGCAAAGAATGCACGATATGCCTTACTTTATCCCAAAATTCCCTAATATTTTTCATTTAGTTGATGCTTTAAGCTTATAATGAGCGAATTTCATTGCTGTCAACTGAACACAACAGTTTGGTAAAGGCCATATCAGTTTCCTGGGCTAGGCAGAGATTGCCTTTAAGGATAAAATATGGGTGGAGAACAAATCTGGTTGATTACGAGGAGAAAAGTAGCTAGCTGAAGTAGTTAATGAAGCTACTGAAGTATCTGTGCTAATTAATCTTCCGTTTCGCTATGTGGAAGTCCATAAGTGGATCACTACGTTTCATTTCAGTAAAAGACATAGAACGAAGCTTTTTCGACGGTGGTCACGGGTACCGATGGTTTTCGAATGACCTCGTGGGAGCGGTCCAAATGAGGCTAAAACGCTGCAGAGCTTCCCGTTACTAAATAAATACGTTGTTATTAGATGGGGCGAGAAGTTAAAAGTTTATGCTTTAAACCAAGTAAAGATCAACATTCAGAGGTCATCCTTAAAGGATAGAGGCCGAACATATGCGAATTCATAGCTAAGGTTCAAAAATTTTGGAATGCTTAGTGTTTCATTAATGCTCTCTGCTAGAGGTCGGTCATCAGCAGGCGGTCATATAACGAATTGTACCTCATTTTGATGGCCAATTATTTTGCAGTTGAAAGAAATAGAATGGCATCGGACTATAAACCTTCCACAGTGATCCCATTCGTACCCCATTGCGGAAAATTTGCTCATTAATCAGGAGTATCAGTGAAAAGAGAAGCGAGCTTCAGGATATGAGAACAAGTGTGGCTTTCGCTTTCCCTGGTGATAAAGAGTTCTCTCATTCGGCTAACATGATTTACAATTTCAAAGAGATATTCACTTGAATTTGAAACGGAATAAGCGATATTTGCAGGTGGTGATGAAAGATGTTGAATTTTACTGTGATAGCAGTTATGATGAGGATGAATATGCCGGAGGGACGACATCAGTCCAAAGTATACTGTTAAAATTATTCACTTTGAGTGCCTAAGAAATCCAATGAGACTCAGGATCGCAGCCACAAACTGTTCTTGATTTTATGCGCTTTGCTGAATTTCGATTCGCAGAGCGTCAGCTGCATTTTCATTCTCTATCTGCGTGAGTTCATGGCAGTTTATCCGGTAGCTCCAGCTTGGAAAACACTGAAGCTAGAATTGCCAAATTTAGAGAGCGTAAGGTAGACCGCAAGGTGACCTCTTCTACTTTTTTACCTTCGTTCGTCCCCGCTCAATAAATTGTAGATATTTTTAGATGCCGAAAATTAACATTTTTTTTACACTTGCGGTACAGCGGAAAAATGGGCCTTTTGTAGGAAATCTGTACAAGTGATCAGATCAGATAAGATGGGAAGGCACATTTATCAATTGACGCTTAATTATGAAACTTATTGGTCAATCGAGTGGAGTGCAAAAATGCATATTTGCCAGCTGCAAAACTATATTCTTCTGATTTGAGTAACACATCAAGAGGGTGGAGATTGGACCCACATGTCTGCTTTCCAGAAGCCCATTCGCAAAGAAAAGGTAAATGAACATAGAGAAGCCACTCTGAATTGAATTCTTCTTAATCTTCAAATGCTCAGAATTGCTGCAATGGGATATAAGAATTGCCACTACATATGTCACCCTATTTGCATGTGAATGCATTACAAATTAATCTGTAGTCTATAAGAGCTATTTTAAATGTTAATCCATCCGTCCTCAGAACAGTATTACTTGTTTGGAGCTTTTTCGATGGAGAAAGTTTCTTTATATCGCACAAAAAGATGTTATTTGTGGATATTCTTAAGTGTTCAATTTTAGGATCCCAGTCCAGCGCTTCAGCTGAACGGGAAAGCGTTTTAAGACACACGCAAAGACAAACCTCTGGCAATAAAGGAACAAAAGCCACTATTTCATTTGCACGACAAAGTGCATCAAATAAAAATATGCCACGGAGAAGCATCAGCTCGGAGAATACCGATAAAAACGAGGCTATGAGTAGTACACGAAGTACAAAAAAGATTCCACGAGAAACGACAAAGAAACCAAGTGATAGTGTGGGCAACACGGAGGGGAAGAATGCCGAGAAATGATTAAGATAATGGAATTGTGTTTATGAATGTAGCGCTTATTCGTACCACTTGATGAACTTTCGTATATATTAAATAATATTATTCAGTTATTCCCTTGATGAATGGTTATTTGCTCATCGTTTGCAACAGTTTTAGAATTCAGTTGCCTTGCTATAAGTTGATATAAATACATTTAAAGCCTTTCGATTTATCGCATGTGGCAGTGGGTTGAATTTTTTGTTGTCCAGCAAAAGCAAAAGTTTGTTTGAAGAATCTTTCATTAAGGGAGGAGAGAAGACGGGGTTGAGTCGCCAATTGTTTAAAAAAAACCGTTTTGCAGAAAATATACGAAGCTAATATACAACGGAAACCTTTGTCGAATGAAGAATGAGCAAAGTGCATTCATAATTTGATTGTTAAGTTATAGTGTTGAAATCAGTGCGAATATAGGTGGGATCTATAAAAGAAATAAATTTTTATATTGTTACTCTGTTTGAATTATTTCTAGTCTTTGATTGTTTTCGACTTATTGCATTTCCTAATTCTTTAAAGTATTGCGCCCCAATTATTTACACCATTGACACCATTTTATTTGTGATTTCATTTGAGAAGAAATTTTCATCGCTCATTCATTGAACAATATCCATCGCGAGTGCGAATAAGCAATTAATAGTACAAGAAAAGACGTTCTCTGAATGCCGCATTCTTTGAAGGGTTGATGATCAAAGATCCCGATTTATATGTAAAAGCTAAAATTCCCAAATGCCACAAACCAGTTCTTCGAATATCTGTGGGAACTTCTCCGATCACAACTGTCACCAAAATCGAATTATTGAGAAAAATCATTTTCCTGTGAAAAAAAAACAACATTTGAATCCATATTGCTCCGATGAATTTTGAAAGCTTGTATTGTGAGAAGGTTGAAAATTTGTTTTCCAACCTTCCACTTTTGATTCACCAATCCTAAAAGTTTTCATCTTTATAAGAAAATTTCGCTGTTTACTCAAAAATCCTGGTGAGTTCAGAGATAAATTTTTTTTCGTGAATTTTATGATCAATATATCAGATTGCATCGAATAATCATTTGGCTTTCGTTGACACAACTTTGAATGTGTAGCGCAGAACAGTCAGGGTGGACTTTGTTACGTTCTTCAGTTTTCCGTTCACCTATTCGCATTCGCCGTTGTTGGTAGTGCGTAATCCGACGAGTTGCACATCTCCTCATAGTTTTGTTCGATCTCCTTCCGAAATTCACCCCCTTCGTCTTGCCTGTGCCTTTGTATTTGAAAGGTCCAGTATGAGTGCTGTCATCTTCTATACGTTCGAGCTTATTTTGGTTTTCGATACGACGCTCAGAATCTTATTCCATTAGTGGCTGAGTCCAGTGGTGATGATGCTGAAAGAGTTTTAAATAGCTGGTTAGTTTGTTTGTTGAACAGTGGAAGAAACAGTTGAAGCACCGCAGAAGAAGTCCCAACTTTATGCCTCAAATAATTGTGGTGCACAAGATACTTCTGCTGAGCAATGCTGCCTCACTGACGTGTTGCCGCATACCTTCTGGGAGTGTTAAATTATAGTATTGCACTAACTAAACCGGGAGACAGTGGATCGATTGTTTTACTGCTCGATGACAAAGTGCCTAAGCGGTTACATGCAAAGTACATGTAAGGTTATGCTGCGCTTAATTACCTTGTAGTCTGATCTTTATTTCAAAAAATAAACTCATTTCTGCTGCGGTATCGGTTGTAGTCTTTGTTGAGCTGGTAAACCTCGTGTCTTTTATTATATTCTCTCTACTGTATAACCCTTCTCTTTCCCCAAAAAAAAAACTTTTGGGTCTATGGATTCCTCGAAATATCTAGGGAGGGGGATCGAGATGAGTTTATACAAGGTTTATACAAGGTCAAACACTGTGCTCGAATCAAGTGAAGGAGATAGGCAATTCTTCAGTCATTAATGTTTTCTTACACGTGAGATGAAAGTCGAGGATCAATTCTCTAAGTGCAAACATCGGACATCCGTCAGTAAGTGCAAACTTGGGACGCCAGCCTGAAAGCATCGATTGGGCGGAGCCGTCTGAAAGCTGCTTGACGAGCTGCCAAGAGACACATGTAGCTTCGTGCCAAGTATCGGCCTTCGACCATTTGTGTTGTTTACTTCGTTTTTCGCTTTCAGTTCCATGTCGGAGCGGCGGTGCACTATGATGCGTTTAAATGTATTCGTTTTCACTCCTCTTATTTTCATTTATTTAACTATATAGTCATATAAAAATTCACATCGTGGACATACCCTGTTCTTTCTCAAATCCACTATTTGAAACGGTAGTGAAAAGTTATTCCAAATTCGCATGTTTTTTTGCGGTGACTAGCAAAAATTTAAGGTGACTTCGCTCCCATGTTCAGAGAACAGGAGGAACAAGCTATTTCTCCTCACTTTTAAAATAGCCACTGTTTTGATCCGATGCATTCTCAGGCTCTTCGTCACTTGTCATGTTTTCACTTCTTAGCTCTCTTCAAGAATCTTCCGTAGGTGATAATATAATATTTGTGCGTTTGTATTTGAAAGATCCAGTGTGAGCGCTGTTATGTTCTGTACGTTGCAGCCTATTTATATTTCCGTTTGCAAACTGCTGGAATTGCCATAGTCACCACGATTACATTCAAGTGATATTATTTGCATCCATCATTGCCATAATCGACAAATAACTCTGTTAAACCCCAATTTAGTGTTTTATTCGTTATTACTGCTTTATTGGAACTTCACCTTCATCAAAATTTGAGGAGGGTAGGCCGATAAAGTCGATTTAATTTATTGATGCTCACTGATAATTGAAATATTCCATTGTAATATCATAAAAGAGTTAGTGTTTTGTTAATCACTTCAATGCATCGCCGTAACCACCTTCATTATTGTACTTAACTCGTTGATTTGCTGATATTGTCAACATATTCTCAGATGGTAGTGGACAGACGCAAATCGCTTGATGAAAATTCCTTGGCTATTCATCTTCCTAACGAGATGCTATGCCATATTTGGTGAGTTCTTCTATCTCTTTTCATGAAACAACTTCGCATATCTTTCAGTTAGAAACATACTGATGTGCAACGGATGTGCTATAGTTTGCAAGAGTCAATCAGCAATGATTGCTTGACCATAAAGAGTTAAGAAACTGTACTGTGCTCGACCTTCCATGAAATCGTTTTAGAGTTCGAAAATCGCTGCTAATTTTGTGCTTCTAGGAGAATGCTGTATCAATCAATTGTTGTAGAATGCGATCAGGCGCTTTAATTGCTAAAAGTTATGCTTCCCATCACTAAGAATATGGTTCGTGCAAAAGTAAAATAAGTATGATAGAATATGTCGTAGGACACTTTTGAGATCTAGAGCGCTTATAATTTCATAGCAATATGTTGAGCATTCGTACATGCTACAGCGTTAACAGAATTCCATACTTAGTAGATATTAGGCTGCAAAGCACAGAATTGCATCCGGTTGGCGGAAAAAGTATTTATTGTCGAATACGTGGCGCGCCAAGAAATCTGTAATGAGGGAGAGGGTTCGACCGAATTTATAAAGGTAACAATCTGCAGGGAGCATGAAATTGGGAAATGCGTTGCGAAGAGAATACTGGAGTTCAGATAGTTTGATGGGGCATCGGAGCCAACCATAAGCGCATCCTGCTATTTTCAAAATTACAATGCAAAGCTGCACTCTAATATTGAAAAAAATATGCTAGCCCTCTAATGCCTCAAATTTTTCGGCAAGCTTGCGTTACATTCACTGTGGCTATCATAAAAGGTGATCAAAACACCCATTTACAAAAATCGAAATCAAAATAATTTCGCTTCGAATATTGTTGCAACGATCGTCGGGAAGCTCTCTTTCTAGACAGCGATTACAGCTCAATTTATACATCTTTTGATCTGGGATACACAGAGAATGCCAGCATGTGTCCTTCTTGAATCAGTGGTCAGACGATCTGTCAGACGCTGAATGACTGTTAGGAAGAATGAGATCTCGGGCTCGATTTCTGTCGGTCTTCCGACTAGTGAAACGGGATACAGTTTCTTTAATTAAAGCGGGCACAGCAAGCGGGAAACTAAAAGTTAAGACGCAGCAACTTATTGGAGCGGATGGGACAAGACGGGAAAATGGCTATAGTCGACGAGGTTCTTTTAATTCTAGTGCCTAATGGTTTATCTATAAAGGGAGTGCGAGCATTTACTCCCTCCCATCCTTCTTAGCGTCAGTGGTGACAGAAAGCAGGAAGCAAATTTACTGCAGGCAGTTTGCAACTCGAAATACCTTACTGAACTGTCGCGCAGTTTCTCGTGCTTGGAAGGCAATGATCGAGAGGCAACCATGTCCGAAGAAGAGATTCGCTTGGCTGCAGATATCTGTGCATCATGATAAGGCGCTGTTCAGATCCACAATTACGACATATACCTGAGTAACAGTGCGATAACTGCGTTGTGTAATCAGGAAGGTTGATCGAAACCAGGTCTCGTAGTAAATGTTAGGCCTCACAGTGAAGCGAGCTGCTGTGACACGCGCGTTTCACTGTTGCAGACCGATTTGCTACGAGCCAAGATGCGGTTGGTTAAGATTCACTGACAACGTAGTAGTATAAAGTACAGTCTTGCAAACCAATTCCACTAATGTCATAAGCTGATGGGTCATCTAATCGAATGCCATGTATGATAATCTTATGCCGAAATGTGTGGTGGTCACTTTAAGAGGTGTTACTCCACGACACCACATTTCGCTCTCCGCAATATTGCATCGAGCTAAGGCATAAACAAGTTAAACGTAAACTTTTGAGGACACGAAACAAGTACGTTTTTCTATAAATGTTGTTAGGAAATATTAATTCTTAGTATATGAGCATAGGAAAAAATTTGGCAAATTTTATGCAGCGATACAAATTGAATCCATGCAAAATCTTAAGTCGAGAGAGTAACTTAGATGTCATCACTGAAAGCAGTTTGTTACGTTTCCTGCCAACATTTTCAGCACCGCTTTAAGCGAATGTATAATGTTGCAGTGGTTCTTGAAAGGTGGCACTTGCACACGTTACTGGGAACTTCCCGCTGATATAGAGTCGCTACGAATGGCGCTTTCTCTAGTCGAATTACATAATCCTTTCAAAGAAGGTACCACTTCATTTTGCATCTCATTGTTGAAAGACAATTAGAATTCTCGAAAATATCGTTCTCCGGTTATAACACCAAAGCATATAGCGCTTGCAATATTCTGGAATCTGTGCGTGCCGCTTCCCCTCACCCCACTCCCCTACCCTTCTATAAGCAATTTTTGTGTTGCTTGATTTTGAGAGCTGCCAGTTCTATGATATGGGTCTCCCTCGACGTGCAGTTTCTCGTATCTTCAACTCTCATGGTCGTATAATCATAAATTTAGCCTCGTTGATAACTATTCCACCCCTACACTTGAATAGACGATTGTTCTGTGTACTTCAGAGAGGCAGAGTTCGTCAACGAGACAAATCGATTACAGCATAACCATAATCTGCAAAAAATTCAGTGGGCACATTTAGTGCGCGTGAAAAGGTGGCTGAAAACACATAAAAAGCTCTTATTTCACTTTCTTTGTTAGAACATCTTTAAAAAGTCAGCGAAAAACAATCGAGATTGTCCACAAAGGAATATTGTATAAAAACACACCTATGTTGATGAGAAAAGTGTTTTTGCCATTCTATCATAATTAAAGGCACGGAATGTTGAGGAGGGCCCATGGGTTGGTGCATCGAAACGGCTGAGCTCTGACGATGCTTATGAATGCGGCCTATCAACCATGAAGAAAATAAGAGGAAAGAAGTGTGAACAAACAAAAATTCCCATAGCTTCACATTCTTTGTTTATTTATTTTGACGTCCTGAAAACATATAAAACTATGTGGGCACGAGCAGCAAGAAGGAGTAAAACGTTCACCAAGATATAATTTAGGCGAATAGACATTTAATACACAAGAGCAGCAGTAGTGTGTAGATTGAAACGACTCGCAGCAGCTTAAAAGCTGAAGAAATGAATGCATTAACGATATCAGCAGGAAGCAAATTCCAATTCTTACAATGAGAAACTTGAAATTATGCAGATCATTGTTTGTACTGCAACATTTTTTGGAGGGCTGAAACTGATGCACACGTCGACTGAAGGGAGGGGAAAACTGAAATATTTCTGGCAGCAAGATGTCACAAAAGCCGAACACAATTTTATATGGAAGAATCAAGTCAAATCTGAGTCTGCGGTATTCCAGTGACTTCAGTTGAACATTTTTAGCCTTGTAATGTAATTAGGCTGATCTGAACCACGACAAACTTTGCGGAAAGCAATGCGAACGAAGCATATGCAGACATTCTCTAGCAGTGTGATATCAGAAACCAAACAAAGATACCATACAGAATGAATTATTTTAAATTGGGTCGGCATTGGCGATGAAGGCATTTTGGTCATGTTCAGTGCATATGCGTTGAAAGGCACAGAGAAATAGTTTTGCAATTTTCGACGACTCGTCTCACAACTTTTTCCCAAAAACGCGCCCGAATCTTCTGAAAAATTCATACCACTTTTGCATAATAACAGTTCCAGTGAACTCTCTTATCTCGATTAGCTCCAGTGGAGCGTGACGCTGTAAACAATTGCAAACGCTTTCGATACATCGAATTTTGAGAACAGACAAACTCGACGTGTTCTATAGGGCATGTAGAGCGGAATTTTATATACGATTTAACGCAGAAAAGCAGAATGGCTGTTTATGTTAAAAGTGAAATCATCGCTATACTTTCTCGGGTGAACTGCATTATGTTCTTATTTTAAAAGGAAGACACATAATTCTTTCAATTTCAGGTGGAATGTTATGCATCGATTCGTCAGCGATAAGCTCCCCAGTTTTGGACGTAATAGAGGAGCAACAATGGAGTATTCATGATCTCCAAATTACTGGGCACTTGACGCTTCTCAAAGTTGCTATCATAAAAAATTTTGCACTTCGTGCCGGTGCTAAATGGCTGATTGTTGATGGGTTTCGTTACTCATGTAACTAACTCGCTGTTGCCTATTCATTTCATTCAATTCGCTTACTAAAACTACTGCTTCGATAACAGATAATCAATATATGTGAGCGTGTAAACACAAGATTGTTACAGCCAACTGTTGCCTATGTGTACAAAGATCACCTTTGTAACGAATACCCATCCACGTGAAAAACATTAACACATTAGAGACATTGTTATAATCCATTCAGACATAAACACGTGCACATATAAAATATATCCTCCGATGTGCACTAGTGAGTGCTCTCGAATAGAACTTAACACAGAAGGAGGACGAAGAAAGGAATAAAGAGATGTGTTTACGTGCATTATGGAGTGCTTACGTTTATCTCATGCACAACTGACAAACAATTCCATGTTTATTATGCCGCAATGATGGATGTTCGTTGCTGCATGCAGGGCTAAAAGAATTTCCACCCTGGCTGTTTGCATTTAGTGAAAAATTGCAGCTTAGCACTTTTGAATGTTTCTTTTGGAGATTTTATATGTTTCGAATAATATGCGAAAATCATAAGCAGTGTGCTAAGTATTTCACAAATATTTGCCGTTACGAAAATATTACATTCATTACATGAGTAAATGTTTTTGTGTAAACATTTGCTCACTCATGTAAATGTTTTTTCAACTGATATTTGGCATTTAACACGCACGCAAGCTTTCGCTATCAGACTCAAACTTTATGGTCTTTTCCCACCATTTTCATTGTTTTCCTTTTTCCCATAAAAATCGCAAACACTGTGGTGTTGAATAAATGAGCTGGCGATTTTCGCATTGCCCACTGAAAATTTTCCGAGGACTGACGTATATTATCAAAAACTAATTGACATCAGTAATCGCACAGTTCAGTATGGGTTACATTTGAGGGCATAATTTAATCGCAAAAGAAGCAAAAAATTGAATCAATACGTGGACGACCAAAAACAATTCATCCTACGACCAGGGAATCGATTAGGTGAGAATTTTATGGGAAACAGTGAACTGATTCAAAATAAGTATCTCGTTCTATATGAAAACGAAATTTCAGCATCATCCTACTGCTAACAAAACGTTTTTCGCCGCATAAGCAATACGATTAATGAGAAACGCAGTTTGTTTTATCAAAAAGAGAAGGGAAGTCTCTATAGAAAATAACAATGCAAAAGAGAATGCATTTCTATAGCAATAAACAACAATAAGTGGGAGTAATAAATGAGATATCGGAAGATGACTGTGCACAGAATTTTGCGTAGTTGATTGAGCAAAGATTAGATTTCTATTTAGTGTGTTGACTTTATTAGCAATAAAGTGCTGAATTAATATGCGCACTGCTTTGCACTACATACACGAATCGTATCAACAAGGCTTTAGGTGCACAATACACCAACAAGTTCTCATCTATTGCTTCTATAATTCATCAGAAGTCTGTTAGGTTGTTTTGCATGAAAGAATCCTAGTAGTGAAGGATTTACTCGCTATAATGAAAGGAACGCTGCCAGTGGGAGAAAGTGAGCAAAACACATTGACGCTAGCACTGCTCACGTGAAAAGCATGTGGAATTCATATGGCGCAAGTGCCAGCGAGATCGAAGTTCATCTTTCAAGTGCATGCTCGTTGTTTGGATTGAGTCCCGAGAAAAGTGCCGAGCGGGCATGCACTACGCTGCTGATAGCGTCACTGTTGTTGTTATGAGAGGGATCATTCGTCCTGAAAATTTGTGCGTCAGTCGTCGCATTCTATGAAATGCAATGAACTGATAATTCCTAATACCCTTAGGAAGAGAGAGAGGGTCATCGTAATATTGCTCAACGGTCATTGCGTTTCAATTTACCTGCAGCACCAAATTTAGTTATGATACGCTTCTTGCATATCACAACAACGTACAATGTGGCAGTGCTCGATGTGAGAATTAATAAATAAACGCATCATAACCAATGATAAACAACCAATAAGTAGATGACAGTGGCACAAACGGCTGGTTCAAAGAACGAGTGAGAACGTGTTTTCTTGCACTGCATTTATTCGCCGACGAAATGAGAGCTTCTGGCTTCAACTGGAAGGTATGTCTAATTGTTCATTTTACTTATTTAACATTTTAATGTAAAAATTGAAAATCAGTAGATACATTGCATCTCAAGCGATTGTCTTCTTTGGTAGCGTAGTTTAATTCGTAAATTATAGCTGAAAGGACTATAAAATGGCTCATCGCTTGGAATAGAAATCGCTGGACAAAAGTGCGAAGTTTATTTTGCTTTAATTGTAAGTACCTAATTTCACGAAGGTGGTGACAAGCAAAATTGATGCTGTGATTGAGCGAAACAAAGTGGGGAGCATTTTCGGCAATACACTTTCCAACTTGTTGCATGAGTCTCCAATATTCTGCTTCCAAATACCTCCCACTAATAGAGATATGCCTTGATCCTCGGCCCCCTCAGATGATATGCATAGAGCCCCGACGGTTGGGCGCACCAACAGTCAGGATGAACCGAGGATTTTCGGAGGTGCTGCATAACAAATTTTTTGCCTCATTCATCCCTGCTACTCCCCACAGACCATCCACATTCAGGCGAATCATCCTCGCGTCATGTTACGTCCATCCAACCATTAAGTGTTTAAAAGCGCTATGAGGTGGATTTAGACTTCAGCAGCTTTCCATGTATTTCAACCTCCAAAATTTCTTCTCGAGCTGGGAGAAAACAGAAGCGAGCATTTATGAGGCTGAGGTTGTCATGTTCAGAAATATAACAACAATGGTTGCAAAAAGATATCCGAACTCCTTGAAGATCGCGTTCGACCAATCTGTATCACATCTGAGTAATCAAAAGCAATACCGCCTTTATTCACACCGGAATAAAGATAAGTACTCTCTTGTAGATATGCATAAACCGCACAAAATTGGAATACATAAACACTTTGAAGACTTAATGCTCGAATGAAATCAGGAGAAAAGCAAAAGAATGGAATAAAACATAGAAACAAACCACAGTAATGGGTGAATGGAAAAAATAACATCCCCCCATCTGTTCTACCGAAGTTTAATGAAACAAAAGAAAGAAACATTGTCAAGAAAATGCAAATCAACGTATTGACACATTGCTATGGAAACAACTATGAGCAGCATTAAACTGGACATCGTAGGAGAAAATCATATTAACGGACTAGACTTGCGAAAACTTGAGGGTAGAAACTATTCAGACGTATCTGAGAGATGGAGACATTTTGAGTAGATTGGACAGCGCACCACAAAAAATATCGCAAATTTTCTTAAACAGTTATCAACTATCCGCAAAGTGTTGTTGGCAATCGGCGAACATTAAAAATAAACACTAAAACGTGGTTAAACAGAACTTTCATAGAAATCATTCGCAACACGTGTTTCTCTCGTTTCTCCCCATTGCTTTATGAGCTTGTTGTTTCTCCCGTCCACTGTTAAAGTAGTGCCCTTTCATAATGATGAATTTTGTCCAATCTTTTAACCGCATTCATCCAGAATTTTAAATATCCTCAATTTGAATAAGAGACTTGGTGTCCTGACCATGTCGCTTTTTTCTGCATAGATTGCAAGGAGCAGGTCTTTTCCGACCTGCTCCTTGCGGTCAGTGGGCATTTTTTGCATTGGCGCAATCCAGAAATATGTCCTTGAGCTAATTATTATGTCAGTAATATATGATAATTTCAGAAGAACAATAATCAAATGTTCTATCGCCGTACAAAGGAGAACACTCGAAAGCGCATTAGCTGTTGGATGGTTGAATATGTTTTCGACTGCAATATAATTTTTTGAAATTGATTATGTTTTCGACTATTATATAATTTTTCGAATGAATCCTTCCCCCTGTTCCCATCTTTCCCATCCTTTTTGCTGATGAAAATGATGCAGTAGTCCGCCGCATTTCTCTCTCTCTCTCTCTCTAATTCTTGTTCCACCATAAGCAAATATAGAAATACAGGAGCCTTGTGCATTCTATATTTCGTTGACCGAAACGGCTTTGTATTCTTTGCGACGACTCTCGGCGCTGTTTTCTAAATCAACACCGCGGTGGAAGAAAAAGGTTTTGAATCGAATTCACGGAATATGCAAAACTTCACATCGACTCGGTTAATAAACATTTGTTGATGACTCGGCCAATGAACGGTATTTGCTGCTGTTGACAAACTTAGTTCGCTGTCATTGCAGAGTGTAGTCGTTAGCTTTTCTTGAGCCGTCATTTTTACAGAGCGGCAATGAGTTGTGCAGAAATTCAAATCCTTGCTCGGAACGAATGGAATGTATGGGCGATAACCTTCATTGTTAACGGTGATATCTCATCCCAAAGCTTGAATTGGCGTGCTGAAAAGGCTGAAACTTTAAACCTTCCCCACTCTAACCTGCAAAGCTCGAAAATCCGATGCTAGACACTCGCACCACCACGAAAAAAAAACACGAAAGTGAAAGCACTTAATTGCCGTTATCAAATTCAAATATAGTAGTGGAAGATGCTTGACGCAGCAATCAACTTTGCACAATATGTGCGACATATATCGGCAGGATATGCAGTTATCCCTTTATGTCTACGAATCCGTCCACGAAGTGTGGATAAGTGTGAAAAGCGCATTTTCGTCCCATTGTATCATAGGCTAATGCTGGCCTAACTAACTACAGATAGATCCTCAAAAGGTGTCTTCCTTTTATTTCTCCGAATCGACTGAACCGTTTTTTAAAACACTGAAGTATAGCTTGTACAGATCCTCACCTATAACGTCTTTTCAAACCGCATTACATGGTTATAGGAACGAACTCAGGAAAGTTCTAGCAAAGCCTTTACATACACCTTTGCAAAAAGCACGTTGCTGCGGTAATGTATATAAATATTCTCCAGATGGATGTGCCAAACGATGTTTGATGGGTATGCTAATTCATTGCTTATCGCTCGAATGTGATGCATTTCTGCTCACAGATTTTGTGAGTAAAAATTGCAATAAGTGGAATATTGCGGTCATTTGTTGCATGTGTTTGGAAGACTTCATTGGCACTTCCACTGGCACAACTATGAAACCGTTTTGTACGGACCAGTTGAGTGATCAACAGCAATTTTTAATGGATGCCGGAGAAACAAATCAATACCTTTTGAATTTCAGCATGAAACTTGGGAAATTTTTTTTCAAGTCGCAGTAAGCTTATAAATTCAGTTTCTACAAGTTTTCAACCAGATCTTAAAATCCTCCCAAAGCACTACCACTCCTTTGGCGTATAGTTTCGCTAGAGGTAAACTGATACTCAAAAGAGTCTTGTGCTTCTTTTCCGTTCAGTACGTGAGCGGATAATCTGCTTCGGGTGCCTACTGCTATGGCGATTATTGTTCCTGGTCTTCTTCTCGCTTCTCCTCGCTCTAACTTCATTCACTCTTCTTTCTCCCATTCAGCAGAGGTGTTAGGAATCGTTTTTGAAAATGGCTTGCATTTTTTTTGACGCCACTGGTAGTGCCAGAGCATTTGTGGTCTCAGCGATATTATTACGAAGAAGATAGTCTCTGTAGGCATTAAACTACAACTGAAAACACATTATTGCGTGCATTGTAGGGTATATTTCAACTTGTTGCATATCAAGGGGAACAAAAAAACGACT
Organism: Baylisascaris schroederi; assembly: GCA_006503575.1. NCBI lineage: Eukaryota > Metazoa > Nematoda > Chromadorea > Rhabditida > Ascarididae > Baylisascaris > Baylisascaris schroederi. Next base: position 19,049 of record QEWY01002240.1, on the reverse strand, counting down.
CTCCAGCCGACGAATCACAAAAGCTGCAACGACGAAATTAAGTTCCTGAGATTACCTGTCAAGAGTTCCGAAACCGAATTTCACGCTATATTAATGAAATTTGCATTTAAACATTCACACAGGCTATTCAAGGTAATCAAGGCATTTATTGCATCTTAATTTGTGCTTCCATTTAGACAGTGTGCAAGCCGAATACTCCGATTTTTGCATTGCTATTCTATGGATTTGTTCTTTTGTGCCGTGTAATTCGCTCTTCGGCGCTCGTATGAATTTCCCATTCGAATGGCGTTTCTTCAGTGACATCTACAGGCTGGCAGCGCTGCAATTCGACACTATTTTAATCAAGATATGTAAGGAAGTAATCTCAGATGACCGTACATAGAGCGCTTCTGTAATTTGTAGTAGCTGCGCTGCTAGGTCATATGAATCCCTGTAGCAAAGAGACAGGAGTGCTTATGTTTGCGTTCGTTGACGTAGTCACCGAAGCCTTGATGAAAGGGCGATGACAGCCCGCATACGGGGTGAGCAGGGGACGGACACATCACGTCATCTCCACGATCCTCAGTCTCCGGGCAATGCAAAAGGTGCATGCATACCCTACAGCGTATAAATCTCAAAGCGATCTTTTATCTATGTGTACTTTTGAAGCGTTCTGATGCTTTAAGTTCAGAAGTGTTATAAAATAACAGGGCATTTTTGTGATGGGAGCATCGCAGTGATTTGGATTTAGTGGTAAAGCTGTTATGCGAGGAGGAAGCAAAGAAGTTCCTGGCGAAAGCAGTGTTCAGTAGAACTCGCATATCTATGAGCAGTTCTACTCAATACGGTCGTTTAAATGTGAGCAGAAATGCGCTTTTCATAACGCGATTTATTTTTTCTTTCAGTTGCATGATAGCCAAATCGCAAAATGAATCCATCTACCTGCGAGAATCTCCTCAGTGTTTCCGAAAGGAAGGCTATTAGGAAGTCCATTGAGGAATCGTCCATCATAAGAAATGCAGCTAGGGCTACACATGGCATAAACCACGTTTTTAGAGAAAGGATTACTCTCATTGCTGATGGACTAGGCAACTTTCTTTCTGCAACCTCAAGCAGATCAGTTTATTTTTCTGGGTAGTCTGTTTGGAAATTAGATACAACATCATTAAACAGAGGCAAATGAGCAGGTAAACATTCAAACACGGTTGCTTTTTTTTTCTGCTGAATGAATGGTACGTTAACAAAGTTACCTTTAATATGCTGGTGAGAAATGAATAGTTAGGTAGATTGCTGTATTCAAGAACTCTTAAATATTTACTGAATTCCTCCATCACCGGTGGTGACAGCCTGTAACGAAAGTGAACGTTTCAGTTATTGTGCTGTGATGCAAAATCTCTTATTGCAGCGCTGTCTGATTGCGTACAAATATATGCCTACAGCCTGCTTCGCCTGTGCGCCCGCCAGTTTCAACTAAACAACCACTGAAACGTGAGTTTTTTACAAACTCAACTGTCTTCTATATCAGTCTCGCCATTGTGACTGTGCCCTCTTCTCGCCGAAGTAGACTTCAGTCCATAGATTCCTATCTATGGAAAGAAGTTTTGTAGATGCAGCAGTCACATATCGATCAAGGTTAACTAGTGTGGGGCTGTTGGGTTTCGAGTTATAATTAGGAACTTATGTCCGCAAAAGGCATTCCTATCTTGATAAAGCATGCTGAAATAATATTCTTTGTTTTTCATGCCGAATTTTACACTTCCAGAAAGCCTGATTTCTCTCACGCACTTACTGCAATGACCGAAATTCAAGGTTTTCGCATATTCAGCCTCGGAGAAAGTATAAACAGTCCAAATGTGGCATTGATTAACCTATATATAATGTTAATGTGACACATTCAACGGTGGGAGTAGCCAAAACTGCTTGCAGATCCTTACAGGGATTCGTGTTCTAGATCACTCTAGGTCTCATAATCTGTATTCTTCGTTTGTTGGCGGTAACAAACCGTTCACTGAACAATTGATTTATCGTTCACACTAAGTCCCAGGTATATCGATCGTTAATAGCTCCATCTAGTCCCCGAAACTCAGAGGGAATTACAATATGGAGGACTGCCGTCTTAACTCCTCTCCGAGTCTTTTCTCCTCTAATAAATCGCAAGCCAACTCTGCCAAAACGACCTGCAGCTGCATCTAGCTTCCTGAAAAATAAAAACAAGCAAAGTGATAGGGAGACACGCTTGAAAAACCTCAAGACTGGTCTATATTTTGTCTCCCGACTTATTCAATAGTTCAGCCAGGCATCTTAACAAAAGCGGTGCAGGGTGGTTTCGGTTCAATGTGGGCGTATTTTCAATTACGTTCCTTGGAGCGGCGCGCCATCGCCTTCGTCCTTTCAATCGAAAGTTGCGAGGCTGCTACAGCCGTCGCTTGCTATTGCCTCCCACATTTTTTATCATCGGCTTTTCAAACCATGAAACGCCTCCAGGGTGATTTTGTAAGAAAAAAGACTCCACCTCGCTAGTTTATCGAATTCTATATTATTCTTTATTTCAGCCACTTCATCTGCGTCCGTAACATCGGTCCACGGGAGCGATCCCTCCATTAATTCGATCAGCGAGTAAAATAAACTCCATAAATCATCCACTGGACCCTAAATATACTTAACAGAATAATGAAAGAGAGAATCGCTCTCGCAGTAAGTTACTCTGTAAATATCCTGAGTGCTACTTTGACTTAGGAGCACACCGGCTGTATTTGAACCAAAAAACTGACATATTAATCTAGTACCGTGAATGAAGAGAATATTAAAAAGAGAGCAGATTCGCTTTATGCGGCTAGTTTTGTGAAGTTTTAAGGGATTAACTTTATGCATGCATTACTTTAAGAAAAGGGAACCGCTGAGTGAGTTAATAAAGTGTTCCCTGCGAATAATTATCCATAACATGTGTGTAACAAATTATAAAAGGCATCTGTAATTTGTTTTGTCTCATCGACTACATGCCACATGACGGAACATTCGGTGTTCATACGTACTGTGGTGAAAACCGAAGGTATTTGCTACTAGTAGTGAGTACCCTTTGCATCCTTCAAGGTTGAGCTTGTTTAAAACCAAACCACTAATAATAGAATCCCGAGCTTTTGCATGCGTTTGTGATGGGAGGCACGCGAGTTATTAGTTTCATGGTTCCAGACATTCGAAGTTTTCCAGGCAAATACACTTAAATGAGCACGAAAGGAAAGTCGTAAGTTTTGAGCCTTCCGTGCTGAGAAAACGTCTTGACGTTTTGAAATTCCTTCCGCCTCGCACGATTGTCCAGAATGCATAAGGCGAGATTGCAGCCAAATCCACGATTGCCATTGAATTGCACATTTCCCTAATATATCAGTAATCAATGCTCCGCGCCATAGGAAAATAATTCTGCCGATGTCAGTACGATATTTTCGAGCTTAAGATGCGGTAGGAAATTCAAGGCTGTATAGAATTTTCTAGGCAGGTGGCGTCCGAGGAATTCGAGATATACAACATGCTAACATAGGATGAACCAGTGTTGTGGGGGGAAAAAACTTCCTGCAAATAGTGAACTGCCTTTGCACTGCAAAATGATAACCTTCAATGAGGAAATATCGAACTGCAATATATTAAAGGTCGAAGTTTTCGCGGTGGCAGAGCATCCTGTCGATTTCCCAAATTGCTGCCAACTAGAGCCCAAATACTGAGGGTAGTTATTTCTGTTGAATATGTGATCTTGTTTCATCACATTCAAAGTGATGACTTGGCACGCCGGAAGTGGCATTGCAAAACGCATGCACGTGGCAAAGACTGCCATGTACAATAGCACGTCGTGACGACGCGCAGTGATGTAGCGGGTACCACGTGAATGCATAGCAGGGCTATCATATTTTAACATTAATTGACACGTGACGACAACTATATAAGATGTGCCTTTTCCATTGTTTTTTTTGTGTGTGTGCCTGCGCGTGTGTGTGCGCGTGCGTGTGCGTGTGCGTGTGTCTGTATGTGCCTGTGTGTGTGTGCGTGTGTGTGTGTATGTATGTGTGTGTGTGTACGTGTGTGTTTATGTGCGTGTGTGTGTGTTTGTTTGTGTTTGTGATTGTGTTTGTGTGTGTGCGTACGTGCGTGCGTGCGTGCGTGTGCGTGCGTGCATGCGTGTGTGTTTGCATGCGTGGGTATAAGTGTGCGTGTGTGTGCATGCGTGCGTACGTGTGGGTGTGTGTTTGTGCGTGCGTGCATGTGTGTGCGTGTGTGCGTGCGTGCGTGTGTGCGTGTGTGTGCGTGCGTGCATGCGTGTGTGTACGCGCGCGAGCGTGTGCGTGTGCGTGTGCTTGCGTGCGTGCGCGCGGACGTGTGTGCGTGTGTGCGTGTGTGTGTGTGCATGCGTGTGTTCGTGTGCGCGTGCGTGCGTTCGTGTGTGCGTGCGTGCGCGTGCGTGTGCGTGCGTGCATGCGTGTGTGTGTACGCGTGCGTGTGTGTGCATGTGTGCACGTGTGTGTGCGCGCGTGTGTGTGTGTATGTGTGCGTGCGCGTCATCCTGGTTGTACCATTTTGCGTTTATGAGGATGTGCTGAACAAATTGAAGTGGGCAAAGCTCTATAATATGACAGCATAACAAACCGGCTCTTTGCGTTCGTGAATCGCTACTGAGACGTATCGAATTGTCCCTCGGAAACCGGCGTAATGTCTCTGTTTTCGGATTTTCCCATCACTGGATCGAAATCGCCTTGCCATACCAAAATCAACCAAATAGATTGTATGTCTCTTGTTTCCGTGTCCTATGCAAAAATTCGAAGGTTTTATATCTCTGAAAACTGACCACTGAAATGTTATACCACATGATGTTGCTTGATAATGTGCTCGATGCCTTTTAGCAGCAACATTATCCTTCATTTCTTTTCTGTCAATCCTGCAATGCAAGTTTCTAGATGAATGATATGGAAAAACAATATTCCTCGTAGTATATGGTCCATGATATGCAGTTACAATATGACGTGCATACAATACGCTCAGGTAGTGTGCTTAACATAACATACCATCCTGCGATAATTGTAACTCATGTAAAAAGTTTTCCTGATATAGTCGAAGTTTACCTCAGAAGGAACAAGAAAACGCTGGAATTGCATTGATGGTTGGTTATAATTTTATGATATCGTTAATCACCATGATTCGTTACTTTTTACACGTTCGAATGCTACGGTGAAACGCAGCACCACAAATGAGCTATCGACCCCTCGTTTTGGCATGTGGATTATGTGGTATCGCACTGTAAAATGTGGAATGATCAGTATCAATACAAGTAGACCTTGTCGGGAGAAAAGGAGAAATTCCGGCTATCGGGAGCAGGTTCCTCATCACCAGTTTTCCTGGAATGCTGACGTCGTAGCAGCGGAACTCCATTTTTTCCTCGGAAGGTCCTAAGTTTTCCGAAAAATTCCACGCTTTTAAAAGATTCTTTGTGTTCATCTTTCCGGCCCAACACCCTAAAATTTCTTATTATCCTTGTCTGCCGGAATTGCTTGTCCTGCCAAAAGTTGTTCTGCCTGAAACTCGTTGCGATACCAGCTTTTCATTGTGGAAGTATCTTGTTGGGACGACTCGTTCCTGTCCAACAATCAATTGAGGTTAAGATATGCTGATATTTGTTTCTCTGCTTGAAGATATTCCCGTCCCAGATGCTCTGAGAGGAAAGATGTAGGTATATCTCTTTCAGGAGAATGACTGAGTCTGTGAGGTCTCTGCTTTCTTATGCTGTGCTCGTTGTTCTGATTAAAAAGAACGAAGTGCAGACTTCGTTCTTTTTAATCAGAACAAAGAGCACATTGTTTTGTTGCAAACGTGTCTTTGTTTTGATATGTTTAATCTACGATAGACCGCAGTGTATAGACCCTCGTATATACATGGTTTAAGTTATGTCCTCTTCTTCCGTCGAGCGAAAACAACTCCAAGAAAACATAAGAAATGTTGTTGACGAACCGATGAATGAAGCCAATATCATGCAAAGACTTCAAAGCAACAATGCATTGCTGCCCAACGCGAGTGACCGTACTAACACTCAAATGCCGTCCAGGTTCTTTTTTGCGAAGATCAGACAAATTACGACCTAACATCTCCATCACGATATAATTGTAGTCTTCGAACACACCACAGGCTAGCTGCAAATGATTCTTCACGCGTTGATCAGAAGTTTATCTGGCCACTTCGATCCTAATTATAGCAAGCAACCGTTCCTGTGAAATGAACAGCTGATGAAAATCCTGAGACAATGATTCTATCAAGATTATGTTTATGCTTGCTTGAGATTTCACTCCTGTACATTCACAACCGTATCACCGACTTTAGAAAGTGTAAGTTACGGGGCCTACGGGCTAGAAATTCAAAGAGGCGAGTTCGGGAGGGGATCAAAGAAGGATTTTCACTGGTTAAAAACTTTCTGAAAGGCGAGAGGAGGGGTGATGAATATGGAAGCGTTGTGTGAAGGACTCTCTGTTGTCCTTTATATTCTAATTGCCAGAATAAGATAAAAGATGAAGCAGAATAATTCTCAAGCATCAAAAATCATTTTGAATCTTAACATTTATACTAAACATAATGTATGTTTATGCAGAGCGATTGCTTAATAAAAATCGAAATGTTGAAATCTGATCAAGTTCGAAATCTTCTCAAGTCAACTAGAAAGCAGCCTAGAGCCCAAGAATTTTCGGGGTCAGTATGTTCGAGACTTTGCTCTAAGCCTCCTCTAAAATAAACCTGGATCGCCAACAGCTGGCGGTGAGGAGTCGTTACTACACGATTCTCCTACAACACACTATTGTGCATTTGATCCCATTAAATTTATCAGTATTTGCCTGATAAGCCAAACATTAATCTCAGTTTTTCAGTAATATAAACGAGCTTAAAAACTCGATGGCATCACAATTACTTTAAAATCGTTCCAAAACATGTGCCTGTTTGCTTTTCCATATATCTGCTATCACATTCAACAACGTTGGCATTCTCCGTTAATATTCAACAGCATCGAATTGCACATGTTGCTTTTCGGTTGCGGTCACCATCTTGAAGGATCAAAGACCAAGTCCAAGATTGGCTCACATACCAAAAAAGTGGAAAACCACCTAGGGACCCGACGCTGTCTTCCTTCCATCTAATCTTACTCCCTCGAAAATGTGAAAATCAAGAGGATATTCTGCTCATGCGGAGAGAGTTGCAGTATTCTGCTCAATGGCCAGTGAACTAGCATATTTTCCGTTCTTCGACAACGGTAGGAAAAGAGGTATGGATCTTACGAATTGCGGGAAATGTGGTCTTCCACTCAGCGCTCTGATAACCTTTTGCTCGAGTATTATCCGGCCAGGTTCATGATCTCTTGGTCCCAGCTTTATCGCAACTTCCCTTTTAAGTCCCTAAACGGAACTCGCAGCAGCCATTGCAAAATGAAATGTTGCAGCAAAGAAAACATGTTCATGGGGCAGCAAAGAACTATAACTGGATGCCTGTAAAAAGCTCTCTTTTAAAACATCCGGTGCAAAATCCTGCAGGTTGCGGTCCTTGGAATTCTTTTGTTGCCTCAGTTAATGTGAGCGAAGCATTACGGATTGTTATGATAGAAAGTCCACATCGGTTGCCTAATCGCGCTTCAACATTCACTGCATTATGTTGCCGTTTGCTGACCACTTTTTCCACATTTACAGAAGTGTGACATTGTAACCGTTTCACTTACTCCTTTTGCTGATACAGTGGACTGGATATTTTTAATCCAAGGTTTTTTCCGAGCTCTATCGAAGAACAGACCACTGATTGCATCCCATCGCCTCATTTCATTGTGGTTCAGTTTATACTACAATTGGCTTAACACTGCTCCCTTTATCTGTGGATACCTGACTGTTGCTTCTGTCTTTTGTATTTATGCCAACATTTTTTTTAAAAGTTGCCGATCATGAATACCCAAGGCTCTGTCATCCTCAGGAGACAATAAAATTTTCTCAAGAAAAATATATTTACTTCGCAATATTTGTTCTTAAAAATACAATAGAATACTCGAAATACCCAAAAAATGTAATATAATTACCCAAAACAGGACTCAATTCCTCAAGATAAATACAGTTCTGTCGTTCTCGAGAATTTCGCAGTATTTGTGAATTTCAATCCGTTTGTGGTTCATATTTCGTCAAATGCTTGTCTTCCCCTCAAATGTCTTATAACAAATGTGAGTTAACATGCTGAAGAGGGGGAAAGCAGATTGATTGTACGGGTGGTTAACAAGAATAATGTAAGCAGCCACTTTCCAAGCATTACTGACAGAGATTTAAAATTTCGTCACTGCTACTTGTAAAACTTAGTAATAGCACATTTAACGAAATTACACATGAACTGTTCAGCTGAACGAGTATTTCGAGTGGATTGAACCAAACCTCATCGAAAACTTCAAAAATTTGTCCAAACCCTCCACCGCCGAGCATTTTCCGGACACGGAATTTGCCGGCAACAAGCATATCAACTTCCAGATAGGGTGGAGCGCGTCGTCCATGACGAATTCGATTTCTCACTGCTATCTGAACAGCACACGTTTAACAGGCAGAGTCGATCCGTCGATGCAGTTTAGCAAATTGTAACTAGCATACTAGAAGATAAACTATTCGGGCAACAAATATCCAGCAACAGAATTTTCATAAAAGTCAGACGACGAAGTCGCCCAATTTTAACCAACTGTACTCAACTTTTGTCGCTCCCTATGAGAAAGGCGCTTCACCAAGACTGCTTTTAGAGAGATGCTGCGTGCCCCATATCAGCTGCGTTGTGAGCGATGGTGTGGTTTTCCCTTTCAGGCTTTTGCAGCTTCATAGCGCTCAGTCAGACCTACACTATCGTTTCAAGATCGGTGAAGGTTCTTCTGAAATCCCCTTTCGCAATGTTTCCTCCTTTGTAAAATTTGCACTAGGTCCAAGGCAGCACTTGCTCTCAATGGACGAAAAATTAGCGAACAGAGCCGATGTGTTCAATTCATTTGCATTTCCTGTTGCACCTTTCTGGAAGCGTCTATGGCGACCTCAATCAAGATCCTTCACCCGTCACGTTTGGAGCAGCGCTTCCAGTTACGTAATCTTCATGATGCATACAACACGTAATCGCTGCAATCAACTGTAGTGGAGTGTTGTCTCTCGTTATCGTTTTTTTTTTTGCCTTCTAATATGCATGAATTTTGAATGCTTTAGTGCTAAGTAAGAGTTACTGTTCTTCTTCTACCCGATCTCATGGCAACGAGTCAGCATCAGTGAGTTCAGGCAAACACGGTTTTTCGATGTGGCTACCGTTAAGGTTGGGATTTCTATCGAAATTGAACTTTTTGGACATCGAGGATAAACATAAATTTCAATAATTGGGAAGCATCTATCACTTCACCGGAGTTTTATTGACGCAATCCGTAGAAAGGTCACATCACCAATGCTGCGTTCAAGAACACATAAGAGCCAATGAGAGGAAATTTTCATCAAAAATTCTGACTTTTCCAAATGCCTAAGAAAGTCGCCTGAACTGAATTTTCAAAACTTTCAGGAATTTTTTTGACGAAAGTTGGACCTTTTAAGCCATTCATGGTTGTTAGGGAAAAATTCGAGTCGGTTGAACCAATAGAGGAGCTTTGGTAAGGATTGGATCTTCTGAACCGCTTACCGTTGTTACCATGAAAAAGTGAACTGTTCAAACCAATGGAAGATCACTCAAAAAACTGTGCGCCACTTGCGACGTTCGTTTATCTCGATGCTGGTATGAGACAATTGCTACGTGGTGCAAATTATAACAGCTCAGGTGTGGAGCCCTTTCACCCAGAATACAATAATGATACGGTGATATGCATATGTAACGTCTCGGTAGCATGACTTAAATTATACTGATCTACTAGATTTCGCATCTGAGATGACAATAAAGATGAATAAAAGACAAAAAAAAACAATGAAAAATCAGATGAAGGAAAAACAAAACTTGTCTGGTGGATCAGTTGCGGGAAAGTTCATAATTGGATAGATGGAAAATCCACTGAAAAAAAAATCAGAGAGAACAAGAGAAGACGCAGGTGCATCACAGGAACTGGCATGATATGCGCTATTGCGTTCCCCTCACCTCAGCAACCAGTTTCACAAATTAGCAGAAATGAGCAAAGACGTGAGATCATGTGCTCATATCTTAACTAGTTCTAGCGCTCGCACATATGCGCTATAAAATATTCATTGCAGTGTAATCGCTGTAAAATAAAAAAGGCAATCGCTGCAAAATACATACAAATTTTCCGCACTTTCACGTGCTTTTATAATATGAGCGCTGTGCTGAAAACTTAGTGGGGAAACTTCTTCAACAAAATGCAATAAAATAGTTAAACTTCGGGAAAAGGTAAAAAAAATTTATCGATGAAGTAAGCAGTAAGAGTGAATAAATGGGGAGATCCAAACATGTTCAACACCTTATCCCGAACTCGTGGCCAAGGGGGAGCGGAAGTGGGCAACTTGGAGTTATGCTGTGCAGTCGCGGTAAAAGCCAGAATGTTGAGGTGTCGACAGGCTCTACAAATCCGCCTTCAAATCCAATAAACGCTGATACCTGCTCCTGGATCATTTTCAATCGACCATCCAGTGCGTAGAAACTAGAGCAAATGAATCATTTTGCTAGCAACCAGAAACGAAGATTTTTGCTTAATTGCATGCGACACATATCCAATCTTTTCGATTGTTGCTTTTTTACGATAACGAATGTGACCGCCTTCTGAATTCATTTTCTGGTGCCAAGAATATTTGGTGCACTGGTCTTTTCGACGGTATACTCCGCCTACTTTCGCTCTATTAACTTTTATGGCAATACGATGTGCCGACTTAACGCAGCAGGAGTCGACAAGCCGGTTTGGTCCATCCGCGTTTCTTCTTTAATCCGTTAGTTGACTTTTCGTATTTCCTGAGCCTAGGTCTATCTGCTGACAGTGCTGAAAATTACCCTTATTGAGAAGAATGAGTCAGTAATGCACTTCAAATGACAAATCACTGTGTTTGGTTCGAAATATCTTTTTCAAGACAATTTTATTTATTTATTTATTTTTTTTGATTTCAACGCAAGGTTAATGAGAAAAAATTCTCGGTTAATGAAATTATAGTAAATTCGCTAACAGCTGCCAGCGCGCACAAATAACAGCTTGTCAGCTGTGATTATAAACACTTGATTAACTGATTAGCCGCAGCTGAGTGACTCTGCCGATCCCTTCTATCACCCTCCATCATCCGAAATAAACCAGTTGTTACCGATGTTTTTGTTACCAACATGGTGAAAAGAACATGGAAATGTTTCGAAGAACGGTGAAAATAGTTTTTCTAGGTTCTTGCTAGATTTAAAAGCTTCTCCTTACGATGGCGGTCCTATTTTCTTTCTTTAACCCTGGGCAGTTCTGATCATTTCAGTTTTTGAATGAATGTGATGATTACGGCAATGCGACTGAGAAAAAAACTTTCATGACTTCTCAAAAGTCGGCGTTTTTCCGCCAAATTTGATGAAAAAATCCTTCCGAAGTTTTCGCCGTCTCAATGGCAAAGACCGGCAAATGAAATCCGGCAAAGTGTCATCTGAAGATGTCTCAAGCGAGAGTTCTTCTGAATGAGTTTCAAGTGAATAGTCAGAACGATTCATATTGTCAGTGAGTATTTACATAAGCAGACGATCTAATAGGCGACGTAACAAGAGCTTTGTGAATTGTTTCAAAAAAGCAACGACAACGTACATTCCTTTCATCTGAAAAACCACTTTTATAAATTACAAGGAGGTAATGACCGTGCGAGATAATGCATTCATATTTTAATTAATTCTGGCACTTGCATACATGAGCTTCAAAATGTCTGTAGCCGCAATGATTAAAAATAGAAACGGATCGTACAGGAAACGACGGGGGTTGTGGGGTCGACTCCCATATTGTAGAGAAGAGTGAAGATGGAGCTGAGCCGTCCGAAACGAAGCGGGGCCGACTGAGTCCCCTGATGTGTAGCGTCGTACAGGCAGTTCGGGTAGCGCAAAGTTCGTTCTAGAACCCTGAGAGCTTCTCAACAGTCAGTCAGCTAAATACAATTTGAGTTCAAAGAAGAGTGTTGGACGAAAGGAGAGTAGCGATATATCCCTCGAGAAATCGTTGGAAGATGAGAGAGGTGAAGGCTTCCCATGCATCCATCTGCATGTTTCCTTTTGAATAGGCAAAAGAGTACGCTTATCATAAAAATACGACGTTTTTTCTCATTTGAACTTTGTCTCCGTTAATTCAGCTTGCTTTACGTCACTCCGATAGACCGGTCAAATGCGTATGAAATTCTACAACGCATGAATTTTGTGGATTATCGTGGAATACAGTTGTTTCATATGATGTACATTTCGTCCATCAAATCTCGTAAGTCCAGCACCAGTTCCTATCTTGAAACTGAGGTCGACGGGCAGATAAACATATTTATAAGCGCACACAACCGCTGCAGTAAGCACTGTTTCATGTAAACATAATACAGCGCATCAGTACAAACCAGGTAAGAACCTGGTTTATGGTTTGCTTCATAAGATCAAGCATCTTCCAGTTCCATAGCACTCCAAAGGTTCTTGTGCCTGCAAAGATTTTCCTGCTTGGAAAGAGAAGCTAGATGGAATGCAAACCCCTCCTTGCTAAAGCTCTGTGGGCGTGAGTGGCTCGCGCCCTGGCGAGGAAGTTGATGTATCACGTCACATAGCGAGGACCCCTTCAGTACATTACCGCTTAGCTGATGCAGTCCTTGAAAAGGGCAGCAAAATGCGAGGCAAAAAAAGAGCGGCAGGTTTATCTGATACAAATCGACGATACCTTTGACGGATGTGAAAAAAAGTTCGTGAATAGCGGTAGTAAGTATAAGGTGCAGATTAGCATAGAAAGTGCACAGATAAGATGGTAGATATATTGAAAAAAGGCTAATATTTCCAACTGCAAGGGAAACTTTTTCAACGCTTCAAAACTGACATAAATTCGTTAACAGTAATTCCTCCGGCTGAAGGAAGAAAGCTTTAGATTCGCGTATCATTCGATGCATGCCTCCATACATGATTGATTACTTTATATGCGCGCAATTTGTGTGCACTTTTGCATTTGTTTATAAGTGTTTATAGGTGTGCACCTCTACCCATAATATATGTATTTATATATGTGTAAGTGCTTGTGACAGCTTCACCTGTTGCCTAATGGGAGAAGGATGAGTATAGGCACGAAGAATTCATTTCGGCCTGAAGCATATTCATTCTAATGTCTAATTTTTGAAGAAACGATCTAAAACCTTTCACTCCGAACGCTTTATTCAGTATTTCAAATTGTAAACAACCTGTTTAGTTACTTCGTAGCGGTACTCTACCTTCTTGATTTATTATCTAAATTTGAAAAGCAGGCCATTTGTGCTGTGTAATTTTTGAACATATACTGCACACTCTTAAGAACCCACCACTGAGTAATTCAAATGCCTATAACCTGAGCAAGTTACCATGCATTAGTATTCCATACGCTTGTTTTCTGAACTTGAATAGTGGAGCCCTAACATGGAACCCTGCTGAGGATATCCGACAGACACCTTGGAACCTGAAAAAAGTGGAAATTATTTTTGCCTGAAGCGAAAGAGTATCCAAAAAAGAAATCTGTTGTTTCAAACGGGTGCCTCAGGTAGGGTTTTTATCTGTGAACAAAGTTATATTTTAGCATGATGATGATCATGTCTACTTACCTCCCCAAGAGATAGAGGGATGGGCGGAACTTATGCGATAAGGCTGGAATGAAGTTATGCGGTAAGTCAACTATGATATGTAAAGTTGTGCGGGACATTTCCACAATGCTCTCTTGAAAACGTTTCAGTCCAAAGGTAGCTTATGCAGGTTGAAGGTGTTTGAATTACTCAATGAGGGGTTCTAAAGAGGGTGCAGTATATATTCGAAAAGATATGCAGCACAATGGCCTGCTTTTCAAGTCTAGATAATAAAGCAAGAGCATAGAGTACCGCTACAAGACTACCAAGCAGGTTATTTACATACTGAAAAACTGAATAGAGCATTCAGATTGAAAGGTTTTAGAGTGTTTCGATAAAAATTTGACACCCGAATGGGCATTATTCAGGTATGAACGAATTTGTTGTACCTTCTCATCTACCTCTCATTAGGCGACAGCTGAAGCTGTTATAAACACTTAAACAAACATACATATAAAACACGCATAGATATTCACATGAGCAAATGCATAAATACACACAAATATCGATGGATAAAAAGAGATCACGTATGGACGCATGCACCGACTGATACGTGCATCCAGTTGACTCGGGTCATTTCGATCGTTGAAATCTGCTAAAAAATGATTTACAACAAAGAAACTTCTACTTTATATTAGTGCCATTATTTTCCGGTGGTTTAGATTGGCGTTAAAGTATTAGGCGTTGTATTGTTTGTGTAAATTTGAAATCTTCATTTTTCGCTTTGGTAATCTTTTCAACCTCAATAGATGCGTATCGTATGTTTCTCATGCATAAGAAAAATTGCCCAAAAATTGCAAACAATCTACCTGTCCTCTGCACGCCTAAAAGATCGTATCTATCGTTCTCGCTCCGGAAAACCTGAGTTATTCATCTGATTCGTTCTACTTAATCTGCGTAGCGTTTGGGCAACGAACTATCGATCCCATTTGGCGATTTTTGTTTCAAATATGAGAGATTACCACACCCAATTAGCTCATCTTCAACATCTTAGATACGATATGCAGCTGGTTTGCTCAGATGGATTACAAAAAGCACGTATCATGGCATTCCTTGCAATGTATTTCGCCTGTTGGATAATTTCCAGCCGAGATCAATGTTCTCAATGGTACTCAAATTTGACAAACACCGACAGCTTAAATAGCTACAAGTTGGATAATGCTATTATAATTATGAGTTCTATCGTTTGACACCAGAAATATCGATCTCGGATAGAAAAAAACCTTTCTCATATCAAAAATATGAGAAAAATTTTTCCCCATGAAAAATGATAAGAGAATTGCCGATGTTCGGTAGAAAAATAAAAATTTTTTTTTCATATTTTTCCTCGATCCCCAAGGTTCAATATGAAAACAGGTGTCAAAGACCCGAACAAAGTGTAAGGGAAAATTTGGAAATTCAATTCTTTCTCGAAGTTAACTCCACTGTTTGCAAATAGAAGCTCGCACACCCTCTCGCGCTGTTGATTTTGGTTCTTATTCGGTTATCTGAAACGTCATATAATAAAAAGGATGGAATTCGACGGTTCATCAAGCACACATGTATCAATAACAGTTATGACAGCCTCACCATCTGCCAACCACCGAACAAGACGACAGTACAGTACAGGTTTAACAGATTCAATTCAACACCTTGAATATAGGGCGGTTTCAGACTGCAATTCCTGCAATATTCCAAACTGTTGTTTTGCACCTCACAAAAACATCAAACCATCTCTTCCTCATAGTAAAATATACCCACCCTATATCCATCCCTCACTGTGACCATATTTAATGCACTTGAAGGGATGAAAAAAAACGACTTCCTCGGATGCCAAATGCCAATCATAGTGCAATACACTGCAACGTGTTGTGACTGTTCTATGAATCAGTTTCTTCCCTCGTTCAGTATAACCTAAGTTCTGTTGAATCCTCTTCAAGTCAGGCGACTATTATTGCACCTTCAGTTTTGCAAAAGAGATACCAAGTTCTCTATTTTCATTCGATAACGAGTTATGGCTATATTTCATCCATCCCCTTCTGTACATTTCATCCTTCATGAACAGCCATCATAAAACTTCTTAAATATAGTGACTGAAAACAGAAAAAACTCAGTCGTCTTTTTTCTCGTCGCTAAACATCGCTCCTAAATGCATGTTTTTTTTGAGTTTTTTTGAATATTTGTCACTGTCACACACACACACACACATACACACACAGACACACACACACAGACGCACACACAGGTACACACAGACACACACAGACACACACACAGACACACAGAGACGCACACACAGACACACACAGACACACACACAGACACACACAGACACACACGCAGACACAAACACAGACACACACAACGACACACGCACAGACACATACACAGACACACACAGACACACACAGACACAGACACACACAGACACACACAGACACACACAGACACACACAGACACACACAGACACAGACACAGACACACACACACACCACTGGCTACACTTTTAGGAGAATGCATTTTCATCGTGAAGATAATAGGCACCTTCCTCATCCCGTGCAATCAGAGCGATAGAAACAAAAATGCCCTACAAATCGGATGGGGGTGATGATGAATGGCGATAAAAAGTGAACAGCGCCATGCAACAAATTCACTCATTTTTATGAAAGAATTGTGGTGAGAACTCATGCCGATCTACTTCTTCCTTAATGCTCGGCAGAAGAAAAAATTCCCTTTCCAAACTTTTCAAATCAATTTTTGTTCGACTGATAGAGAAAAAGTTTTGCATCACTTTCTGATGCCACAATTTTGTTTAAATTCCATAATATGGCGGTGCATTGATCATAATGCTCCATATGGGAACGCAAAGTGCAATTCAATGTACTCACTGCAGCTCATCCCCGAGTGATCCATCCACTTGAAAGAAAATAAACACATTGAAGGATGCAAAAAAAATTCGGAA